>WBMV01008448.1:0-168621 GCA_013396655.1 Campylorhamphus procurvoides
CTCAGCCTTGGCCATACTGACCAGCATCTATGGTCCACCCTGGCCTCCAATTGGGAGAATTGGAGACATAACGCTGCTGCTTCCTTTGAGAACACATGAGGAATCAGTTTGGAAGAAAAAAGGCAATGCAGGAAGAACAGTACCTCTCCAGTAGTGCCGATGAAGACTTTCCATTGTGCCTTTTGCAATCAAACTCGCCTATCTCGGGTTGGCCTTTTTAGCCACCAGCGTGCTTGTAGCAAGTGTGGGTAGAGCCCTTGTAACTCTTCTTTCGTGAAGCCTAGTGATGATGATGATGTATGGGGGAGCTGCCAGGCTGTGTCAGTAGACTGGGTGTGCCTATGCTGCTGGGCTAGGAAAAAATCAGTGTCTTCTCAGGATGCCATTTCAAACCTTCTGCATCACTGACACTCCAGTCTAGGCAGCACTCTCTGTGGACATAGGCATAAATATTCCTATTTGGACTTCATCATGGTAACCAGGATACTGAAAGACACCAAGAGACAAGATTTTATGGTCTTTGTCTCCTTTTCTGTCTTCCTTTTTGCTTTTTTTCATAGAAGAGAGTTAGTAGGACTAACAGTGCCAGGTCAGGATATGGGGATTTTACATGGTCTCTACAATCATCTTGCTATCAAGGGGCTTAGTTTGAAAGCCTCCTGACTGAGCTCGTCCACAAATTTAAAAGTCTTCAATCAGACCCAATTAACAGAGGCTTTCGGTACTGTTGAATGTCCTTAGGGCTTGCAAGGACATGGCTGGGTATACGGAGCTCATGTTACCCTCTTCCTTCCACAGGTTTTCAGGGTCAAGACTGAAAGACTGCTTAGGAGGCAGAGAAGGCCTGGTTGGAAGACCAGGCTTCATTTCCCAAGGTCTTGGCACTGACCTTCAGCCAAAGGAATGTTCTCTATATCAATTAGATTGTTTTGATTGTTGTGGTATTATTCTCTGAGGTTTTGCAGAAATTTATTTTTGCCGTGCCATTCCTGTCGAGTGTGGTCGAGAGCAGTAGAGAGGACAAGATGTACACTTCGCTTACAATCATACCAAACCTGTGTGGCTACAGTTTGAATTTAGGTGCCTCTCTGTGTCTCATAGTGGGGCGTGGAGTATGTTTTCTGCATGTACACTTGTCTGACAGCCTGTGGCATGCCTGCAAGAGCTGCAGTGTGAGTCTTGTGGACTTGGGGAGGAACTCAAAGCTTTATGTGATGAACTATGACATACAGAGGGTCTGTCTACTCCTATACGCATCACTTTCTGCCTTCCATTGTGCTGATGGCTGCCTGGCATCACACTTAGGTAAAGGGAATCCTCCTGTAACCTGGGACATTAAGGGCCTGTACCAAGGTTAGAAAATCCAACTCTAGAATGGCTTGCTAGTGTTAGTCTGCTGCTCCAGACAAGCAGATTGGTATGGTCCCAGGCAACTCCGATGTGCTGAGAGTAGTAAATCATTGCTGTTGATAGGCAAACGTAATAAGGGTTGGTAGGCCTTGATCTTGCGAAGTTTTTACGTGCTTAAAGACATTTAGGCCCATTCCCATCAGTTCTGTCACCAGAACAGTTAAGGAGCAACCAAGGATGGCAAGGAATTAACCTTCTATTAGAAGTTAGCCATGCTGACTGAGGGCAGGGACACAAGCCATGTTGGTAAAGTCTTCCCAGACTATCCATGGTTTGAGGATGAAGGGAACAATCTTGAAAACTGATGAACATCTTTCAGAAAGGCTTAGCACTCATCTTCTATTCGTATCTCTGAGAAAGCTCAAGTGTTTTCTGGAGATGCTCAGCAGTTTGTAGAATTAGGCACAGAAGAGGGCTGTCTGTCAATCTGGTCCTGTCCCCAAGCAACAAAATTGTTTAAAAAGAAAAGAGTGTCTCTGATTCTGCCTGTTTCCATTTGTAGATATAAATATATGTATGTTCAAATGATTTTATGAATCTGATTGTGAGTGGCACCTCAGAAACACTCAAATGCCTGGATTTTAATGTAGTTACTTCATCAGGAGAGTGGAAGAAAAAAGTAATGAAGCCTGTTAAGAGGGAATATCTCTGCTGCTTGTTTTGCTTCATAAATATTCATGAACACCCCCTCTCCTTTCTTTGCCCTTTGACTGGATCTATTAACTGGAAGCCATTAGCTGTGGATGAGGCTTGAACCTCATAAAACATTTTGTGGTCATCAGACACATTATTGGAGGAATTTGCAGACACAGATACTCTTGACATTCACATCTGTTCCATCTAATTATTCCTAAATTGAAATCGTAAGCCCCTCTTTGTGACCATGCAGTATATTTCTGAGGAGCTGATTGCGTTATTAGAAACAGGGGCGCACAACTTCAGCCAGCGAATGAGTGAGACGCTGATGAAATTTCAGTTTTTCTTTGCAGTATTCGTGTCAATGTCAAATAAGCACATGATATACGTGCAAGCCTATGTACTGTGTACAAATGCATTATTTTTATATGAATATTTTATTGTGAAGATCAGAAGGCAGTAGTAGAGAGATTATTCATTGCTTGAATAAGGGATGAATACCCCTCAATCATTCATTGGCAGTAGGCAGTATTTTTCTGTCAGGATTGAGTACACCATGGGGGAAGGTCTAGGTTTTGAAGTAGCTTCACGCTTGGAGACTCCCAAGGGGGTACACCAGGCAGTGCAGTCTTCACCTCCTTGGTGCATCCCAGGAGCCCTGTCAGAGGAGACTGAACCGGTGCTCAGGGTTCCATTTTTGGGTGGCCAAGTAGTCATGAGAAGGACAGGGACACAACCACAAGCATTTTAGCTATTTGGATCTTTAGTGGGAAAAGTAGTAGTTCAAATTGCTAGTTCTGGGGCTTTTTTTTCTCTTTTCCTTTGTCCCATTGCTGCTGTCCCCATCCCTTTTCAGTGTGGGTTTGATTTTTGTTTTCTCATTTTTTTATTATTTTGGCATGTCTCTCTGGCCTGATAAGTAATACCTGCTGTAAAGATTGATTTGTGAGGTAAATACCTCTCTAGCAGGAACCAGATGAAACCAGATGTGAATTCATTTCACAGAGAACACTAGATGACTGGTAAATGCTAAAAAATTTTGATCAGCTCTTTACTAGAGAAGAAACATGAAGTTAGAGGTGAATGTTTTCTTAAATGGTACATTATTTTATCGTGCTCTCACTTTCTCTGCATCCATTCTTTGCTTTGCCCCCAGACCATGGGGACAGATCTTCAGAATCAGACAGGTCATCCCATAATGTTAAGAATAGGTGGAAACTGATGTTATTCTTTGTTACAGCAGATTGATTTGGGGATTTGAGGATGGAGCAATAAAATGACCAGCTGCTTGTCTGAAAGGAATATCCAGTCCATATCTCATTGGAAAAAAAAATGTTTATTTATTGCAGTTATTTACAGACTGCTGATTCACTGCCCTGTTTCAATTTTTATTCTTCACGCACATACCCACCCACCCCACTGCAAATATGTTATAGAAAAGCTGCAAATTACAGGATGTCTAATTAGAAAGCTTTGAGGAAAAGATGACAAAGAATCATTCACCATGGAGACAGAACTTGCTTGCTGGTTTATAGCCAGCTAAACAATGCCGGGGACTCTGATAAGCTATTCCTGGGGAGAGTAGGAGTTAGCCTGTGTGTGAAATGCAGGGAGCTGGTACACAGCAAATGATGGAGGAGCAAAGCCCTCTTCTCTTATAGAGGGATCAGAGAGAGGGATACAATAGTACAGGGTGGTAAACGCACTGGCCATATCTTAGACCTGTTTTATAAGCTGATACAGTGCCTGTTTCAGACCTCTTAAGACAGCAGAAAATCACTCTCTTTCAGTGACTGTTGTTATGTCACGAGCAAAACAAATCTGTGGTTTCTTTGTAGACCTGGTCATCAGAGATGATCTGGAGACAAGAGATCTGATTCTTGCTTACAAGAGTACTAGATTTTTACAGTGCACAGGTTGGAGGATTATTTAACTTCGGCTGCAAAATCCAAATGTTTGTTCTCAATCTGTATTCTCTCAGCCCTGTGGAACTGGCCAGAAAAAGGAGATTTGGTTCAGGGCTATTTTTATATGCGATATGTTTGTCACTAGATAGGCAGCCTCTGCGTAAGACAGTCTGGGGACAAGAATAGCAGAAAGCGTTGCAGATGAAGACTGAGGTTCAGTGTCGAGAGAGATCTGTTATTGCGTGTAGAAAAACTGCACGATGCGTGACTGGGTAGAGCACACAACATAAGCTTCTCTACCAGTTTCAGAGATACGCCATTCTGAAGGCTTCAGACTGTTTTTAGCAGAAGGGGTTCCAAACTCCTTCACATTCCTTGCGTTCCAAGAGCTATGTAGTGACTCCCATTCACAGCTTGGTGAGCTGTGGGCACGCATGTTGTCGTCACACGGGATGTCATGCGTGACAACCTTGCACCCGGCACAGCATCACAGCAGCTCTGCACACGAGGTGTCAGATCCACCACAGTACTGTGCGAGACACTCTGCCTTCCTCAGAGACAGGGGAGGCAGGGAGACTTTTACTACTACTTTGATTTAGGCTGTGTTCAAGCTAACGACCAATCTGATCAACCAAGACCTGCCTTGCTGCCAAAACCCCTAAATCAACCAAACCAAAGAAATCAAACATTGCTGCGAATATACCTGCATTATAGAGAGAGGGAGCAAATTTGTCAGCAAATCTGACAAAGCTCCTACTGTGAAAACATTTGGGGTCTAAATTTATACCTTTCTGCTCAAGGTACATCTACCTCTTTAGAAGTACATTTTAATTTGCATTTGGAAATGATCATCCGGCTTTGAGGGAAATCAAAAGTGCTAGGGGTTAGTTGAAAGGATTCTTATGAGAACTAGATGAAGTTTAGGTTCTGTTTCAAATAGGGGATGTACATCAGGTTAGCTGAAGGAATAAATTGAATGCATTTTCAAAAAACCCCCAGTCCAGGGGGTTTTAAAAACTGCACTGAATAAAATAAAAATCTGCACTGAATTTTTCACTTCAAACACTTGCACCCCTGGATTGCTTGTACCTGGCAATGGTTGGGAAAATTTTACTCAGTATAGCAATAAGCCTTACAGAAATAGTTTGCCATTAAAAAAACTATAAGTGTTTCAACTTATGTCAATGAAACTAAGGCAGGGATGTTCCTTGGTCACTGGGATCTCCTCCTGAAAATGCGAGAGAAACCTAGTAGAACTGGGATCTACATATTTCGCATATTGCTGACATGTATCATTCAGGGAAAAGAGGACAACTTCTTTCAACATATCAGGACAAAACTTCAGTTGACTTTGCTTCTGGCTTTTGATGCAGAGCTGCAATTTCATCTGGTCATCAAAGGGAAACAGTTGGCAGAGGTCACTAAGAACTTTTCAGCATCATATGCAAAATGGGATATTTTCCTTCTGAAAAATCTGAATGAGAGTTAATTTATGTCTGTGTGAACTAGTGAGTTTCCCTAAGTTTTTGAGCTTTTGGATATTCAGAAGTCAAAGTCTGCACAGAGCTTGTGTGAATTGTACTTGCTGAGACTCCTCCAAGAGTCCTAAAAGTGACATTCACATACAACCTTCACGTATCTGTATTCAGCAGTCCATACCTGGTTCTTAATACACCTTCAGAGTGTGATTCACTGAGATTATGCAATTTAGAGCAGGCAGCATGGAATAAGCGATCAAAGAACCTGACCTTGAAATTAAAACTCCCCAGCTGGGATGTGTGTTCACAAGGAGACTGCAGAAAGGCTAAACCAAAGCCCTGGTTACTGGTGGCAGTCACTAGGCTGGCATCCTAAGCACAGGAGGGGAGGCATTGCATTTGACAAGGATGCCACCTTTGACAAATGGCAGTATGTATGTGCTGAGATGGAAGATAAAAGCAAAGGCAGAATGAGGGTTTAAATACCAAAAAAATTCAAACAGAACTACAGTCTAAATGTTGTGGGGCAGAAATGGTGGATTGCTTCTGTGTGTTTAGGCTGCCCTATGAACAGAGGTCCTGGACACTTGTAACTACAAAGCAGTAGTGGGAGATACAACTCTGCCAGTGTTCTTTGGTCAGGAAGTCCCTCCAAGATAACTAGTTCTACTATGGAATCAGTGGCAACAGGAATCTGCTGAGGTGATTAAGACATGGGCTTTCTTTTCAGCACCACTTCTTTTCCTGAAAACCCTTCAGGTGTCGGTAAGGCAGAGCTTATTCAAGCTGTGTGGGCAGGGTGCCGCTCCCTCCTCAGGCCAAACCCAAACTCACCCTAGGAGTGGGAGGACACTGTCAGAGGAGAGTTCTCTAGACTGAAATGTCTTCCACCCCAAGCTTCCAACAGATTAAAAATTTGCTGTGTGTTTGACTGTGTTCCTGGCTGGGTTAGTATTCTTCTACAGTATTCTGTAGAAGAAAAACACTTGAAGCCAGGTAATTAAACATGTCAGCTCTTTATCCAGGAGAGTATTATATTAAATTATGTACAGTAAATATTTTTGGAAGGTAGAATTCTAAAGAGAACTTATTGATTTATGGCAAAGGGCCAAGCTGCTGATGGGTTTGGCAGACGTGTTCAGCGTCTAGGGCGAGCCTGGGTATGGTGCGTGCTTGGGAGCTGCAGTGAGCCAGGCATATCGGCACAGAGGGAGACGGCTCCATGCTCTGCAACTCTCCCTCCTCTTCCCGAGCACACAGAAAAATTGTGAGCACCCCTCAGCCTTTTGTCTGCCTGTTGAATCGATAATGGCAGTGCAGGAATGCTTTATCAGCACTACTGTCTCAGCTGCACTTGTAAATGGCAACATTAGCAGGACTACCCGGCCAGAACAAGCGAGGGTGGCAGTGAGGTGAGGGCGGAGAAAAGTGTCAGCAATATGGATGGCCTTGCCAGTGCTGTCAAGGACTGGAGGCGATAAACGTGCAACTAGAGACGTCATTTCTGCTCCCTGGGGAGACCAGGGTCAGATGTTCATCATATCTCTTCATGCCACGGGGAAATGCTTTATGTGAGCCAACACATGGTGTACTTCTGTATGTTGCCTTCTGCGAAGCCTGAAAGGTGCCATTTGGCTTTTTGGTGTGGTTGGGCTCTTGGTGCTCCTCAGAAGTGCTTTGCAGATCTGCACATTGGTCAGATGTGCCTGTCAGTCATCTACAGTATAAGTAGGAAGAAATCTGGACGAAGTCATGCTGTATTAGCAGAGAATGGGTTAGGTAACCTGAAGAGATTTCTTATTTGTAATACTCTTCTTTTACTCCCTGGGGACCGTTTGCACAGGCAAGTTCTAGCAAAGGACACAGAATCTTTGTATGGTGTTATGGGAATGTAGTGCTACATCTGCAGATGGCTGCGGTGCACATGGCGTGATGCTAACTCACCTTACAGCTGTGGGATCGCAGCTCAGTGTACTACAGGTGTGTGTGTGTGGGGGAGGGGGTTAGGCAGGAGTGCAAATGTATTATTAAATAAGCATGTTGAACATTTGCTATCATATTTAGTGGTTGCTAATGGAAATGCATATTAGAAATGCCCAAGTCTGTGCATAGGTGTCTGAGTTATAGGTAAAATTTTTGTATGTAAGACATATGTGTACACAACACATACTGTAAAAATGTGTCTTCCTGTGTTCTTGTTTTTCAGAGTGCTTAGGTACTGCTTTGTATTGTGGAGTTATAAAAGATACTATGCATACAGGTGCGTTTTTGTTGTAAAATATGGAGACACATATTTTCCTAAGGACATTTTCATTTTCTTTTCTGCTGGGAAGCTGATAATGTTTGTGATGGTTTCTCAATAGAAGAGAAAGATCCGGTGTAGTACAGTGTATGGTATTATGTTCTCTGCAGGGAGCCATCAGTTCATTATTTAAAGATGGCTCTTCATTTTGCAGTATAAGGTCATTTTATGTCTAAGTGATGAAAGTCCATTTCACTCATAAAGATTTTAATTTAAAGTGCCCAGTGCCTCTCCTCAGCTGAAAAAGAGGTATCATTGAATCTTTCTGTAGCTATCATAAAAAAAATAAAATCTCAGGGCAAGCAAAGCATCTTCTATACTGCCCTTTTATGGATATTGTGTTTCTCTAAGGGGGCTCTTCTCCACTTGAAATATTCAGGGATTTGGTGCAAAGAAATGTTATACTGTTTTTGCAACGTTTTTTTAATTTTGCCAGAACTAAGGTGAAGTTGCACAAAGACACACTTTTGAAGAATTTGTCAGTATTACCTGTTTGTGGTTGAAAAATAAGCAATAGCAAACTAGGCTTGAAAGGTAACGGATGCAAATTCATAGCATGTTTCACTGACATAAATAAATGACAGCTGAATATGCAATCAATCCAAAGTTTGAATGCCCAAATGCCAGATTGCAGCAGCAAAGGAACATGCATGAAAATTGTGCTGTTTGAAGCATAGCATGAAGTTTTCATCTCGTGAAGTTTGCCTTGAAGAGCACGTCCCATTCTCCCATCTCATGGCACAATAGCATATGGTTTATGGAGTATCTTTTTCCAAAGTAATTGCTGAAATCCTTTCTGTGGTGTGATTGAACATTCTTGGATGCTGCCAAACAACCCAGATAAGATTTGCATTTCTGCTCTCCCTCTTCCACAGCACAGTAGGCGAATGAGTCTTGAGGTCATGTTTAATCTGCTGACTTCACTGGAGTCACGCCACGTTAGGCCAGCTGTGAAAATCTGGCCCCGGGTCACTAATGAGAGCTCTGTCACTGGAGCTCCAACCTTGCAATGGTTGTCTTAACACTGCTGGCACTTCTCTAATGCAAAAAGGCATAAGAAAAATTTTGGTTATAATGCAGTTAAACCCTCTTTAATTTGAAAGTGATTATAATCAGTGGAGAAAATCCTGTTAATTAGGCAATTATATACTCCACTTCTCTTCCAGCCTCCCTCTTTCTTCACTCTCCACCTTGTTTTCTACTTTGAAAATCAGAAGAACAGGCATATTATTCTTGGCTTCTAATTCTAAATTCATCTCCTGGGTCAACCTCATTCCAGTCAGTGCACCTCTCCCTTCAGCAGCAGGACAATTTAAAACCTCACCATACCACTCTGATTATTTAAAAGCAAAAGGTGACAGTGTGTGTTTTTGTGCACTCCTGTCTTTTCGTACACCCTCTCAGGACATCTCAAGTGTCTCTTACAATAAAACCTTCCAAGATAAACTGACACCTGTTTCCATTACAGCTTGAGGATGCCTATGAGTAAAAGCTTTACTGACTAAACACCCAAGGCTTTCCTATCCTGGAGGTTATTAAGAGGTATGCCAGATGTCAGTCAAAATCCACACTCGTGAAAAGGTGTACCTCAGCGTAGTGTGCACGAATGTAGCTGTATAGAGAAGGAATAATGTCCTGTCAGCCCATCACAATCCTTCTTATCCTTCATGTCCCCTTTCATCCCACCTTGGCTTTGTTTGATATTGGTTGTCTTGGGGAAACCAAGCTGTTTTACTTTCTCCGGCAGAATCAATGCTTTTGCCCAAAACCTAAAAAACTAAGCTAGCTCTGGGGTTGTCTGTCTTTAATACTATGAAGGTACCTTTAGTGCTTTATGCAGTGACCTCTGGACTAAGGAAATACTGGCTATTTTAATGCTTTTCCAAAATATTCTCACAGTCTCTGCCATTTGGGTTGCTTATGAAGCAGAGACCAGACCGGTAATCAAAATCAGTAGTTATGCATGTTTGTTAGCGAAACAGGCCATCAAGAGAGTACTTAAAGGGAGATTAAAGTATAGCATCAATATAAATAGGCTCAAGGTTGAAAAGAGAGAAGGGCGGGCAATGGGGAGAGTCCGTAATAACTCAGTATTAAGGTTGTCAACCCTTCCCCATGCCAGAAGTGGGATGACACACAGAAGTGGAATAGGAGTGGGTCGGGTGAGTGGAGATGGAGAAGAAGCACGGAGGAGACAGGTGGAAGCTAAGGAAGACTACATGGGACCTGTGGAAGTGGAGTAGGAGTGGGTTTGACATGTGAAAACAAGTTATGGAGCGGGCGGAATGAGTGGGAATGGAGCAAGAGTGGGTAGGGCCCACAGCCGCTTAAAGACGACATTTGTACTTCTGGCAGTTTGCTTCCCTTTTTGGTGTGGGAGAGCAGTGTCCCCTGTGAGGCACATCTGCAGGTAATGAGAGGATGAAGAGAGGCAGCTGGTAGCACCAGAGGAGAGGAGACATTTCAGAAGCATTAAAATGCTTTGCTCTCCAGCAAGGAACCAGACGCCAGGATGCCGTCAGGTGCCACACTTCTTGGCAGCAGAGCCTCACAGCCTCATGTGTGTTGACAGCGTTAAAAATGTTTGTTTCACAGTTTTTAGTCTCCCACTGCCCAGGGGTGGTTCCCCATCATGTGCGTGGGTGACAATTAGTTGGCCTGAGGCGCTCCTGACTCCCAGCAGCAACAGCAGCTCCTCCTGCCCACCCCTGCAACTGAAGCAATGATTGAGGGTGGGATAAAACAGCTCGGCCTCAGAGCCAGGGCAGACCCAGACATATCTTCTGACTCCAGCCTTCTCTGTAGCTTCAACTCAAAATTTGCAAGAGGCTTTGGTAGGGATTAAGAGGGCTGGTGAGTTTATAAAAGGGAGAGGGAAGGGGGGGAAGGAGCAAGTTTAGCCACCCTCCTCTATCCCAGGACTCTTTCAGATAAAGCAGTATGTTGAACAGCACACAGAACAGAGTGATGTGTTTTAGATGTAGAACTAATGTTGTTCCCTTATATTTATATTCATGAGTGCCCTGTGGTAACAGAGGTGTTCAGAAAACACCCATCCATTTAGTGATTTATCTTTATGTCTCTGCAGCCTCGTGCAAAGCTTATTGTCAAACCCAAAGAAATCAGGAAAATAACTGGGAGAATTTTTAGCTTCAGATAAAATATTCAGTGAAAGCAGTTCATTTCTGTCAGAAAACCGATTCTGATTATGGCTAATGTTTCTTTCTGAGTATTGTCCATGTAGCGTGGGACTTTTCTCTCAGTGAAGGTTGCTGCTATCTGCTGCACAACTGACTTGTCCCTGCAATAGGTTTTACAGCGGTGCTTTTGCTCTTTATCTAGGTGTCTGAAACATTATAAGCAGGAGAAATATAGACACAGAACAGAGAGTAACACATTTCTCTTATCAATTTGGACAATGTCAATCGAGCTTCTTCAGTTTTCAAACAAAATATTTAAGTAACGAGGCAGCAAATAACAATAAAGCAATTATTAATCTTATACTAATAGCTCAGCAGTGCATCCCCTGGTTTTATTCCTAACTGCAGGGTGGGGGCTGCTTGGGCAGCCCTCCCAGGGTGCATCTCATGGCATGTGTGTCCAGGCATTCAGGCTGGAGCCCAGTTGTCCCAGCCTGGCTTTCTGTTGCCAGGTGTGTTTCCCAAAGATCTCCACTCTTCGCACAATATGGCAGAACAGGCTGTCTGGAGAGATGCCTGAGAAGAACACACATTTCTCTCTGTTGTTTTCTGAAGAAAAACAAGTGTGATAGGTCAGCTCCTGCCCAAATGCACCAAAGAGAAAAAAAGCAATCGGAAGAGAGGACAGCAGTGGAAAGGAACAGGAAGGAAGACAGCATGTTTTCTTGCTTCCCTGAAAGCAGGGGCTGCTTTTGACCCTTGGTTGAATTTGTCTGTGTTGGAGCCGGCAAGAGAAGGATGCTTCTGCCAGGCTGCTGTTGCCATGGAGACCAGCAGAGACAAGAGAGTGAAAAGACTGCCAGAGACGACTTCTGAATTAAAAGCAGGGTATTCCTGCCCCTCACACTCCCATATCCCAATTCCCACTGGTTTCTGCTCTTCATGGGCTGTGGGTGTAGTAGCTTTGATGGAAAGGGGAAAGCATCTCTTTACTTATCTCGTGGAATGGATATTTTCACACTTTTCACAACCCAACAAAACAAATCCAGTTTTTTTTTTTCTTTGTCTCACACTTAGTAAAAAAAATAGAAAGAAAAAGAAAAAAAAGGAAAAATAATAAAAAGACTGTGTAAAATTGTTCTTCCCACCCACAAAACTCTCCCTCCCCCACAGAGACTAAAAGGAAGTATCATCATTTTAATTCGAACTATCACTTTCAGCTCCAGTAGGTGGGTGAGAACTGAATTTCTAATTTCTCTCACTTCCATCAAAAATGTGTGTGGATCAGGAGCTGACAAAGTCTGTTACCTGCGTATTCCTATCGGATGTGTTTGGGGGTAGAGGAGGGAGGGAGGCGGAACAGGCTGTGTTCACCCTCGCTCTGTAGGTTTCCAGTTATTCTAGAGGTGTGTGCTTGGTTTTGGGTTTTAGGGTTTTTTTTTTCAACCGCATGTGTTTTACATGTATATTTTACCTGTGGTGTCAAGGAGGAACTAGGAGTTGTAAAACAACATGCCAAAGGGCAAAGTGACCTTTCAGTGTTTTGTAAAAAGGATTTTTTATTTTTCCATTTAAGCCTCTCTACTGTTAGATCTTTCTGTGTTTACTCTTTTGTCACAGAATATCCCAGGTTGGTTCTTGATGCCTGAATGCCACAGGTAGGTGGACAGACTCAGTTACTGACTGTTCCCCCAAATACCACACTCTGACATCATTTCCTTGTCATGTAGCAATCCTGTAGAAAAGGACTTTTAGTCTCAGCCTTCAGCTCTCCTGAAGCTGCACTCTGCTGAGAGCCAGGCCTGGGCTCCCGACCCACTGCTTCAGCCAAGTGCTTCCTCCAAACTCGCTTCTCCTGTTTCACTCTTCACGCACATCTCTGAGCAGGTATTTCAAGTAGCTGATTGGTAGCATAAAGAGTAAATGCTGCATTGATACTCACTGTTTTAACCACTCTGTAGGCCCTGGCTCTAAAAGACCAGGAAAACAAAATTGTTCTACAAGAAAGTGAAATAAAGAAGGTCAGAAACAGACGTCTTTGAATTTTTGGCCAGTTTTACCATTCCCTCAAGTAACTCTAATTTTTCATTTTCACCGTTTCTGATGGGATTAGCTCCAGCCTAACACAATGTGCTAATTGGGTTGAGGAAAGATTTCCTTGATCTGTTTGGGTTCTTTGTTTTTGCATTCCCTGGTGTGCCTTTTCCTACCCACCCCCAGGAATCCCGGTCCCAACCTTCTCTCTTCAAGTTCTCTGTGGCAGTTGGTGGTGGGGAGATAATCCGAGCTGGTGACATTTGGTGTCTAATCCTCCCCAAGGCCTTCCTCTGAGCTTCACAGTCCAGTAGCAATTGAGAACATTTGTTAGCTCCCAGGCTTGGGGCCCAAGCAGGAAATAAGTATTTTTTAGGAGACGGAGATGAATTTGTTATTGACATCTGTTCTTGTTTTAATGAGGAGAATTAGAAGGAAAGATGACTGGTTTCAGATGGAATTAAACTTCCCTTTTCTCCATCAGGAGACACTGTTACAAGTTCTTCCAAAGGCACTGACCAGTCTTCAGTAAAGAAAAAAGAAATCATTTTAATGCTGCTCCCCTGGCCACCCCACTCTCCTGCCTCTCCATCTGCCTAAGTTAGTCAGTAATTTCTCCTGAGTGAAATGAGCAGTTTTCTTCTCTGGTGAATCACAGGTATAATTTCTCCACCTTGACCTACTCACTCCTCTGAAATGCAGGTCTTTCTCTAGCTTCTTCACAGAGGTCCTTCTATAACTGTTTCTCTGTAATAAATACTGACCAAGGAAGGAGATTGATGTCTGATGCGAAAATTCAATCACCGGCCTTCAATGATCTATTAAATCAACCTGTGACGTCTTCTGATCTGCCTCTTGCTGGAAAGAGCCCTTGCAGCAGTGGAATTGCTTGCTGCCTCCATTAGTTTGTAAATAACCTGTACATTGGAGGTCAGTTTGGCGTGAAGTTCTCTTGCTGAGCAAGTGGCCTGCACCATTGAGCCCATTTGATTTTTGAAGGCTCTAAGTCAGAAAGAATAATTGATAGAGGAATTAAAAAAAAAAGTTTCTCTCCACCTTTTTGTCCTTCCAAATGAAAAGTGTGGGAGAGAAACAATGAGTCCCTACTCCCCTTCCTTGCACCTTCACCTGCCTTTTTTGCTCTGTTTCTCCTATTCATTCCATTTCTGTAGGATGGGGCATATTTTTTTGTAAAAAACAATTATCCAAAGAAAGGCTACTGGACTGTACTCATACCTGTGAGATAAATGCCTCTGGGTAGCAGCTCTGGAACAGATACCTTTCCACTGCTGATGAGTTTGACAGCAAGGAATGCACTGTGCTTAATTTTCCCCGTTCAAGAGATAAATTCCACTTCAGTGTCATTTTTACTCCTCTCTTGCACTCCTGAGAGAAGTTTGGACTTGGCTTTGCATGTTGGTGGCTGTTTTTTGGGGTCTGTCAGCATGGATGGAGCAGTTTGGGAAGCATTCTGTTTCCCTTTGTGAGCTCAGTGGCTGAGAGAGCCCAGCCTTGCCTCTGTTGCTGCATGATGCAGTGGGAACATGTAGGAAGGTGTTTCCTGCCTTGATGGTTATCCATGGTTTGGATGTAGGGGCAGCCTGAACCCAGAAAGGTTATTAAGTGAGTCACAGTGCTGTGTGTGTGAAGCTGCTTTACATCCAGGGCCACCTCATCTCCACCAAAAATATTTGGGTCTCTGGGGTGTTCTTGTACTTGGGAGTAGTGGGGAAGAGATTGGTGCCAGGAGAGAGCTTCTGCATGGAGCTTCAGCTGGCTTTGGAAGCTCCAGCCACTTCTGGGGCTCCACACAGAGCCAACACTTGCAGCATGAAGAATCTCTATCTGGGATAACCCAACTTGTCTCCCATTACTTCTAACAGTAGAACACTGACAGTAGTTCAGTTTCCATGAGGGATCATAGACATTGAATGGCCTCATCACCAATTAAGGATGAAAGGCATTTCTTCTATGGCAGGTACATCATGGTGGTGTTTAGTTCTCACTAAATTAGCAAGGGACCAGAGGTGACACCACTGATGTGCTGCCATGTGGTAGACTGATGAAAGACCCTATTGCAAATACAATAAATCTACCAGGCAATTTCACTTGCGGTAACTGCGTCTGTGTTCCACTCCTAGGTCTTGAAGAGAAGATGCCATTCACATTGGATAAGGATGTGTTTGTGAGATGTATTGATGTTCTGTTTTGTTTTGTTTTCATGTGAGAATTAAATTATCAAAAGCATTGTGCTCAGTTAAAGTGTAGATTCAGGTTCCCAGAGGCCAGTGTCCTGACTCACAGGGTCATCTCTTATCTGTAAAATAGCTGTTGATGAAAATTCCCCACTAAAATCTATCTATCTTCAAAGAAATATAGTTCTCAACTTGTACTGAAACATTTAACTTGTCAAGTAAAGATGTTGTATTGAATGGAAAATAGTTAGATGCTGTTTTTTAGTGGTTACGTTGTGCCCTGAGAAATAACTTCCTTTCCACTTGTGATGCCTCCTGCAATACTGCTACAAGCATGGAAACCGCTATGATATTGATCCTAAGATTCGAAAATGACTGTACTGCAAAGGGAAAATGGTAAACTTGTAGGATCCTCCATGTGGTTAGAAAAGCCCTTTGTCTGTACAGTATCTGGTTTATTTAGTCTTTCTGAAAAAAACATTGATGCGATGAATTTTAAACTACGCATTATGGCTTTTGCATCAGTGCAAATAGGACAGGATTTGATCTGCTATTTCGATCCCTCTCTTTCTTTCACTGTGTTGCCATTTAGAGTTAATTATGAGGGACTGACTCACCGCTCCATTACTGCTCAGGTTTATGCTACTGTAGCTGCCATTGAAATGAATCAGTCTCTGTGGCTGCATTAGCCCTGCCCTTTTACTCCTGCCTCCTACCCAGCTCTTTTTTCTTCATTTTCAGATGCCACATACCTTCCTTCACTCTTTCCACCCAACTCACCACCCCCATCTTGCTCTCTTGAGTGTGGTCTTCTCTGTTTGCCTTCTCTTTTGCGAAGACCTTTTACCTGTTAGTGCTACCTACCACTCTTGCAGGAATTTAGCATCTCACTGCTTTGCCTGGGCTGCAGTTGTTTTTCATTTGCCATTATTTTTGCAAGGCTATCATAAGGATCACTTTTCAGACTCTAGGAGAGAGCTGTGCAGGCAATAGGATGGAAATTACCCAGCTTTGGTCAGTCCCTACAGAGCCCCCATTGCAGGCCAAGACAGAGGTTTCACAGTGGGAAGCTGAAAACTTTTTGTATTCACACTCAGTCTTTCAGCTTATTTTCAAAGAGCCTTGCCTTGCATAGCATTCTCTCATGTTTCCTTTTGATATTCTCGCTTTCCGCCTCATATTTTATTCTCCCTTCATATCAAGGCTGTGTGTGGTGCCAGCTCATTCTGAGCTGTCTTTACAGTAGCTGGAGAGCTGACACCATGGGCCAGTATTTGCTGTTTTGACTGTAGAGTTTAGGTTCCAGAGGTATGATAACAGCACTGGGTAGTCAGCCTGCTGCTAGTCTGTGAGATGCAGTTTCTGAAGGAAGCTTCTCAGGTGGGAACAGGCTGTCTTCAGGACAGCTGAAGAAAGGGACAGGATGAACTGCCTTCTGCCTTGGCTCTTTTGGGGGGCTAATTGTTAGGGTTGCAAGATGTGCATGCAAACTGCAGCTGCTTTTGGTTTCTTTGGCAAAGTCAAAACAGCAAAACAATGTATTTCAGTTATATAAATACAAGGCAGGAAGAAAGCGGGGAAAGCGACATGAAAGTGACTTTGTATCACCTACCTACCAGCTTAGAAAGTGCGCAGTGTGTTGTTCTCATCCAAACACCTGGAGCAGAAATGGCACTCAGCCTCTTGTGATACATCTTCTGTTGTGGCCCACTTCTGTTGTAGCTGGACTACAGCAGGACTTGTTATTCATCTCAGACTAGGGGTAATTCACAACATCAACCCCTTCTCAGCAACTGCACTACAGGTCTTAGTCTCCTTTCACAACTGTAAACCATATTTTAATATAAAGAGAGTTGCTTGTGCACACCTCTTCTAATTTGCCATCCTGCACAAACTCCCCCAGATGTTGAAAAACACATTATTTCCCTGTGAAAGCAGCAACTGTCTACTGAGGAAAAAGATGATTTTAAGAGGGCAGTAATGTATTTTTAGATGGGGAACTGTGAACAGGCAGCTCTTTGCAAACAAACAGCTGATGCTCAGCAAGACATGCGTGGTTTGTGGCACATCTCTGGAGAACCTGTGTGCCAGAGTTTGCCACCCTGTACAGCAGTGTCACAGCTGGAATTCAGTGCTTTCAAGAGACTCACTCAAAAGCCAGGAATAGAAGCAATATTCACTCTAGCGCTTAGAAATGGAGCACTGCAGTGCAAAGGGAGTTCCCAGGCCAGAGTTAGAAATGCAATGACTGCTATTCTTAACCACTTAAATTCAGAAAGATCCAAGGACCAGACTTCAAGAGAAATCCCGGCATCGAAGCCCTGATTCTCTTTCGAATTGGCCTGGCCTGGAAAATATCTGGTTTGGGGTGGATGCAGCTAAAATAGTTAGGACAACAGTACTGAAAACTTACTCTACCAATTGTATTGATGTATCAATGCTGACTATAAACTGAAAATTCTCTGATATCTCATTTAACATGAATTCCAGATACAGAAAACCACAGACTGTGTTACAATTTCCACTCCCAAAAGCAAGCCATCTGCAGAACTAGCTTGGGTGGTTTTGTTGGGTTGTCCTGGCCAGTACCTGCTACTCAGGGATGTGCCAGTGCTTAGAGGGGCACAGACCCAGCAAAACAGGAAGCTGTTTTGTGATATCGCAGAATATGCTGAGTTGGAAGGGACCCACAATGACCATTGAGTCCTATCCATCCCTGCACAGGACCATCCCCAAGAGTCATACCCGATGCCTGAGAGTATCATCCAGATGCTTCTTGATCTCTGTCAAGCTTGGCGCTGTGACCACTTCCCTGAGGAGCCCGTTCCAGTGCCTAAACACCCTCTGGGTGAAGAACCCATCCATGGGCAGGACTTTCCAGAACAGCTGGGCTGGTACAGTTGCCTAAAAAGGGCATAGTAAGTCTTGGGAAGGCAGCTAGGGCTGGCTTCATCCTGCAGGGTGAACTTCTGTGCTTAAACATTTCTTGGCTGCTCCACCAGCAGAAACATGTTCTGCACAGAAAAGGTGGATCCTCTACACAACTGAGAGGACAGAGGAAACCTTGTTTCGAGCTACACACATAACAAATGGGTGCTGAGCACACACACAGATTCAGCTTTGGTCTGCAAGCAGAATAGTGTGTTTATATCATGGTTGGACCTATAGAGAGTGAAACAGAGCTAACTCCTGTCTCTGCACCATTGTCTGGTGTGTTCACAAACCAAGGAGTCTGCTTGTGGGTAATTAAAGTGGACTATGCCCTTCTAATGACTTTGTCATTAGAGCTGGACCTGGAACTCCTTCCCCACTTGTCTGATGTAGTGAGGGCATTTCCACAGCCTTGGTTTCTTCTGTAAGCAGGGAACACTGTGTAGGAGGGATCCTCACATTCACACACCGAGGGAATTCCTATCTTTTGCAAAAAATTAATGACAACATGTGCGCATAACATATAGCTATTCAGCAACTGAAAATTGCTGATTTGGAACTTACTCTCTTGCATTGTGTACAAGAATAATTTCAGTTTGCATCTTCGGCAGTTTACAAAGTGCAGGACCAGCCATTTATTTACTGCCTTTTCCCTGTTCAAGTCCCCATAACCAACCAGATTATCATTTTGTGATAGAATGTATTTACAGAACTGGAAAACAAAGGCAGCTGTAAATGTGTTAACATTTTGCAAGAGCTAGGACATGCTGGATCTTTCTGGTATAATCTAAAGAAAGTCACAAATTTGGTCCTTGGAGTTTGGCTCATCCTAATAAGATACAGCAGGATAACTTCAATGAGACTTTTGAGAGCAGTTTCACAATCAGAAGCTTCAGTCTCTGAAGACCTAAACTGGAATGATAAAAGCAGTTGTTTTAATTCCCCCACAGGGTGCGATGCTGCTATGCTAACTCGCACCACAGTGCCGAAGACTCTGCAATAATGTCTTGGTTAGACCAGTGGCTTAGTAACTGCCTTTTAAGATGTAGTGAATGAATCAGGGATTTGGGAGCAAGTAAAGCAAATTAGCTTTGTCAGTGTATCCTTGCATGGAGAGTAACACTTCTCTTTGCACTCACAGACAACTTCGGAGGTGGGGGAACTTGGAAGAGGAGAAATGGTCAAAGTGGAAAACTGAGTGCTACTTACATGTGCTTTACAAACTCCTTTTGTTGTGCCTGTCGATGACAGAAGACTCACTTATTCCCTCATCTGTTTAACTCCAGGCAATAGACTCATCACAGTAGCCATGATGTGTCAATGCCATCCTCTTTATTTTTAATTTCATTTTCAATCTCAGCAAGGAGACCATTTTCACTGACACCAACATCTTTCTATTTTCCTCCTGTTTCTACCAACACATTGTGGTCAGAAGGCAGAACATGTTATCTGGGAGCCAGAGGAATTTGGGCCAGAGATCACAGAGATTATTCCTACCACTCTGCTTCCAGGAGCACCAAGTCCAAGTGACAATCACAGCAGGGATTATGGCGACTGGTGAAAATAGAGCAATTTTTCCCCTTTTGAGACTGATGTAGCTTTTCTGGGATGGGAATGGAAGCTTCAGCAAATTGGGGTTTTGGTGTTCTCCTGATTTTTCTTTCTATTACACACTCCACAATGCATGGGTAGATATACCCGGTTTATCCACTGCTGAATCTCCAAATTCTTCTGTGGGTGACAGGGGCCAGCAAATCCTTGCAAGGAAGTGACTAGGATAAAGTAAAGTTGCTGGCTTGTCAGTACTTACACTTCATCTTTTAGGCACAGGGGACATAACCAAAAGGGAAGGACTATGGTCCATAACCACCAAGTGCAGTTCAGAGCTATCTGGAGTAGCCAGGATTATGATAAGGTTATAGACATAGTCAGAGAATTTCTTGGCATGTTTCTCTCTCAGCTGTGCACTGCAATTTTGTTGGCCAAACTATGGATTGAATGCCCCTGGAGTCCAGGTGTCCTTTAATACTCCCTTGGTACATCATGAGCCATTTTTTGGAAGTTATTCCTTTCCCCTCTGATTTGTTTGTCTTTTTTTAATGGTCATTTGAAATATTGTGAATTAGTTGATCACAGTTCTTTTGCAAATAGACTGATGCCAGCAACACTAAAGTGCAAATTGCACTGACTAACATTTCTGCTGGCATTTTGAGCAGTATGACCACCCACTGAATGGTATGGACAGAGACATAACCCATAAACTTTGGTGTTGGCATCTCCAGTTGAGAGTACAGGCACATTGGCAATGCTAGTGCTGAGAGTCACAGGAAAAAGGCCTGGATCACATTTCTGCTGGCCGGGCAGGCCACCACCGTGCATGGAGGCAAAACCAGCCCCACTCATGTTTGCATGCCGTGTTCTGCCCTGGAAGCTCTACAGGCAGCTTAGACTGTTCCCATGGCGAGCTCCCACTGGAGGCAGTTCCTGAAGATCTAACCTACATCTTGCTCACCACAATCAATTCAAACTTGTTTCTTGACCTGTGAACAAGGAGAACTGCTTATTGCCTGCCTTTCTGCAGTTACCTTTCACATTTCTGAAAACTGCTGTATCTCTTTTCAGTTTCCTGGAGACTAAACACCCTGAATTCCCCTCAAACTCTGAGCCCTTTGGTCCTGCATCTCAGACATTTGGTCACTGCTGTTGCTTTCCTGTGCTACCTGTGATATGCAGATGGTGGACTTTTATCTCTAAGGCTGTCAGCATAGCCTTTTCACCAGCATTAGCTCATTTGAAATAAAAGACCTGAGGAAAACAACAGCCTGACCGACAGCATCTGTCCGCTTGCTTTGAAGGAGTGAGGGTCATTATTGTCGCCTAATGAATATTGGGTTTATCCCAGATTGCATCAGTCCCTCCTTGTTATGCATTGCTCACCGTGTTAATCATCAGAACTGGAGATAAACAAGGTCTCAAGTGAATAAGCTTCTTGGCTGTGTTCATATGGACTCCTGGGAGATGATGATTTATCTTTCATGTGATATTGAGGACTGGGATTTGTGAAAGATGGAATGGCATGAACAACAAAAGGACAAATTTGTCATTGCTAGTTACTTCCTCCTATGTAAGTGCGTTTGGGAATACTGAACTGGGTGGTTAGAAGTAAAGCAAGGAAGTCTTAGTTTTAGGGCTACTAGGTGTATAAAGCTAGTTAGTGAAAAAAGGGGAATGAAGGCTTCAAAACCAGAATAAAACAGTGGGGATTTAGACCTCACCTAGGGTGCTGGTCCTGTCTTTTGCCTTCTTGGCAAATATTTCTTGTTATTTGAGGTTGTGACCCTATAGCTTAATGTAAACAGCAGTGTTAATAAAAGGTGCTCAAATGTTTCTTTGCAGAGACTAAGCCTTTACTGGAATTTATCTGAGTGTGACCTGTGGATGCCTGTTCCTTGTCAGCCATATGGTACAGTTAGGAAGTGTTGTTGTTTTGGAACTACCTAGAGAAAAGCTACATGAAAGCTACACGCTTTAGGACATGAGAGTGGCATTAGGGTAAAAGCTGGAGTAGGGATTCACTTAAAATGCAGGCTGCTTTAACAAAATGTTGCCTTCGTACAAAAGGATGCTGTGCTGTCTCTATGCGTGGAAGCAGAGCTCTAGAGCTTGACTCATGGAGGGAAAGAAACAGGAGGAAATGAGGGAATTGGCACTCAGTGCTGGTCGTATTTCTGCTGCAACCTTCTGGTTTGTGATCAAATTTTACCGTGGATAGGAAGGTGGTCCACAAAGACACACAATAGCCACTGATGGGGAGAAAAAGAGATGTTGAAAGGAAGAGAGAAAAGAAAAAATCTTGTTTCCTATTATGGAAAGGGCGCATGATAGCTTACTGTCTAAAAAAGGGATTCAGTCTGTGAAATCGTTCAGTTGCAGGACAGATTTTACTCCTTACATGCATGGATCATTTCTGCCCCCTCATTAACCCAGTGCACATGTTCCAGTTGGCCATATTCATTGCCCTATATTTTGGTTCCCTCAATACATTCAGAAGCAGATGAGGGTTAACATTTCCTCCAGAAAATAATGCCCTTTTCCTATATCTACTGCTTCTTTCTCAATGAGTTCTGCAAGACAAGTTTTGCAGAGTGTTCCCGTGCCGGCAGAGAGCTCAGCAGCACCGGCATTTGCAGGTAATGAAACTGCAGCAGGGAGAAATCACCAGGACAAACAGGAGGCAGGCTAAAGTACTCGGACAGCTCCGGTCGTTTCGCAGCCATCCAGTCAGTGCCACTGTCTTGCCAGTACTGTACTGTAGCCATGTGTGGCACTTCACAGAGTTACCAGAAAAGGCCCCCGCTCTGAGGGGTGTGCACACGGCAGTGACTCCTTTGGGGATTCCATGGAGGAGGCAAAGCCACCGGTGAAACAGTGCCTGTGCCAGAGCGCTGTGGGGACGGGGCTCCTCCTGGTGTCACACCGCAGTGAGCATGGCTCATCTATCTGGGGGAGCAGTGGGAGTACAAGAAGGAATGAGGGACAGTGCTGTTTGCCTTTCCATCCCGCAGTGTCCTCAGCAGCCTTTGGCTCTCCCATTGCAATTCCCTGCGACGCTTCTGGTGATGGGGTGGTCCGGCAGCCCAGGGTGATAAAGCCGTGTGCTTTTCTCTGCCTCTCGCCGTTTTACAGCGAGTAATGCATTTGTAATGAAGTGCCAGTATGAGCCACTGCCTCCTGTAGAGAGGCTAAACTGCTTGTCCGTGGGTTTGTAGGTCTCACTGGGGAAAGCTGCTTTGGCTCAGTTTGCAAGGGGCTGTGCTGCTGGGGAGCAGGCAGGACTCTGTCCTCAGGGACTTTGTGCATTTATGTGTACATGGTGATAATGGTGACATCCCAGGAAGGTGTAGGTTGTTGGGGAGGGGTACTCTGTGCTCACACCTGAAGTGTTTTACAGTCCACAAGGGTCCTGCTTAAATGGTGTAAACTCAGTGCTTGTTCTCGGGGGTTCAGCTGTGGTTTGTGAGCAGGAGGGATCTGTGAACATCCAGTTCAAAAGGCACTACAGCAGCAAGCACGAGAGTCCCGTGCAGCGAGCTCTGCCATAGTGTTTGTGTTGTTGCTCTGACAAGCTTGCTCATGTTGTCTGTCGACCTGGGAGCAAAGAGAAGTGGCTTAGAGGCAGAATTCCCTGGGTGAGCTGGCATAATTTCAGTCTGATCAATTTTTATGTGTGGAAAAGCCAGTGGATCAATGCAGGGTGTGTGAGGTCAAGGTCCTCCATCATGGGAAGTCTGAAGGACTGCTGGTTTCCTGCACTCACACATCCGTATCTCACAGCTGTCTCCCCTGACCTTCACCTTCCAAAGAAAACTTTCACTATCCTCCTGACAGATGCAAGGAAGGGCAAAGCATTATTCTAATTTTGTTTCTATTTTCTTTCTCCCTTTCACCCCTTCCCTTCCTCAGGGTTAAAAAGACAATAGAAGACATCTAAGAGATGGCTAGTAACTAATTTGTGTAGGGTATTTTTTTCCTAAAATCCCTTCCTATTTCCTGCCTTGATTTCTAATTACTCAAGGGGTGTTTTTTGTTACTTAAAAGCTATGCCTTGAAAATAGCTCAAAGAAGCTTTACTCATTTGTTTAATCAGGAAATAAATTGAAGCAGACCACTAAATTATTTTTGAAACAAATAAAATTATATTTGAATAAAATGTTTGCTAGCTGTTTCTCTCTTGTGCCTTCTTTCTCCTCTGCAGTTTATCAATTCTTGTTATGATGTCTTCTTCCCTGACTTTTTGCAGGCATGAAAAAGAGCTCCAACTACTTGGTGTTTTTATTTTCATTTGAAGGCCTCTATAAAATATTGTGTTACAATATATGGTGTTGCTCTTGTGTAACTGTTTATAACCTACTTTATGGACCTTATTGGATCCTAAGTCACGTGTTGAAATTAAAGTGCCTGTAAAGGCTTCTTTATTTATGAAGCTTTTTTAGGGAGAGCTTACTTACTCTTAGCATTTGTTTTGCTGTTTCTTTTCTTTCACGTTCACCTGGTGTAAACCAATTGCTCTCCTCCTCCAGATTCCCAGCTTTCAGTCCCATGCAGGGGGAAGTGGGACAGAGGCAGACAGCAGGATAAGTCAGGGGACAGTGTTGTTTTATTTGTACAGCGAGGTATTGTCCATGAAAAGTCAGTAGCCATCTACTCACTGGCAATGTTGTGCAACCTCCTCACTGCTGAGACAGCTCATACCGTCCTGTTCAGCGGGCACTCAGCAACACCGTGTGAGCTCCATCTCCTGTCCAGCGCTGCAAGCTAAACAAGAGATCTCTGGGTCCCAGCTGGGATAGGGATGTTTCTATAATGACTTTTTAAGGATGTGTAATGAATGGGAATGAAATCTGCTTAACTCCTTAGCTGCTGGAATGCTCCCTAGTCCTGTCGTTGGCTGCTTCTGTCTTTTGAGCTGGTTTGCAGCATGTAGGTCTGTAAGTGTGGCTGTTATTCTTGTAGCTGCTTGGGCTGGGAAGCTGTTCCTCGTTTGTTGCACTCTAAATAGGAGGCAATGTCTTCAAAGTCCTTTAAAAATGTGTTCCTTTTCTTCTTCAGGTCTCAAATTAGGTATGAGAGACTCTAATGTTTTTTACTATGTTTTTCTTTCCTCCAGTATATCTGCAGGTGGGTTTGCAGATTTTTAATTAAAAACAGGAGATTTTTTTCTGAGTTTCAACAAGAGCATGCTTGTATTTTGAAGCACTGGACCGAGAGTAATAGAGTTGGATTTTACTTCACACTTTGCCTATACTTTGTTCCTAAATGCATCGTTTGCCCTTTTTACAGGCACAGTTCAACACTGCAGTATGTAACAGAAATTTAGCTGCATTGAACACTCACTTATTCTGTAACCAGGTTTAGTGCTGCCTTGTAATTTTCTGATCTGCCAGCGAGGGATAAGAGTACTTGCCCATTAATAGAAAAATGTTGCAATTTACCAGCTCAAGAATTAGAAATCAGAAACCAGCCATGCAGTAAGAGAATTTACTTAAGAAGCAAGACTTTCTTTTTTCTTAAGTAGACACTGTTTTTCAATTACCTTCAGATTTTTGAGTCATAAGACTTGATTTTTGCCAACTCCTGCCTCGTTATATAGCTCTGGATCTTACATACCAGTTGACTTCTGCGAATTAGGGCTTCATGTAAAATAGAGTTAAGTAAAGTTGTGAAACTTATGATGAAGTCAAGACAGAGCTAACCCTGATATTGTAAAGACAGGACTTAATTTGTTACTATTTGTAAACTGTTTTTCAATCCTTGTATGGCATGAGCTACAGAAAGAAGCATCACTGTGCCATGTGCATCACCAAACAATGCACCACGTGCCTCTTCAAAGTGCATGCAAAGTGAGAAAATGGGACAGTGAAGTATTTCCATTTCCATTCACTAATGATCCCTGAGCAGGTGCTCATCTTCAAGGCTGTGCACACACTGCTTTGTTGACAGAATGACACTGTGTTCCACTGTGTGTTTTTAATTTGGTAAATGCAACAAGATTAAAATTACTTAAAAAAAGAAGAAATATGACAGAGATAAATAGTGTTTGCTGCTCTTTCAAGTATTATATTCACATTTGAATCCAAGCTGTGTATCAGTCATTTTCAGCACTGTAGCACTCTAAAGGTGCAGATTGTAACCTGAGATGTGTCTCCCCAGCTTCCACTACCACCAGTGAGATTTACAGAGTCAAAACTGAGTGTTCATTGAACTGTAGGAATGGAATCTTCTTTCCACTCACAGTAACACTAAATCCTGTGATTCCTAATGTGGAAAAACTTCTTCAGGTATTTTGCCCATTTCATGGCTGAAAAATTTGTGAGCCCACACCTCGTGTATGTGAATTTCACGAGTGTCAGGGGGAAGCCTGTCTGTTATCTGCTGGGCTAAAGGATATGTGGAAGGCAGTGAGCAATAGGCTTCAAAAGACTTTGGGTCAGGCATTTCTCCTAGGCTGACACTGCTGCAGTTCAGACAAATGTGGCCATGCTAGTTTAAAACAACCAGATGCGTTCTGCTTAGCATGGTGTCTGCCTGGATGTCAGTGTGAGCTGCAAAGCCTAGCCAAGAGCCCGAGTCAACATATTTTAGTTCACCTGTATTGAACTACTGTAGGGAGGTGCTACCATTACCCAAGTTAAATTAGGTATGTCTACCCAAATATAGATATACCAGGCCCTTAAGGAAGGAAATTGGCTTGTGGTGATATGCACAGGTGGCTTCTGATAATTCCTTATGTGACTGTAGATTGGAATGTGGTATCAGCAGAGAAGATAAATCTCTTTTCCTCCATTATTTTAAATGAGAAGCTTCAGGCAGTTCCCCCTCCCCTCTACTACTCTCCTTCTCCTCTGTTCATTTTTGTGCCAGGTCACTTCTTGCCAAAAATCCCATCTGCTCATCAGTGGCATTGCAGAGCTGGAGGAGCTCTGGGGACTTGATGCTGATTAATAACCTTAACATCATTCATGAGCCTGTGTATGAAAGGAGATGGAGAGGCAGAGGGTGCCAATCAGAGCTGAACTCGCAAGATCTTGGATATTCCTCTCTAAGGGCCAGTGATCACCACATGTCCCTTCCCTAGGTAATATATGTTTCACTATTGTTTCCTCAAATACAGTCTTCAGTCTTGTTTAAATGTCCATATGGTGGAAGCAAGGAAGCTTTTGCTTGGGTCAGAATAGGGCTTCAAAATCAGAACAGCTTCCATAGAAATACCTCTATATATATTTGTCATGGTAGTTTTCATCCCATTGTTCCTAAATATTTTCTAAAGCATAGGAGGTAGAAAAAAAATCTTGCAGATAAATATCCACCCACTTGTATCCATTTGTGAAATTTCTCTTATCCTTCACCACCCATTGCTTGCCCCTTGCACTCCCTTTGTACTTTTTAGGTGGTCACCTCACGTGTAGAGCATTTTGAGGACTGTGTCTCAGTCATGATCACGGAATGGTTTGGGCTAGAATGGACCTTAAAAACTAGTTGCAACACCTCTGCCATTGACAGGGACACCCTTCTCTAGACCAGGTTGCTTAAAGCCCGATCCAACCTGGCATTGAGCACTTCCAGAGATGCCTCAGCCATAACTTCTCCAGACGACCCGTTCCAGCACCTCATCACCCTCACAGTAAAGAATTTCTTCCTAATATCTAAACTAAATCTTTCCTCTTTTGGTTTAATCATGTTAACAATGTGGGCTCCAGGTACCTGATTAGTGTCCTCTGTGGTCTGGCTGTACAAAGGATACCTTATGCACATATCTTTTTGGTTTTCTTTATTTAGCCATCCTATTTAGCTTTTTCAGTTTCCCCTATTAAATTAGATTAGGTAAGAGTTCTTATCTTTCCTTAATCATTCTATTGAAGAGCCCCAAATTACCTACTGTCCTAAGGATGAGATGCTTTATATATGAGTATAGTAGCTTTGTCCCTTTATTATCCTGTTTTCTTTGCCATTTTCCCATCTCTGCTCCATTTTCTGTGTCACCTCTTCCCTTTCTCTCTCCTCACATTCTTTCCCCTGATGTGAAAGAGGGCTGGGTGCGAGGTCTTGTTTAGCCATGTCAGTTACATCTGTGACAAGAGACTTGAGAGCTTGGCCCACAACCAATAATTTTTATTGGAAGGAAAGGCACAGCAGGAAGTAGAGGCAAATGGGTTGCACCAGGGGGTGGAAGGGGGATTGGATATTGGGAAAAATTTCTTCCCTGAAAGAGTTGGCAAGCATTGGAACAGGCTGCCCAGGGAAGTGGTGAGTCACCATCGCTGGAGGTATTTAAAAGCTGTGTAGATGTGGCATTTGGGGATGTGGTTTAGTGGAGGACTTGTCAATGCGGGGTTAATGGTTGGACTCAATAATCTTTCCAAGTTAAACAATTCTGTGATTCTCTGTGTCTCTTGGCTTGTGTATGTGTGTTCCTCTGGGGGTACCCATTGCTTGTGAGGCAAATTTTTACTGTCCCATTCTTGTTCCTTCCTTTGGGCCATTTTCCAGACGCTGCATTTCCTTCAAACCCTGCTTCTTCTAGACCAAGGCTAACATTTCCTATATAAACTTATTAAGACTGTATTAAAATAAAGGAATGTCATATTTATGTTCCAAATGTTAATAGGGAACATATTAACATTTAACATGTAACATGTTAGTTAACATGTAAGTTTACATGTTAACTTAATAGATTGTATGTGACCATGGAGACACCCATGACTCTCAAATAGTGTATTTGTGTTTTTTTTCTCTACAGTATCTCCAAAACAAATTCTTTTATGGCAGAAAACAAAAGAGAAAATAATAAAGTCACAAAATGGGATTAATAAACAATTAGAGAAGAGTCACATATTTTTGATCAATAAGGCTATGGTGGGAATAGCACACAGTTATACACAGTAAATCATATTAGAAAATGGAAACAACCTTCTCATTAGGGTAAAATCGGATTTCCAGAATTCCTTATAAGGCATCTAAATGACTGCCCTTCAAATTCAGGTTGGGCAGGGTCAAAGACGAAGATGAGCTCCAGGATTAAGGGTCTGATGTTGGGATGTCTGAAAGAACTAAGATGAAAAGTCCTGATGCTCTCACTTGTCAGAGACCAGTGAAAAGGCAGCATAGCTTAGAGACTAGGCATGAGAACCAAACCAAAAGCACTCCTGGGCAAAGGAAAATTGATTTTTTAGCCCACAGGCAATAAAGCTTTTACAGAAGTAAAGTAAACCCCCCCCCAAAAAACAACAAAAAACCCCAGAAAAGTAGAAAAACCCCACACTATACTGATTGCCTTTTGCATTTTTTGTTCCCTTTTCTTCATGAAAACATTCTGAAAATTGCTTGCTTTTCTTTCTGTAGATATATTTTGTACTTCATAAGAGGTTTGATTCTGAACATGCCAGGTACTGTGCAGCAAATACTCTGTAGACCAAGATAACTGAAGGAGTTGTCTCCATTGAGCTCTCCTCCCAGCAATCCTCTAGCCAGGATCTGGGCTTTTTAGGCTCTAGGTTGTAAACATTTTTTGCGTATCCAAAAGGCTTGATACATTCAGCATGTAGACATGCTGTTCCTAAGTCAGAGTCAACATTTTTAACACCACATTACTTTTGCTGCCTTTGGTCCCTTACTTCCAAGATGCAAGTGAAAATCCTATGCACCGGTTTTAGACTAAGCCATTTATAAACCCCAGCAATTTTGCCATGGTTTGGGATGTGCTGCACACAGAAATCCTTGATTATTCACAGAACTGTTAGTAACCTATGCTGTAGGTTTATGTTTGCCTCCTCCTTTCTTAATTTCATTGAATTTTTCATCTCCTACCTGTCACGCTGTCTCCTACATGCTTTTCATGAACCCTGCCTGGTGGAGAGGCTTTGAATAGGAACCTGAGCAGACTGTACCACTGGCAAAGCAGCACTGCACTCAGCTTCGCTCCATGTTTGATAATTTAAATCCTGTGTCTTCATACACAGTGGATAAACACATGACATGGCCAATTCCTGCCAGCTGCACAAGGCAGCACCGATTCCCCCACTCCTGCCCCCACTCTCCCCACCAAAAAAAAAGGAGAATGTGCTTCCCAGCTTTGGCAAGAGGCAGTTTGCTGTGTACATCTCTGCAGAGCTAAAGCGCTGATGCCTCAGCAGCCAGACGCACAAGCATGTGTGTGCACACATGCACTCCCTTCCGGGAGCTGACAGTCCGTGCTGTCAGGAGATTAAATTATACTTGTGGAAAATGGTGTGAGGGAAATAGCCTGAGACAGATCTCTCAGTTATTGACCGGTTTTCTGCGAGACACGTTGGTGTTAATTCTCTGTTCTTTCACTCCACTGTTTCCCGCAGTAGCAGTTAGGTGCAAAATGTAATGAAGTCAGCATTTGGGGGGGCAATACGTCCAGAGCATTAGCCGTGAAAGGCAAGTCTCTTAGATTAGTTCCCAGCTCAAGAGAAGTGTTCGGGTTCTGGCTTCTAGAAATGCTGAGCAGTTAAAAAGTGGCAGAAATCCATGGGGGCTGTGGGACTTCAGCTTGTCTGCAACTCTGGCCCTCAACGTACTGATGATTTAGCACAGACTTTTTTTTTGGATCTGTTCACTAGTAAACAAGGTACCTTTCCCATCTTTCTTGACTGTCCTCCACTTTCTACTATTTTTTCTGCCCCCATGCAGACTTCCCTTTCTATTTTCTACTCTCTCATGGGTGTTTCATGTTACATAGCTACTTCTGAAAGTTATGGTATTAATTTAAGCTGGTTTTGAGGTTGTCTTGGCAGCCACCCCAAGACAACTATTTATTAGGGAATAATTCATTCTTTGAAAGTGCCCCTCCTCTTTTCCCAATGACTGTAGCAAAAACATACAGCAGTGTTGCTGAAGTTAAGGGCAATGCATCCTGCCCAATCTCTTCTTTGCACATCTGTTTCAAAGCCTGTAGCACTGTATAGTCCCAGCCAGATTCTTTCCTTACGTCCCCAAAGATGCTGAACACCTGTTTCCAGAGGGTGCTGGGATTTATTCCATTTCCCATATGGCTGTGGGAGCTGAAATTACCAGCCTGCAGAAGAGCACGCCTTGCTGGAGGCTCTACAGGACTGGCTGGCTGGGTTTCTAAATAGGTTGGCTGACTCTTCTTATGGCTCTGTGGCTACAGAACTGCCTAAAATGTTGTTTGCTTCTCTGGGTGCTGGTTGTGGGGAATGGGACGGGAGAGGTAGCAAGCAAAAATGGCAAAATAAAAAAATAAGGAAAAGTAAAACAAGGAAAATACAGAATGGGAAAATCAGGGAAAAGAGACAGAACAGAAGAAGGTAAAAAGTAGTGAAGAGAAAGAGCAAAGGTAGGAATAAGATAAATGGAAGTGGGATACAAAAATCTGTGAAAAGGATGAGGAAGGCAGATGGAAGGAGTACATGAGGGAAACTGAAGAAGAGAGAGAACAGGAATCTGACAGAGTGCAGGGAGAAATGCTTATTAGGAGTTAATTTTCTTCCCAGTGGAATAGGCCTGTTAGGAAAAAACAGTCATCTAACAGACAGCATGTCAGCTTGAAGTAACACACAAAAATTAATTTTACACTGCATATGATTTGTAAAATTCCATCCCCTGGGGAACATCTTCTGGTGGAAACAAACTTTGGGTGTGTCAGAATGAGGCTTTGTGTTTGATGGTAAATTGTTTTGTCTTTGTTTCGTGTACCTGGCAGTGGTTCATAAGCAGATGACAGCTCTCGCTGGGGAGAAGCAGAGGTGAGAGGTCTTTTCTCTTTTCATGCTTGTGTGCTGGGGTGGGAGGGGAGCGGAGGGGCAGGGGCACAGTGAGGGATTCCATGCAGAATAATGCTTCTAAGGAGAAACATCTATAAGGGACTGGCAAGAATAGAAGAAAGTGTGAGAGAATAAAAGACATGAGACATAATGGAGAAGTGTAACCAGTGAGCAGGGAGGGGAAGACATCCTCTTCCCTTCCTATCTTTTAATCAGTGAATTTCCTTGTAAGATTAGTTGTTTTACTTCTCTGGCATTTCTTTATGTTTGGCTCCTTCTGTACTTTCCTTTTGCCTCTCTTTCCTTATGTTCTGCTACAGCTCAAAGCCCTTTTCCAAAGCCTTTCCCCTTATGTATCTGCCCTGCCTTTTCACAGGCTGTCTGACACATAACCAGTGTCTCCCTTACTCCTTTTTTTCCTCTTTCACACATCTTTCTTACCCATTTGTGCTGTTTTCCTGGACTTGTCTTCACTGTCCAGCTATTAGAGGTTCTTGCTCTGCAGTTCTCCATAGCAAGGGTCCCACTGTTATACATATACATATTTATTTATATATACACACAGGCAGCTATATAAATACGTACATCATAATAATGTAATGTGTATATATAATATTATATATAAAAATATTAATATATAATGTGTACATATATGTATATATATATAGGAAGCCTGGGCATGATTCTTACTGTAGCTGACAATCTGCCTGCTTTGATGTGAGGACTCAGACTCCAAGATGTGATTACATTTCTCCAGTGTCTTCTCACATTCCCCCTTCTATGCCCAGAAGTGGCCCATGACTTGGCAGGATATCGTTGTGGGAATGGCCTGGTTTGCTTCAGCACTAACATCATAAGATATGGCTCCTGAAACCCAGCTGCCCCAAGCTGATGAGAACAGTGCCAACCTAAAAGTTGTCAAGTAGCTCTAGTGGAATAGAACAAGTACAAGTTGTCATGATGAACCAAACCAGCCTGAGACTCATTGCAGCCCCAATCCTCCCTCTTGACCACCCCTCTTCTTTCTAACCTGTCTTTGCCTTCACACTCAGCAACAGAGGTAACTGTTATCTTTATTGTCTCGTGTAAGGGGAAACAAGTCATCCTTTCAGCTGGTGTGTTAAAGGTCTGCACATCTCAGTGCTTTGTACCTTGAATTCTGTGTGTCCAAACTGCATGGAAATAGCTTAATTTGGTTTTGAGGTGATTGTATTTACTGCATGTTAGCAGAGGTCGTTTCTAGGCATTTACAGGAAGAGTAAATTGCATCTATGCTCACTCCTGGGCTGCTGTACTTTGTTGGGGGTTTAGAATAGGTGTGGAGCAAGGATATAAATACTGAATCTTTTATAGTCTAGTTTTCTAAGGAATCAGGGTTTACATACTAACACTGAGAGAGGGTGAGTTAGAACCTCTTCTTCCTTGCCTGAACCTCTTTGGCTAAATTGGTTAGACAGCCCCCTGCAGGGACCATTTCTTCTTGAATATCAGTAAATCTGTTTGGGAAAGTTGACTTGAGGTGTATATCCACTGCCAGGCAAGGTTCATTTGTTTCTTTAGTTATGGGACTATGTCTGGCATCCTGCTGAGCATTCTTCTGCAGGCCAGATGTTCTCTCCCAGTAGCCCCATGCCTCCTGTTTCCTCTTTGTCTGCGTCAGGTGGCCCATGGTCTTAGTGCCTTTCCAAAGGCCAGACAGCTGTCAGGGTACAGACTCAGTTACCAGAGTAGCAGTGCTTCTCCTGTGCCCACTACACTTCTTTCTTGCCCAAAACAAAAACCAAACAAACCTGAGTTCTGTTATGACATGGCAAGAAAGGTCAGTTTACCTCAGCCCTGAGTCCAGAGTCATGGCAGGTTACAGAGGGTCAGGATTTGCATACAGTCAGCAGTTTTTCTGGAAGCCTCGAAAAAGAGACCCGCACTGATTTGCAGGTAGCATCCTTGCTGAGACCAAGAACACAGAAACTTACAGCATAAGTCAGCTAACAGTGTGTGGAAAAAAGTTTTCACATTCCGAGTCTGAAAATCTCTCCTATTTGCATTTTTTATGTTGCAATCCTTTCAGTTCATTGAAAAGCCTCCTCTTGCAAAGTCGAAACCTCAAGGCCAGAAGATGAAAGACATTGTAATGGAGGGGCCTTCTGTAGGACACAGGCTATTTCATTTCATTGACTTCCGCTAGTATGGAGGCTGATAATTTGTGTTTGGTGAAGGCATGTCTTCCAAAAAGGCATCAGCTGTTGAAGTGAGAAGACTGAGAGATGGAGAAGTTACTGCTTCTCATGGTAGTTTGTTCCAGTAGTTAAACACTGAAGTGTAATTTGTGCCTCATTTCTCATTTGAAGGTGCTTCACTTTACAGGCTTGCACTCACCCATTTTTTTTCTTGTAGTTCTGCTTATTCACAGTGAACCTTAATCTTCTTCAAGGTCCCTGCTTTCCCAGTTGCAGTGCCCTGCTTTGTAGATGTGGTCTGTGTTCCTTGGTCCTTGACATCTTATTCTCTATTTGGCTGGACTAAAGTATATTCAGTTAGAACAAGTATAATTTAGAAGGGATCCACTTTATTTCATATTTCTGCTTGTCTACCAATCTCTGCAAACTTCACCTCAAGTATTTTGCATTTATTTCCACATCAGTGATGAGATGTAAAATCATGTTCTGTTTACTCATGATCTATGCGGAACCTCACACCGAATCCGCCTACTGAATGATGATTGTCTGTTCTTTGTTCCTTTTTGAGATTACTCAGACAGTCCTCAATCCATTGAATAGGTGCTTTATTGTTAATGTATAATGCAATTTGGATCACAGTGCTATAAGATAATAAGTCACAAACTCTATAAAAGCCAAAATTTCTGTGGGATTTAATTTACCTGTGTCAATAGAGTTTGTAATTTCATTAGAGTATGAAACCCTATTGCTTTAAAAATACTTTGTCCCCACAATCTTGTGTTTCTTGGCATGAATTTTATTGATACTGTTTAAGTATTTAACACTGACTCAGCATTTCTGTGATCTTTCCTGGAAGTATTGTCAGGCGAGAGAGAACCCTTCCTTCTTCCCCTGCCCTTTTTCACTACTTCATCAACATTAGACGTCCTCCACTCCTACCAAGTTCCTCAATATTCTACACTGTATTAAAAATTAACATCAGGATGCCAAGGGATGTCTATAAGGCCGCTTTTCAAGAACTGTGGGTACTAGCTCTCTGGCCTGCAGAACTTGTCCCTGGTTCCCAATATGTTTATTTACCAATGGAATTAATTATTGGCAACTCAGTAAATATTAAATATATACATAGCATGTTAAATAGCCACAGTAATGGTTATAAGACATTTTGCTACTTCAGTATTAACAATTCTGCCACTTTTATCTAGTTTCACACTTCCACGTATATTCAGATTCTTTTATTCTCAGAGTGTTTTCAGATACCCACAGCATTCTCCTGGAGAAGCTGGCAGCCCATGACTTGGTCAGGTGCACTCTTTAAGGGATAAGAACCTGGCAGGATGGCGGGCCCAGAGAGTGGTGGAGAATGGAGTTTCTGGCGCTGGTCACTAGTGGTGTTCCCCAGGGCTCAGTGATAGGGCCAGTTTTGTTTAACATCTTTATCAATGACCTGGACTAGGGGCTCAAGTGCCTCCTGTGGCAGTTTGCGGGTGACACCAAGTTGGGAGGGAGTGTTGATCTGCTGGAGGGCAGGAAGGCTCTGCAGAGGGATCTGGACAGGCTGGATCGATGGGCTGAGACAGTTGTATGAGGTTCAACAAGACAAAGTGCTGGGTCCTGCACTTGGGCCACAACAACCCCAGGCAGAGCTACAGGCGGAGGGAAGAGCATCTGGAAAGCTGCCCTGCAGAAAAGAATCTGGCAGTGTTGGTCAGCGGCAGCTGAAGGTGAGCCAGCAGTGTGCCCAGGTGGCCAAGATGGCCAGTGGCTTCCTGGCCTGTATCAACAGCAGTGTGTCCAGCAGGATTAGGGAAGATTTGGGTCAGCCTCTTCTAGGCAGCTAGTGACAGGACAAGAGGACATAACTTCAAGCTACACCAGGGAAGGTTCAGGTTGGACATCACGAAGAACTTTTCCACTTAAAAGGTGGTTAAGCATTGGAATGGGCTCCCCAAGAAGGTGGTGGAGTCACCATCCGTGGAAGTGTTGAGGAAATGACTGGACATGGTACTTAGTGCTATGGTTTAGTTAGTATGATGATGTTTGGTCAAAGGTTGGACTCAGTGATCTTGGAGGTCTTTTCCAACCTTAATGATTCTACAATTTTGTTATTCTTAGCTCTGTCAGCCAGGCGTTTTTCCCTAATGTCTTCAGCTTCCCTTATCAGTTACTTATGCCCCATAACTTTTGTTTATATTGACTGCTACCTGTAACTGCTGCCTTACATTTTACCATATGTTGCTTTTATTTCTAATTACTGCTTTATTTGCCGTCAAACCAAGCATTGTTTTCTTATGCAAGGCTGTAAGCTTTCTTGACTGTGAGAGTAGCATTTTTGACTCGTTAATTAACTCTTATATAAAGTACTTCCATTTTTCAGTCATGTTATCTGTCTAATCTTTGGTCCCTCTCAGTTTCACTCAAACTTTCTTCAAATACCTTCTCTTGAAGCCTTAAGAATACATGTTGGTATCAGGCTGCTACATATGCATGTGGGTATGTCTGTGTAAGTGATGCTCACAGGTGCTGAACTTTTGGTGCCCTTATTGATTGTAATCTGGTCATGATAGTTGGTTACCAGGCAACTGTCATTTTCAACCTAGTGATTTGTCTTCTTCTCATAGAAAAAAAAAAGAGAAATATAATCTCTCAATTTAACTTTTCTTCACCATTTCTTGTTTTCATGCTACTCTTCCCTTCGGAATGGGATTTGTTCTTCTGAACAGTCATTATAATCTTTTTCCCCCTCAGTGTTTCCAGTCTTCTAACAATTGCTCCTTTTGTAACTCACTCCCCTGAATTTTTTCCTTCTTGTAATACCCTTCAAAATTTTTTTTAAGTAAATTCTTCCTCTGCATGGATATCATGGGTTACTATAATGAAACTATCATAATTTAGTGTTCTTCTTTTCTCCTTTCTTCATACAGCTTGATATTTAATTTGTCTTGGAGATTGCCTTTGTTGCACAGGGAACTGTCCGTGGAGTTCATAGATAATTTAGAAGCCACTAATGTGTGCAACGAGTTCAAATGGTTCCTTCTGGTATCTTGCATTTTTCAGCACCAAGTTTCATTTCTTGTCTTTGTGTTCATTCACATATTTTCACCAGATGAAAGTCTTTATCATCTTCTTCACTGTTGATCAAACAAAATAAATGGCATAGTTTGGAGGTTCAATCACTTCCCTCTTCACTCATTTTCATAGAACCCTACAAACCCTATTTATGTGAAGTACTAAACAAATACCACAACTCTCAGATCTTTTACCATACAATGATCCTACTACTTCAAAGACAGAAAAGATTTTTTTTGCAATTCCAAATGTATTTTGGAGCAGTGTGAACTCTGTTTTAAAATCCAGAGTTAGGAACCATTCAGCTGACCTGTTGTTCCTTGGCTGAGTAGTGCTGAAATCCCCTTCTTCTCAGCCACTGCAAGATTCTCTCTCCTTCATTTTCTCTTTGGAGAGATGTCCTTCTTTCTGCTAGCAATTAATTTTGGAGGAGTTTTGATAACAATGAGAAAAACAGTGTCAGATCAACCAAGAGCACTTTCCTGTTAATAAACTAAATGGACATTCTCACAGGAGGTCAGCAAATACGGATTTGTCATTGTGGAGAATATGGACCAAACTCAGTTCTTGGTTACCTGACTTTAGCAAAGCTGTACTCAGACAATAAGAGCAGAATTTAGGTAAAGGTGCAGTTATTTTTGCATGTGGCTGCCTTCAGCTAAGTGAGTAGTGAAAAAGTCCTGATTATCCTTGGTGTTGAGCACTCTTCCCTTCCCTTCTCTCCCCTTCCCACAGTGGCTGTGGTGACCAGCTAAGTGGTGCTGAAGTGATGGATGTCATCTTTTGCTGGGAGTGGGGATTGTCATTCAGGCAGGAAAGCACTTGGCTTTGGTTTTCATTCTTTCCTTGCTTGGATTTTTGTGGGCAATTGTCTGCAGGACATTTTTTGGATCTAAACTGGGGTCTGCAGAGGACTTTCACTGCTGAAAGCCATGCCATGTATTCAATCACTCACTTATAAATAAACGATATCTGTATAAGCTAGGCCTCACAGCTCAGTATAATGGACATTAAAAGGAACTTTTGAAATGTTTAACTTGAGAGCAGTGGGCTGTTTATGGGAATGAAACCTGAATGCAAATTAATATTCTGTCAAGTATCACTGTTGTTTGCTCCCCACACAGGGTGGAGAAAGATAAGGAGAAGAGTGAGAAAAGTACCCCCTGGCACATCTCTGCCAGCTTTCAATTGCAGCCAGGCAGTAAGTCCATGCATGCATCAGTTCTGATGAGCTGATAAACAAATCTATCAAATTTGCCAAGTCTGTGGGAATCCCAGGCTGTCTAATGGTACATGGAGGTAGGGGTTACAGCAGGATGGAATTTACTATAGCTGGGAGCTGAAATACAATAATAATACAGTAATAAATATATTGCTGCTCCAGCAGAGAGAGCAGAACTACTGGGGCTGCATGAAATTTGGGTATAAAAGTGGCAGCAGTGGGAGACCTAGAGGATATTTAGCATAGGGCAGCAGGAGATATCCAAGAGCTTACGAGATGTGGCAAATGGAGGAGGTTGCAGTCTGTGAAGCACAGTAGTCCAAACCTCAGATCATAGATTATATTTAAAATGAAAAATATACACATTTTGGATAATGTCATAGTTCTATCATGGTGTTTAGTAGCTGGATGAAATATTTGGTCTCTTCGTGGAGTAATACTCTCTTTAATTTATCATTCACTGAACACGCAAGCATGTATACACATTTTACCAGTCGTTCCCTTGTTGTTTCCAAGGGGAGTAAATTCTGAGTCAGGGGCACTTTAGGTGATGTTGTATCACCCTAAAAGTTTGATAAAATGTGCTTTAAGTTGTGACATATCTGTGCACCCAGTCTGTGTACTGTGTGGCACAACCTGAACTGAAAAGCTTATCTGCATAAAATCACTCCATACAGAGGCCAGGGTGAGGGTCTTCAGTTAAGTTAGGGGGTGAGTGAAAGCCTGTGGATGTTGACTACCTAGACTTTAGTCAAGTCTTTGGCACCATTTTCCACAGCATTCCTGTGGAGAAACTGGCTGCTTATGGCTTGGACAGGTGTGCTCTTTAAGGAGCAAAAACTGGCTGATGGCAGGGCCTGGAGAGTGTGGGGGTTGGGAATTGCATCCAGCTGGAGGCTGATCACAAGGGGTGCTCCCCAGGGCTCAATGGTAGGGCTGGTCCTTTAATATCTTTATCAGTTATCGGGATGGGAATTGAGTGCTCCCTCAGTCGGTTTGCAGGTGACAGCAAGATGGGCAAGTGCATTGATCTCCTAGAGGGTAAGAAGGCTCTGCAGAGGAATCTGGACAGGCTGGATTGATGGGGCAAGACCAATTGTATGAGACTCAGGAGGGATCTTATTGATCTCTACAACAACCTGAAAGGAGGTCAGAGCCAGGTGGAGTTCAGTCTCTTCTCCCAAGTAGCAAGTGATAAGACATGAGGAAACTGCCTCAAGTTGTGCCAGGGGAGGTTTAGATTGGATATTAGGAAAAATTTCTGCACTAAAAGAGTTGTCAAGCATCAGACCTGTCTGCCTAGGAAAGCAGCAGAGTCACCATTCCTGCAGGTCTTTAAAGGTAGCACTTATGAACATGGTTTAATGGTGGACTTGGTGGTTCTGGACTAACAGTTGCGCTCAATGATCTTAGAGGTCTTTCCCAACCTAAACAATTCTATGATTCTAAGAGTGTTTGGCATCAAAGTGGTTTTGACCTTCTCTCTAAATATGTATTAACTTAAACATAGGCATAAACAGCTGAGGAGAAATGTGACGTGAGCTTTCAATGCTCAGTAAGTCTGCCAGGAAGGATCAGCCGCAGCTCCTGTGAGCACAGAATTGCGGAGACAATTTCACTGATATGAGCAAACTTGTGTTGATGACTTGGGTGAGAAGACAGAGAAAGAGAGGAACAGACAATGTGACATGTCAATTAAATCAGTGTTTAAGAAAAATATTTAAGGAAGTAGATGGAAAAGGATAGGAAAACAAAAATAAACCAAACAAAAGTCCCCAGGAGCTCTGTGACGTTAATCTAACCTTCAGCATGACTGAAAACTGCACAGGCAGGTGAGCAGAATTATTGATGTTTGAAGTAATTACTTCAGCAGGCGCTGCTATCAAAATTCATAGTGATTGATTTCCCACTAGTCAGCTTATCTGTCTGAGAGCAAGTTCACTGGAAAGCAGCTTATAACCCCATCCTAATAAGCCATGGCACATCACTGGAGAAAATGGCGTCAGGCTCATTTTATTTTGCATTCACTGCTGTTAAAGGTTGAGTCATTCAAAATTTTAAGCTGCAAGGCTGTTTTCTTTTCCAGACAACCTCGGAATACAGAGATCTGCGCTTCCCAAGCAATGCACCCTTGTCCTCCTAGGCACAGTGTGAATTGAAGGAGACTTTCAAACTGAATATCTTTCAGTGGCAATAGGAAAAAGTTATGTCTGAACACACGTGGTGCACACACGTACAATAACTTTATTTTTAAAGGGGATTCTCAAATATGGACTATTTCCCATAGGCTGACTGAGAGCTGGTTAAATCAGAACACGGGAGGGTATCACTGCGGTGCCTTAGGCCACACCAATAATGTTGCTGTATATGCACTCAGCAGCATCAGCTTAAATCCCTGTTCCCTCAAAATGTGGATCCAGGTCTGAATCTGATGTAAAGTCCTTAAGGTCAGGTTGGATGAAGATACAGGCTGTGTTGGGGCTGTTTTCACTGGAAGACCTAGAAGACATGATCTGTGTCATCACAGCTGCAGTAAAGGACCACGGTGTTGTGACTAGAATGTGATTAAATATCTCTCATGTCCCAGATATCCTGAGTGAAGTGAGGGAACAAGGAATTACTGTCTGTTCAGGTAAAATCAACCTCTGTCCCACCTCTGGACACTGGTGCGTGACTTAACAGGGAAAGCCTGTCTAGCTGGAGTGGGAAGGGCTCTCTTTTTCTCCATCCATTTATTGAAACAGCTGTGGACTTGAAAACAGCAGCAAAGACATGGAGCTCTAACACTCTACAGCATCTAGAAGAGCCTGGACCTTTATTTCGCCCCAGTTTCTGTTGATTGGCAGTCCTCTATTGCCACAGATCAAAGCACAAGAGAAAAAATGAAGGACAAGTGCAAGAGGCTGAACTATCAGTTTCCTGGATTTTTATCAGTCTGTGTCAGGAAGCATCTCATCTGAAAGTGTTTTTCCTTTTCCTTTTGGCTTGTTTCCTGTGCATAGAGAGCCAGAACACTTCCTTGTGCAGATAGTTTCCCCTTTCCATCTGGCAGGGTGCACGCACACAGGAGGCAAATGGCACTATTTGTCAGGAAGCAAAAGGATTATTTGCTGAATCAGATTTATGGAGGAAAAGAGAAGGAAGAAGAGGGTGCAGGAAAACCATCTTGTACAATTAACAGGACAAAGACAGGTGCTGCGTGAGATAATCTCTTAGGGCAGAGGTGGGCTCCTCCTTCCAGGACACAATACCTCTCAACTCAGAAGCTGTGCATGACAGAGAGAGAAGTAAAGGCAGGAGGGGAGTTACCAGCTGAACTGTTGCAGAGGATTTAAATGACAACTTTTTTAGATTTGTGGAAAGATGTGTGCAGCAGGATCCAGGGCTCCTTCTGCTGCTCATCTACACTGTTCTGGCAACCAGGAGGGGATGAAAAGTTCTGTGAGCGCCTTTGCTGGAAAAGCCCTCAGCGTGTGGTGGTGCTATTAGGGGAGCTCCTGCTTGTACAAGCAACAGACCCCAGCAGTTCCACGTGGCCTGTGACTCTTCAGGTGCTTTCTTCACCCAGCTGTACCGAGGAGGCTCTTGACATATCAGAGGGGCCACCAATTCCCACCATGGTCTACAAACCAATATGTCAACCTGGGTCTTGGCCCACTTTCCCTGTAGGCATCTGGGTTCTTTTTATCATTCTGTGTTTCCAGCGCAGCAAGCTACAGCAGAAACCAAGTTTCTGCATCTCCCTTCTGCCTTGTGACACTGTGCTTTATTTCAGTGCCTGACTCCCTGGTCAGCGTATGGTGATCCTCTTGGTCCATGGGAGTCTGGCAAGGGTGGGGGAGCAGATGGTCACAATAACACAGTGAGGTTATATGAAAACTCCCTCTGCTGGGGGCACATTTGTCTCAGATGAACAGAGATGACTGCATCTTGTCACAGCTAAAGAGGAAGCAAGATGAGGATCCAACCGGTTTCCCTTGCAGGACACACAGCCCTTTACCTCCCCAAACCTTCAACATCTTCCCTGCCTGTTTGTATCTCTTTCCACTTGTCTCTCTGGGTTGGTGCTGCAGCCGCTCAGCTCCCTAATTCCCGCAGAGTCAGGAGGTGAAGCGCAGAATGCCAGCCCGGATGGTTCCCCCGTGGGGCTGGAAAGCCTCTCTCTTTCTGTAATTGTTTCTGACGTTTCACCTGACACATCCTGAGTGAGCACATCACCCCTGCTTCTGGGGGGTGATAAAATGTTTGGAACTCTGAATGTGTAGCTGTGTTCTTTGTTGACAAGAGATCAAAGATGTCAGAACTCTGAAAAAAAAAACCCGCAAAAAAGAGAGACTGAAAAGCAAAATAAATGAGATAGATGGAGAAGAAAGTCAAGTAGAAATAGGAACAATTGCCTAGAGAAAGGTGGACAGATGCCTAGCAAACCAGATAGACAGACGGCTGTGGCGGAAAGACATCACGCTCCTTGCTGTTCTTGGGCTGTAATTATCAGCTATTTAGGCAGTAAGCCCAGGCAAACCAGTTATTATCAGTATTCACCAGCTCTGAGGTGAAGCCCAAAGTAATTAATGCCCTTTGAGATTGGGGGACTAACTACAATGAGCACTGATTTTAAGCAGAGTTGTTTGTGAGGAGGGAGGGATTAGGACGTTTTGGTTATATAAGGAAGGTGGGGGGACTCTCCTGCTGGGAAGGGCCCTGCAGATGAGCAAAACAGGTTTGAACTCCAACAGAGGTAGAAGCTGCGGGCAGGGGGTGACTGTTGAGCACATCTTCTCCACAAGCAACCCCTGTTCTTTAGAGGAAAAATTGCTATCTGAACTGACAGAATTCTTCCAAGAAAGCAGTTGCACTCAGAAATATATCTCCAGGAAATCAGAAAAAAACCATGGTCTGTGAAGGGCAGGAGCACCTCACTCCTGTTGTTTTCATTTGGTTTGATGTAACTGTACAGTCTGAAAAGGCCACAAGACTCATACTATGGGATGGAAAGAAGGCATGAAGGAGGGGTGGATTGAAGGGGAGGAGGGATGTGCACTTTTCTGGGTGGAGGGCTGATGTGCAGGAGCAGGGCTCACCCATCCCAGGTATCCATTTTTTGCCTTACCTAGGAAACCATTCTCCAGCTGATCTGGTTCTATAGTGATGGAGGCCACTTGGCATGGCATTACAAGACTCCAGCCACTTAGGTTTTTCTAGAAAATACAGAAGAGTATCCCAAAGGAAACCTTTCAAAGAAACTTCTGAAAAACTGAATAGTCTGCAGTCCCATAGTTCACCATTAATAGGTATGCAAGTGCAATTGCCATATACACAGGCACATGCACACAGATCTTGCTGTGTGCCATGGGTCTGATGTGTGACTGTTGTAAATCACTCCTGCTCCCCTGAGTCAGTGGAACTCTGCTGACCTGCACTCATGGTGGTGGTAACCAGCCACGTGCAGCATCCTGGCTTGTGTGATGGCTCAGCAGCTGGTGCTGGTCACTCCCGAGTCAGAAACCTTGAGAAAACATGAAGTCCAAGGCATGGGGAATTCTGTCAAGGCAGCCCGAAGCTCAGATTTTCTCCTGATGCTGAGCAACCACCTGCTGCTCTTTGGCTCAGAAAATAGTGTAAGCAACTGAGAACTCGATGGAGTTGTTATGTTGGGATACTTTCCTCTAGATCTCTAGCATGCTTGGGGGCGAGCAGCAGAGCCAGCAGTTTATGACTAAAGAAACACAAATTAATAGTGTATTTTGGTGCTTCTAATTAGCCCCTCAAGCACAGCACAGAACCTACTTGGAAAACCCGAGCTTGTGAATTGCTGCTTCACTGTGAAGCCTGTTCTGATAGTGAGATAGAAAGTGTTTTGAAGAAACCACATATGTGAAATGGCTGCTAATCCTTCTTAGAACCGGCACATTTTTTTGTTATATAAACTCCTGGAAAACACCTTGCTTTATACTTTAAGCTGTGTTTTTGCTCTACAGTACTTGCTTTACAGAATTTTCAAGTACAGGAACAGCTGGTATGCAGTAAGAGCGGCAGGAGAGGGGGAAAAGAGGGAAGAGACAAAATCCATTTCCCTGGCATCTGAAAAGTTTGCGAAGTGAGAAGGTGGTTGAGTGAAAGGGAGCCGGTGGTCACAGCCACAATGAAGGAGGATCTTTCATGCCACAGGAGTGAAGCTGTGCAGAGAGCAGCCTGGTGAAAGTACATGTGGTGGGGGAAAAAGCAGTGAGGAGAATATTTCTTTCACCAGTGCAAGCAAAGCACCTGTGCCCATAAGGTCCACTTCTGATTTGTGGCATTTTCCACTAGGCTCAAGATGTGGGTGTTCTGCAGCCTCAGCATAGCTAACCATACCTTACTAAATAAATGGGGTGACTGACACTTACTGAGTGGGGCTTGAAGGGAGACACTTGTGTCAAAAGAGTGTAATTAAGGTTAAATATTTAAGTTCTTTGACCCACTTATTTGTTCAACCTACTTTTCTCAAGAGCTACACAGTCCCAAAGCAGAGCTTTAAAGCTGACTCAGGAAATGATGCTGAGATTTGTTTTCCTTTTAAATCTAGCAGCTTTAGTAAGAGCCAAGCAAACCTGGGAGCAGTGGAGGCAGCATGTGCCTTACACCCCTGGCTAGGATCAGAGCTGCACTCTGTGCTGTGTAGCCACTCGTCAGAAACCTCTAGACTTTTTTGCTGCACAAATTGTTGGAGGTGCTTGAAAATTGAGTGTTTCCCCTCACTGTTTTAATCTTTATTATCTTTGTTTTGCCACATCCATTGCTTTCTTCTAGATATTTTGTACACAGAAATTCACAGGGCTTGATGGCTTGTTTTCTGTTTTACTTTAGATCCTGGCATGGTGTCAGTACACCAATTGTGATTTATTAGGTTCATGTTGCCTGACCAGTAATATAGCCCAGTGTGTTTGCTTGGGATTATTCCTCCATAAAATGGAATCCTGCCCTGCTCAGCAGGTGCATATGGGTGGTTTATTTCTTCCTTTAAAGCACTTGCTTTAGTCGTTTTTGAGGAAGAATGCATGGCAAGCTGACAGTTGGCTTTTTCTGATATAATAGTTTCTGTAATGACTACATTGGGTTTTAGTTTGGCAATGAGAGAGCTTTTAAAAAACACATATTGAAATGCCAGAGGAGAGAAACCTGTTTAAGATGTTTGGAAATCTGATGTCCTCTGGATGCCTTGCTAGACCTTTAGAAACAGAGCTGAGGCTGTCCTGGGTTAATCCAATGTATCTTTGTACTGAGCCTGCTACATGAGGAGATGGGATTTGGAAAGTTTATTGAGTGCTTGGAAATGCTTATGCAGCACAGACATGATAAATGAAGCTGGTAGGTTGTGTCTCTTCTGTCAACTTTTTGTCTCAATTTACACATCTTTCAGTGTTTTAGGACCCCACAGCATTATAATTCCAGCTTGTGCAGGATTTTCCAACTTTGGAACTTGATGCAAAACCCTTCCCATGTACACCAAAAAGCTTGATATCTTTGGGAGCAGGTAGTTAGAAGCATGTCTTAATGATTCATTTGTCTGCAACAAAATGAAGGGAAATATGTTGTGTTGCTGTAAAAAAAAAGGCAAAAAGGCAAACAGGAATTTATGCATTGGGCTGGGAGGTGATTTTAGATGCTGACTCTGCTGGCAGTTTGGTTAATTTTGTCTCCAGCCTGCCCCTCTCTAGATTTGTTTGGAGGGAGGGAATGGAGGCTTCCAGTAGTATCACTTGGAGCTCCGCTCTGCTCCCCATCCCTCCCTACCTCCCTCCCTTCTCCTTTCCACCCCCTCCCCTCTCACTCTGCCTCTTTGTGCTGCATGTTCCCTTTTCAAAAAGTAATTTCATGGCTCATGCACTTAAGATTCCATCAGAAAGTCGAGTCTTTGATCAGGCAGACAGACGCCCTGCTGGGATTTCATTGGCAAATCACAATTCCCTTAATTAAGACTATGTGTCTTTATATCACTAAACTGATTCCAGCTGGGTCCCTGCTCGTTTTACATCCAGATTTACCTTGACTATGGATTCTTACCCCCTGCGACTCTGGAGGAACGAAAACCATTTACAGACTTTTCATTCCCAGCTTCTTCCCCCAGCTGCTTCTCCCCAGTGGTGCAGCAGTCAGTGTGGGCTGGGAACTAAATCTCTCCCTCAGTCTTGTTGCAGTCTCCTTCAAATTGGAAGATATGGTTGTGTGAGGGATTTGCTCTGTTTCTTTCCGGTGCTTGGAAGCTGGGAATCAGTAGTACAAAGGGAATTTAAGTTGCCTGATGCTTTTTTATTTTCTTTTCAGAAGCCATGTTTTTACTGAGAGTCAAGAAGATGCTGAAATTCAGTGTCATTTTCTCCTTCTTTCCATTTTTCCTTAGCTATCTGTTAAAGGTGAAGCAGGTTAAGAGCACTCACTTATGGTAATCACAGGCCCTGTGTGGGAGGGACTTTGGCATCATTTCTGCTGTGCTAGGTTAGCTGCTTGTATTAGCCGTGCCAAGGGGAACATTTCTCTGGAGACAAAATACACAATCCTGTCTATAAAGTGTGTGGTCTGCTCTGGCTGAGGAAATAATGCTCTGGGGGCAGTTTTGACAGACAGTGGTTTTCCACCAGTCGTCTGCATTTTCCCTTCTTCCTCTTTAATTTCCTCCTCTCCTCTGGGTGGTGCCCTGACACCTTCTCCTGGGAGAGGACACTTCCATAGCCACCTGCTAATGACACTGATTACAGGGGTGGCAGCTAGCAGGGCAGCCTGTGACCTGAGAGCCCCACCAGTCCCCACTGTCTCAATGCCTCTTGAGGGGAGTTGAAGGAGAATCATGGATAGGGATTCTCATTGCACCAATCCCAGTGGTACAAGTGTGTTCGCCATGCGCCAGAGAGAAAAGTCTGGCTCCTCTGGAGCAAATCCTTCAGCCTTTTTCCAAATAACCTGTGGGGGAGATGGGATGGACTAACCAACACACCCACAGTTGGAGAAATATCCCCATAAATATATTTGCAGGTGGGGTGTAATCAGACTCTGCCCTACGTGTGGACCCCTGTGTGGGGCCCTCGAGATGCCACTGCTGGGCTCTGAGCATCCCTACAAGTGACAACTCTGGGGACAGGAAACCTGGCTGCTGGCTGAACTGTGGCACGTGAAAGACTGTTGGCTGCTTATGCAGTCATGCTTAAAATTAAAAAATAGCCAGCAAGCAGGGCAGCTTTAATGGCTAGCAAACCCTGACCTGGCATTTCCTAAACTCACGTGGCTGCTTAATAAACGAATCCAAAGTCCCAACTGAGGCCACATCTCCTTCTGCAGACTGATGCATCTTCAGATTTATCATTTGGAATTCTTCACGTGAAAATGCCTCCTTAATCATGTGCCAGCAGAACTTCAAACACTATCCTGCAAATGTTGTGACTTTGCAATGGGACAGAGCAGAACTTGACTTTAGAAAGGCTTCGTTTTAAGGGTCTGCCATATTTCCAGCTGTGACTCCCAGCAAGAAGAGTTTTGGTTCAGTCAAACAGGCTACAACCTGAGCTAACCCTTATTTTGCTCTTCACATACTAATAAAAATGTTCAATGGAAACACTAATAGGACTTTGCACTTAGATGGATTTTTGATTTGAGGATTCCAAAGTTCCTTTTAATAAGATTGCTGATTATGCTCCATGGTAAGACCAGATTAGATCAAAAGGGGTTCAGAATCTCTGTTTTGTTTGAGAGGCAGAACAAACCTATCCCACATGCACAGAAAATACATTCTGTCAGTAGAAAATTAATTTTATGAGCCTTTATAAATAACCTGATAATTAATTTTTTTGTTAAAATTAATTAAAACCCATGCTTTATAAAACGTTAACATCTATGTTTATCTTTGTCTTGTCCCAGATCATCTTAATAGAACGATAGAGACACGTTAAACTTATATATAGTTAAAGTTAATTGAAATCTTGCTCGTAGGCTGTGTGTAAAGAAATTACGATGTAATTAAGCTAAGCTGTTAATGATGTCTAGATGGTGTGGTTATTGGGGTCTGTGCCAGAGCCAGGTCACTTGGAGTTGCAGACAAAGGAGCCCAAGCAGTTGCTGTGTGTCCTCTGTGGTTTATTGGGCACTGCAGGACAATGGACTGTGGTGACTTGGTGGCACTGGGGATGGCCCTTCCCTGAGGGAAGAGGTCTCAGTTGGCCAGGGCCCAAAAAACCACCGTGCTTTGGATATGGCAGCCCCTATGGGAGAATGGAGCTTGGAGCAGAGACACTGAGACTCCTCTGGGAATCCTCTGCACCCCTCACTGCACTGACAGGCTCATACATGGAGCCCCTAGATGAAAACCTTGTTCAAAGGTGAAAAGCCAAAGTCACTAGGGTGCTTTGGGGTGTGACACCACAGCAATGCAGTAAGCATGTCCTAAAAAGGTTAAATTAGGAAGGGCAATGAAAAGTTGGTCCTTCAGGTCATTAAGCCATCAGAAATATCAGAAGGTAGGATTCTCTTTGGCTTTCCTAAACAGCTCACCAGGTGTGATTTAAAAAAAAAAATCATAAAAACAAGTGCAGTAAGAAAATTGCTAAGCAAAACATCAAGTGCTGTTACAGTTAATAGTATCAGTACCTCAGAAATAAAAATGGTAGAGGACAATATCAAACTACAGGAATTCAGGATATTCGTAGCTGAAATTACATATAAGAGAAAGCAACTGCATTGAGATAAGAAATGCAGAGATAAGGCACCCAAACTCTCTTACCTCAGGCCTGGAGAGATATCACAAAAGGATGAAGTGGAAAATCAATGATGATGCATCTTACCAACAATTTAAATCTCATCTGGGACCATAGAGACTGATGTCACTCTTGTCCACACTGTACCATAATCATTGCATCCAGCCATTGACTTCCCTGATATTTTCTTTTGACCTGATAAGGAATCTGATACCTGACTACAGCTTTTCACATGTCTTGAAAGTCACTGGGAGGGTGTTAAGATGTGTAGCCTAGTGAGAGAGAGCAAGGAGATGGGAGGAAATTACAGGGGATGTCAGAAAGGGAAGGGAGGTGTGCATTAAGAAAGGAGGAGCGAAAGGCAATGCTAATCCAGGATGGCATGAGGGAGACAAGAGCAGGTAGGGAAAAGTAGGAATTTGTGCCAGAGATGGGGATAGTGGGGCAGATAGAAGGAAAAGGGGAGAGATGGCTGGAGGGGGCAGGTTGGTAGCTGCAAAGGGAAGGGTGGTATCTTTTCTTAAAATACAGATAATTGCATGTATTGGACATGTGTTTCTCCTCTCTAGGTGGACAGGTCTCAGTTAAAGAAAAGGAGGGTGGGATTCTGGACCCTGATAAAATGAGTCCCACCTTTTGGTGCCTGATCATTTGGCAGAATAGGCTCTTCTAAGGTGCATGTCATTGTTTGAGGCATAGCTTTCTGCATTCTGCTGTATTGCTAATAACTAAGGGGGAAAGGGAGATAAATCCCACCTGTAGCCTAGTGGAGTGCAGCAGAAGTGAATCCTGGCCCCAGTGTGCATGGCATCCTGACACAGTGTGAGTTTTCTGGATTTTTTTCTTATTGCACATACACGAGCGCCACACAACTAGGACAAAAGCTCTTCTTTCCCAATCAAAAGATTTTTTTCCATCTATCACAAATGCATTTACTGTATCTGTCTCCTGCTTTGTACTGGGCTGAGGCATGTGTTTTGATATGCAAATGTAGTAGACCTGCCTGCAGTCTTTTCGTTCTCTTTCAGCACTTCCTACTGCAGGATGAGGTCAAAGAGGTTAACTGAATTAGAGATCTTCTAACCACAGCATTTTGGAAGCGTGTGACTGTTAGCAATGCACAGGGGGTATCTCACCCCATTTGTTCCCCCTCCTTCACATATGTACCCATCACAGCGTCAAATGCTGTATCAGATCTGGAGAGACCCATCAGGAACCACGCAAGCCAGCCAGTGCAGGCAAACCAAAAAGCTGCTTAAATGTGAGAGGATGTGCTACGAGGATTTCAGATCCCAAATCAATTGAATTGCTCATGTGTGGGCACAAAAACGGATTTGTATGTCATCTCAGAAACAAAATATTTGAGAATCGATTCTGGTTTTACCACCACTGTCAAAGCTTGGCTTCCTAGTTTAGCCTTCTTGTTCTTGCCAGTGATATTATTAGCCCTCTGCCACTGCTCAGGTGCTGCACTGATGGACAGAGCTGTTGAAATAAAAAAGCTGGCTGGCTGGAAAGGCAAAGTGAGTAAAACAGCATGGTGGAAGGGCTGCAGGTGGCTTTTAGAAGTTCTTCAGCAAAATGAACAACAATTTATTTTGGAGCAGCCAGTAGAATTTTGGCTGGATTGAGAGGCTTTGATTGTCTTACTTAACCATTTCAAATCCTTTTTCTTTTAAATATAAGTGCAATTTTAAAAGAGGCTGTTTGAAATGAAAATTCAGAAGCTTTATTATAAGAAAATGCCCATGTGAGGCATTTTGGGCTTTTTATATGGAGCATATCAACATTTTCAGGTGATACTTAAATTTCCCTCTTTTGTAACATGTCAAAACCAATAGAAAAGCAGAATCAAACAGATAACTACACAGACACTTTGTTGCACTGCTTTTGGGGAGCTCTGCTGACAGCGAGATGTGAGGCAGCCCCTCAGGGGGGACAGCATCCCGTCAGGCCCACATATGTGTATTGTATCCACATGCAGCACCACAGCACCTGCAGAGTGCGAGGAAAACATCGAGGTAGTTTGCCAGACAGCTTCCAACTTGTCTTAAGAACATCTCTGATCTACATCAGTATCACAGACTTGGCCTTTAAGGGGAACACATGAATCAAGTCATGTAGTCTAATGAACTTTCTGACTTTGGAGTGCAGCCATCAGATCATCACCCAGTGAAAGAAACAGGGTAACTGTGCCTTTTGTAAAAAAAAGGAAAAAAAAGTCCCTGAGGCGAAGATGTTACAATGCCATGCATCCGACATTGGTATTTCTAGACTTGGAAAGCTCACTAAAGCTCTCTTCTGGGGCACAGAAATAAAGCATGTGTTTTATGGAGCAGGCTTTTATCCTTTAGCTATCTGGTCATTTCAATATGGTTGTGAGTAATTAAACTTTATACACAGCTCATTGGAACTGCTCTAGCTTTCCACTAAGCCAAGGACCTAAGTACAGGGATATTTCTTTTTTCTCAGTAAAACCAGAGAGTCTGTCTCGTGGCAAGTTCTCCTAGATCATTGAGTGGTTTTGTGAAACTGCTGTCAAACATGGTATTTATTAGGGTTGTGCACAAATACCTAATGTTGTGAACACACCGCATACATATATTAATGTCACGTTCAGGTTGCAAAACATTTATAACTGTCACCGCTTTCCCTGTCTCTCTTCTTGCCTGTCTCCAAACACATAATCAGCCCTGCTCCTGGCTGATTGATGAGGGAAGTAGGGTATGGTCCAATAGCACCCTTTGTCCTCACGGTGCTGCGCTGCCTGCAGACTCCAGAGACAGGGTGCACAGAGGCTCTGGTTTGTGGGGTATTGTGCATATGGCAACAACAATAATCCATTTGGGATGATAATTGAAAACCATGGTCTGTTGGTGGTGTCGAGGGAGTTATTTGTTGGTTCTAGGTGACCTTGGCTAATTTTCTGGAGTATATGCTTGTATCCTCAGGAATCGGGGCCCTTCTGTCCTGTTTACCTTACAAACAGCAGTCCCTTCAGAGGAGTCAGGCCACATCTCATGGCCTCACACCGCTCTGTCAGACCCAGGCAGAGTGCTGCCTTCAGGATTCTGCTGCATTGGCAGCACTCAGTTCTCCTTAGCAAAGATCGAGGGGTGCTTTCCGTGAAAAGGTGCCAGGTCCTAGGAGACAACATGCAGCTCCAAGGTTTCTCAACCTCCTACCCTGTCAGTGAGAGCAGGGAGGCTGTTCAAACTGGCCAACTGCCATTAATATGCGGTCATTTCTCAGAAAGTCTCCCACAGTTGCGCCAGTTTGGTGTAGGCTTGTGAAATTATATCAGCAGCAGGAGTGCTAACATGCACTGAGGAAAAATCTGCCACTAGCCGGTGCTTCCACTGCGGCTGCCATCAGGGGAGCCTGTGCAAGGAGAGGTTTTTCCTGAAAAAGCACGGGTAGCAGCACAGCTCATTAGTGGCTCGGGAAGCCAGGGAAACAAATGAGGCCCTCTGGGGAGGCAGAACTGGGTGCTGGGGCAGGGGGGGCCCTTTGCAAAACTGCAAATGAGTGACTTTAGGGGAAAGCTTTGGATAAACATCTATGGACTACTCTGTGTCACTAACATTGCAGGGGATCACTCTATCCCATGCCATGTGTAGAAACCCTACCTGCTTGCAGAACTGTGGCCAAAATATTACTAAGTTCCCACTTTTTTTATTTGATGAGGCCTGGTAGTCTCACATGCCAAGTTGGATCCTATCAAGTATTTTAGATGAGGGAATGTGTTGCCGGAAGCAGTCGGAGCCAAGTAATGTTTACTGGCTCTGGAAGCACCTTTGTGCTGTTTCCCAAGTCTGACAGGTGAATGACTTCAGATCAAGCATACCATGGTGAAATCCAGCATGCTCTCTGTGCTGGACACCCTGCACCTCTGACCTCCATCCTCCTCCCAATGCCATCAAGCGTAACCCCTTACAAATGTCACATTGGAAGCAGCCATGTGTATCCTGCAGTCGCATGAAACACCCACGCACGGTCCAGCCTTGGCCACAGTCCCCTGCCTATCCACTGACATTACTTCAGAAAGGTTGTAGGCTTCACACTTTCCACTAGCGTGGTTAATACAGTGATCCAGCAGCAACCCTTCTGTTATTTCTTCAACACAATAACACTTCAAGGAAAATGATTTGAAAATAGTAAACCTGACTTTTTCATCAGGCTTATGGTTCCCAGCATTTGCAAAGACTCAGGTTTCTTGAAGCTGTGCTTTCAGCATCAGCCCACCTTCATCAGCAGCTGCTGATCAGTGTTTTGGGCTCCACATTTGACTCTCTGTTTCTGGATATAGGAAGAGCATGCTCCATTGCCTGTCAGTTGCAAGCTGGAGTATTGCTTATCCAGACCCTTGTGATGCCTCTCTGAAAAGTAAATTCAAAGACACTCCACAACACAGTGTTAGGAGATAGGTGCTTCCCTATAGCTGGTCACATTGGTGGAAATACTGAAGATTCCTTGTTAGAGCAACTGCGGTGTCCTGTGGCATCTGATGTAACCAGATAGTTTGCACAGATTGAATGCAGTGTCCCATTTCCCTTCTGCTAGAAAAGACTACTCCTAAATTTGCCACGTGAGGAGAATCTACTGGGAGGCATCTCAAGCTAGGCTGGGCTTAATAGGTGCCTAAGGGTTTTTTCTGAGCACGTATTTGCTGGGGTACTCCAGCTGTGGATGTACTTTTCCTTTTTGATGTGTGTAACATCTGTGTAGTGGGCTTTTGTTTGGCTGGTTGGCGGTTTTCTTCTCCTTCCCCCAAGCTGCTTTGGCTGCTCACCCAGCTTTTTACCAAATTGCAAATTTATATTCCTTCTGCTTTTGGCAGGCCCATATGTGGAACTGTCAAAATGTCACTGGCATCAATTGCAAAAGGTTAGTGCCACATTATATTCAGCGAGCTTATTAACACAGAAATGATTGGGTTTTGGAGAGGGGCAGGGAAGGACAAATGGAATCCATTTTCCAGGCACCTTCTTTTTCTGCTGAACATTTCTTCTTGTCACATATATATTTTCAGAAAGTGTTTGTTATCTGCATAGGAAAAAATCAGCTAGAGATCCCAGGAAGAATGAGGCTGTTCTTTGTGAGATCCCAGCAAGCTGGAGAGGGGGATGGAGAGGTAATGAGAGCAAGTTGGCCAAATTAATTCAAGTGTTGAATGACAGTAGATGTTCATCTTCATCAACCCAGTGACTAGAGACAGAATCATGCTGCAGAAATTGGGTCTGATGAAAACCTGGTGTCAAAGTGGAAGATTGTGGGTCTCAGTTCCATGTTATCATCTTGGCCCAAAAAAGAGTCATGATTCCCAGTTGCTCTCCCCAAGTTTACAGGTGTCTGTATACAGGTGAGAGCTACTGTTTTGCTTAGTTACATCTCTGCGCTGTTTTGGATTTAATCAGATTGAATTCTGCATCACTGCTGAAAAAATATTCCCATATCCTACTGCAGTTTTTATCTGTCCAAGGCATTTTTAGGGCTTCTGGTACCATCACTACAGAGAACCTATCACAGTCTTTAATGTATTAATCTTCAAAACAACCTGGTGAGATGAGATTATCCTAGTTTATGAGATCTGAGATGCAGAAAGCCTGACTTTCTTGCCATGCAAATCTATGAGACAGCAAAGAGTAGTGTCTGCATCTTTACAGATACTTTGCTAGTACCTGGGTCACTGAACTATCCTTCTCATGCCTCATTTTTATTTTTGGTTTTTCTACCTTGTTCTATTTTGAAGTCAGCTCTGCTGGAAGCACTGGGGTCATCCCTTATAGAGACAGGAGGAGGAAGAAGAGAAGCCTAAAATTTAAATCTGAGTTAACACTGTTACTCTCTAAACAGAGCCAAGTCACTGTATAGGTACTTGTCCTTTGGGTTTGTATGCAGCTGCTGTTTCACAGGAGCCGCTGCTCTGGCTTTTGGACTCTTAACTCACAGCCACCACCAGCCTGACCTAGATTCAGCCCAGTGATCTAAAGGTGGAAGTCACCAGAGTCCATAGCTGAGCCTCTGGGACTCCAACCCTCCTTTGCTTCTGATTGACATGGCAGAAAAGGCCCTTGAGGTGGCCTGGGGAGCAGTATGTGTCTGATCTTTTCTGTAGGAATGAGCTTGAAAATCAGGTGGAGAAAAAAAGGAATGAATATTAATGATCGGATTGTCCTGGGGATTCTTGAGTGGTGATGAGGCCCAATGTACCCTGGAATTAGAGTGAGCACTGTGCACAGCTGCCTCATTGTTGCTCCCTGAATGCTGCTGGTAGGTGAAATTTCATTTCACCACTTGAGAGAAAAACAAGAAACAGGGATTGTGCAGTGGACACAACCAGTGAGAGGCCCCTCTCACAAAGCAGCAAATTCCCTTCTCCCCTCCTTGCTCCTGCTTGTCCCTCTGTGTGTGAGCTGATGGGCAGCACATCGGATGTTGACAGCTTCAGGCTGGTCACTTCAGGCAGAGAGGAGGCGGGGATGGACAGATGAGGGAAGGAGTTAGGGAGCACACATGATGTGGGAATATTGCCTTTATTCTTCCCAGCTTTCCGCCTCTCTGTGTGTGCTCTGGGGATTTCAGCTCTCCCCCACTCCGGAGCTGCTCTTACTCCTTTTTCTTGCTGCCTTTGCTGCAGCAGAGGAGGTAGCACTGTGCAAAACACCAGACACGAGTCTCATAGGAGGTTTCTGGGATTGTGCAGAGCCCAAGGTGCCAGTGCACACTATAAGAACATGATGTGAAATATGGATCAACTTGTGGACATTTCATTTTGTCCCAGGCCTTCTTTCCAAGCCCTCTGAGCACAGCCTCCCAAAACCCTAGACTTCTCCATTGTGAGCTCTCCTCCTATGGCAGACTCTCTGTTCAACACCATGCAAAAGAGCCGTGCTTAGGGGTTTTTCAAGGAGGTGCGTATCCCTGTTTTCTAGGTGGTGTCCTGAAGCCACAGAGGTGTCTAACAAAAACTGCAGAAAGTCTGATTCTCCAGCTGGGAACAGGGGAACTGGGGAACTGGTGGCATCCCCAGTGAGATGGGCATTGCAGTAGGAGTGTGCAGCCCCTTAGGTATGGGTGCCTTGTCCCCTCTTGGCCCTGACTCTGACAGCAGGTTCAACTGCTTTCTGCAGGCTCCAGTGGTCCTCCTGCAGAAAAGCTGAGCTCAAAATCATGCTTTTGGTCAATTAAGGAGCCATCCCCGCACCTCTTTCTTGTGCCAAGCAGAATTTTAATGTACTTCCAATTTCTCTTTTTAGCACACACAAAGAAAAAAGGAAAAAAAATTAATAATCATCTATAAGAGAACTTCTTTTCAGTCAAATAGGGAAGCATTCAATGCTGATATATATTTTTCCCCACATTTAAATGGTATCTATTTAAATGCAGATTTTCTGGTTTCCTATGTGGAGCTTGGAAGAAACGCCTTTCAATTTAAATGTTAATAGAAGAGTAAACTTCAAAATCAAAATTTGTCCATAAGGGACAGTGTTTTTTCACAACTGTAGTTGTCTTTCTGTACTTCCTCCCTCCTTCTCCTTCATCCACCTTCCTTTCTTCCTAGACCTTAGCCCAACCTCACTTGCATTAAATGGTCTTTTTAAGAAACAAGAATACATCTTTCAGAGTTCCTGAATGAGAGTGTTTAATGCTGGGATCTGTGGAATGAGTATATTTGAGCAGAGTGCTGGGGCACTGATAAAGCAGAGATGCCATCCCTCCAACTCCAGCCTCTTTCATGCCAGCCATTTATCAAACGTGCTGCTCTGCATGCTTTGTGCTGGGATTATGCTCAGGCTTGTGCAGTGGTTAGGGCAGGAGCTGAAGGAAAGAAAAACCTCTAGGGTAATGTTTTAGTTGCTCCTGAATATGAGCAAGGCTTTGGTGCTGGGATGGGCATGAGGGAGAAAGGTAAAACAAAGGAGCTGATACCAAGTCTCTCTGTATTATCCACCTGGCTCCTCCTCTGCTCATTCCTGCATATCTCAACTTCATTTATCTTTGGGAGAAGCTTAGGGTAAGTCTGCTTTTTACAAAAGACACTTAACACCGCCTGATACTGGATTTTATATACAACTGTGTTTCTTGCTTTCTGTCACACTCCATTTGTCATCTTTAATGCAAGCCTTTCTTTATTTTTTCTCATCACTCTCTTCAATTATCCATCTGTTTTTGTCCTCTCTTCTTTCCTTACTGAAAAAAAAAAAAGAAAGAAAAAAAGTGGTTCTGTTTTTAATTCTGCTTCTTTCTGGCTCTGATGAGCCCTGGCCACCTTTGCAAGAGATGATTCAAGAAATATTAACTGAAGATTAAATCTTAATAAACTTCCATATAAATAGTGGATATGTAGATACTGTGATGATGACCAGCATATAAAAAGCAGAGCGTAACAGGGCAGAGTCTGCTTGCTATGGAAGAAGTCTGTAAACTAAAGTCATTACTATATAGAATAGGTTATAGGACTTTCTGTATCCAGAAAGTCCTGTATGTCATTGTCATTATTATATAATGAAAAAGTGGTGAAGTGGCTTTAATGCACCCCTGGGAGACAGGAGAAAGTCTGATTTTCAGAGGAAAACTTTGAAGCACCCAACACTCCCACTGATTGCAGGGAAAGCAGAGCTCCCTGGGCTCTTCACTCCAGATGCTCAGTCCTTCCCCCCAAGGCGTCTCTGGGTGCCTGTGACAGCCTGGCTTCAGGGCTGTGTGCTGAAGCTGGCCCTGCTGCCCTGCCCTGCATTTCCTCCTGTGCACTGTACCTCAGGGGGGGATAAATGGAGTAATTCAGCCTTAGGGGTGTGAGAGCTGGGGCTTCTCACCAGTGCTGAAAGCACTTCACAACAAAGGGTGTCACCTTTGCCCTACACCCAGAGCCTACTACAGATTTCTTCCAGGCCATTGGAGAATGCGGAGAAACTTTCATGTAGAAAGTTGGGCTTTCCACTTGGCCTCTCCCACTACCAGCAGGGCTGGAGGTGCTGGGAGCAGGGAATTGGTGCCTCACATCCTTCAGGAATGATCCTTCTGGGCAAGCCAATGTGGTGCTGAGGGACTGTGTTATCCTTCCTCCCCAGCAAGATTGCAATTATGGTGTGATGCCTCCAAGCAGAGATCACTTGCAGTAAGAGATGACCAGTGTAAAGAAGTGTGTACTATCTGAGTTCTTCAAAAGTACAGGAAGGGAGAAAAATGAAAAAAACCGCATCTTTGATGTCATGAAATCCCAAATGAAATTGAGCAGAAGCCATTTTATTGCATGTGCCTCAGAGTTTTCAACACCTGCATAATCCATGAAAGCTGTGTAACAAAAAGCCTCTTAGCTTGGATAGAGCTGAGAAATGTTTGCTTTGTGTGGCCTCACCTAGCAGGAGCAGGAAGGATTAAAGTTATGAATATGAAGGAGGGTGGCCAGAAATGGAAGTGCCTCAGTCTTTCTTCCCTGTTTCTAGGAAATGAGAGAGGGAAAAGAGGGATGAAAGGGTTGACTGGGCAAATTACAAGTGTACTCTGCTGGGACTGAGGCTTGGAAATGTTTGTAGATGATCACATATTGCAGTGTTAAAAGCACAGATAGTAAATCTGGAGAGAGAAAGACTCTTCAAGATCAGCTCTTGAACATCATACAAAAAAAATACAAATTATCAACTTCAGGTACTTTCTGAGAAAAAAAAATTCTCCTGTCCAGCACCAGAGGAGAAAGAATGGTGTGGAGTAGGGTGGGATAGGGTAGAGTAGAGTAGAGCTGAATGATGCTTTGGCATGGGCTCAGCTACTCTGGCCCCCCACAGCAGGGGTTGTAAGGGGAAAGCTTTTCTTTCCTTCCTAGCCTGCTGTCACTCAGAGCTGAGTTGACTGTTGTTACCAGTAGATGATAAAAAATTCTTCTGCTTCTCTGGCCAAAGTTTCTTCTTGAGCAGAAGGGGAAGTAGAGTTGGAGCAAAAGGTGGAACCCTTCTATGGGATGGTGTTCACAGCCATCTCTCTTCAAAGATGAAACATAAGTCTTCTGCCTTCTACAGTAGAACTGCTTCTGCTGCATTAAATTTCTGCTGTGCAAATGCCTCTTTGATGCATTGAACTTGGTAATATCCATATCAGAAAATCTATTGAAAACAAATCTTTTTCACCCTCATGAGACACTTTTCCTCACCCTTTGCCGCCCTGTACTTAAACAATCTTTGTTTCCTTCCTTCTCTAGTGCCTCCATAAATCAATCACCTGTTATCTAGGGGTTCTCTTTTGTCTCCTCTCTGCTGTACATGAGCAGAAGGCAAGAATAAAATCAGAACTTGGTATCTGAGCTCCAGGTAGTGCTTTCAGCCACTGCAGAATTTCTTAGGCCCCTGTACTTTTCCCCATTTCCCAGATACTGGGGGAATCACTTTCAGACAGTAACACACCAGTGTGTGGCCTGGTCTGGGACACCTCTTTCCCCTCTGGTGCTTTATGACAATTCACAGAGACAAGAAATTGCAGTGTCATGTGGGCTTTACTGTTTGTCAGCATAAACCTCTAAAGCTGTCAGTCCTTTGTACAAGACAGGACTTCATTCCTCCCCTGATGGACTGCTCACCTGACCCTGGAGCTGTGGGGTTTCTTATGAAGGAAGGCAGACTGAAGTGCCAGCAGTGCTTAATTGGCACCTTCCTTCTGAGGTTGCTTCTGGTTTAAATAACTGTAGGAACACAAGAATGCTTAAGAATTCTGACAGAGGAAATCCATATAGATGGGCCTGTCCTGACAAGAATAAGTCACGTGTCAGGATGTCCATTCTGCATATGCCTCATCCTGAGGGACTTGCTGACTTCACAGACCACAGCCAGCTTGTGAAGATTCCCATCAGCATATCCATGTAAGCAAGTTCATACATGCTGACAACCAAACATTAACACTTTGTCTCACAAACTCAATCAAGAGGAGGTGATGGGATTTTCTGGTTTAGGAGAAGTTTGCATGTATCTGAGAAACCCCATTTCACCTCCTGAGATATGAAGGCTCACCTACATCTTTGAGAGAGCCAGCTTCTCTTTTTGTGAGGGTCTCCTGCTGCTCTTTGTCTCAGCTTTACAGTATGTTTGTGAGTGCGTATTTCTGAGTCACTCCCTGGTGCAGAGTACTTCCATATAAATAGAATCCACAGTGACTTTTGTTGAAGTGGGTTGTACTCATTGTGACTGCATTAGAGTAATCTTTAAACTGAAGACTGGTTTGCCACATGATTCAGTAAAAGGCACTCAGAGATTTTAACTGCGTCGCAGGTAGACTAATACATATTTCTTTTCTTATCTCTCCATACCTGAAGCAAGAAGAAAAGATTAAAACCCTCACCCTCTGTTTGCCATCTTCATCCAAAATACAGTCTTAAGCTCTGCAGAGAGAATAGTGAGAGCCAGAAGATGCCACTCAAAATCACCTGCATTAACACTCACTTGTTCATTGTACCTGGGAGCTGCTAGGGCTGGCTTTCAATAAAGCATACATCTGTCCAATTTTATCTTGCTCCCCTGACGTTTTGGCGTGAGATAAGGGAAGGGATGATGTCAGAGGAAGATACCTCTGTGATGCTGATTCTTTTTAAGAGAAGTAATTTAAAAAAAGCCCAGGGAAATCTGGTAAATTGTGCTCTAGGATTGTGTGCTGTTCTTGAACAATTTTCAATACATGTATTTGTTTGAAAAAGAAGAAAAAAAGAGTTATTTAGACTCTTTTTAAGTACAAATGTTCTTAATCCCTGTTAAAGATAAATCAGAGGGAATCTAGTACAGGAGGGTATAGATCAAAGTGACCTGTAATGGAGGATTATGCTAAAGAATTATGTCATCTCGGTCTATTTCTGCTTGTGACGTTACTATATCCCAATATTTGGTCCTAGAAATGCACAGAAATACATTTGTGATTTCCTTTCAGTTTCTCCTTTCATTGGGACACCTCAGGAAGGAACGATGCTGTACCCAGAATGTCTCCTAAGCTATTCCAGATACTCTGCATGCAGACTGCAGGGTCCTTAGTCCCTATGTACCTTTCTCTACTGGGAGAAGAAAGGAGGACGTGTAGGATGGATTATCTGAAATACTATTTGCAGCAGTTTTGCACGTTCTGAAAGGCCTGATAACAAGCCCTGTAGTTTGATCTGCTACCTAACTCTTGAGAACAAGTAATTCTGAAAGCAGAAGCAGTGCTGTGGGGCTCAAAGGCTGGCCAGAAAACCTGATAATGTAGATTCACTTATACACTCCTCCACAGACTTCATGTAGCTGTGGCCATGTTAGCTATTCTTGACTTGGTTTCCCCATCTTTCACAAAAGGCTCATATATTCCTTGCTGTATGTGTTGTGAGGAAAAAAATCTTTAGTATTTTGGAAGCATTATTAAACTCTGTGGAAAGGAAGGTAGAAAGATACCAACCGGAAGTTCAAGCCCTCGCTTTAGAAAGATGACTTGCAATTTCAAGAAAGAGGACAGAACCTCAGAAGTCAAAAAGGCATATTGAAATTTTCAAGTTGCAAAGCTGATCCAGAACATGTTATATTTGCAGCTGCTGGGGTGTGAATCTTCTTCCACGATGTGATAAACAGCATGAATTACTTTATTGCTCATAACAAATGCAGATGGACAGATATCAGGGTGAAAGGAAGGGCAGGGCCATTTGCAGACTGAGAGAGACAACCTTTCACCACATGTTGCTTGGAAAGAAACTGATTTTAATCATCTTTCCTGCCTTTATTTATCTTCAGAAAACCTTTAGAGTTAATATTCTCCAGCAGAAAACTAAAATGCTTTTAGGAAATGTGCGTTGTTTTATGAGAATCTGTCTCTATTTTAAGAAGGTTGTCTAAAATGCTAATGTGTCTCTTTTCATCACGATTCGCAAAGCTTGTGGCTTTCAAATTTACCATTTCAGTTTTAGTCATAGGAATTGAATTACTTTATTCCCTGTCCCTTCTCCAATCAGTCAAGAAATTTGTTGTTTTCAGCCTACATGAACATGATGCCTGTGCTCCTTGCCTGATGATCCATGTTGGTTTTGAGTCAGGATTGAGTTCCCTGCCTTTTACATGCAGAAGCACCTGTAGCCGTGCTAGGCATGAAAAGTATTCTCAAAGACAAGATACTCGCTCAGAGGTTTTAGTCAACATAAAAAAGAAAAAGGGGTGAAGTAGGTGTTTCTGAAACATGTGTGGAAAGATAATATTGCACTTTCACCCACAAGTGATGGTGTCTATGTCCATACAGTGGTCATATAGGCAAAGCATTAAAACTCAACTTCCGTATTATAGGTGTTACAGAAAAAGCAATGTAATACCTTCCTTACTTGCAGTGTGTAGCGACACTTCTAAAGGCTCTGTTTGCTACATGGGGGAGAAGGGGAATTCATTGTGTCCCTGCAGTCTGTGCACTTTGCTGCAGTGTGAGGACTTGGGATGGATATCCAGGAGAGGATCAGCTGTAGAGCCAGCTAAGAAGTGCATGAGTGCACTGAGATAAGGTAGGTTTGCTGTTGCAGCTCCCACTGGGCTGTATGAGATTGAACAATGCATGTTGCTGGCATAGTCAGTCCTTCAGTTGATTGGGATCATCATGCTGTAACCCTGAGATGCTGTAGTTACTCAGAGAGGCTTTCAAAGAGAGAAAGAATGTAGAGAACTATTAATTTCACAGTCTAAAAATAAAAGCAAGTTCAGAAAAATAAAAACAAACCAACCCAGGATATGCCCAAATGACATAAAATGGTGTTACATGACAGCATGACCCTTTTTACCTTTGCAGGGTGCATTCAGGAAGGGTCTTATCAGTGCCAATCAAACTCAGACAAAACCCCATCAATTTGTGCTGATGAGCTATTGTTTATTTATATGTCATCCCTCCATCCTAAATTAGCAGAATGAATTTAAATATTGCCTCGAGTACACAATGCAAATCTGCTCTTCTTCTGTCCTTTCCATGTGGAATGCCACACCAACAAAACAGTAATCATAAGAAAATACCACTAATAGTGATTGAGTCCAGGAATATAAGCTCCTGTTCCCTTCACTAAGTAGCCTAAGGGTGATGATTTTTTACACACATTAAGTACTTATCCACAAAAGAATCACTGAATAAATTCGATATCACCACTGACTTTGGCTTCCTATGGGCTCTGGCAGGTGAGGAGCACCAGGAAGATGCTGCTGGACAAGTGCAGGCTATTATTGAAACCAACTTTGTAACTTGGATTTGAAATTTGAAACCAACTTTGCCAGCACTACCATTTGCAAGGCCTCCCCTGGAGGAACGTTATTGCAGGACAAAAGCCAAGATGGTTTTGAATAGAAAAGAAAGTTTATATTTTATTTGTTTCAGATAGACTCTAATGGGTGGACTTTGGAGGAGCAGATTTGCAACTGGCTTAAGCAGTGGCAATCTTAAACTAAGCTCACTGAACTTGTGAGAAGTAAGATTTCATAAAGAAGTTCGATATTCAACATGTGGTATTAAGTGTCTGTGAGAAGTTAGCTTTCTGGCTTTTTTTCAGGATATAATGTAAGCCCAGAGTTAAGATGATGAATTTTGCTGTGTTGTTAGAAAGCGAATTTCAGGCTCCATCAGGAGGAGAGGTCAAGTGAAACAAATGTCAAAATTTTGCCTAGAAATCTTGGTCCTGCTCCTTTAATTCTTCTGTTCAATGGCAGAACTCAAACTGGTTTTAGTGGGATAAAAACCATTCCTTAGTTTGGTATACATGATGTGGGAATGCTTGTGATCTGCTCTGGGCCCTGTAAAAACTGGCTCCATCAGCTAGGCATTGGGGTAGGTTATGGACTTCTTGCAGCTGAATAAGCTATTTAAATTCAGCTCATTAAAAGCAGGTTGTTGGAGTATGTTTCCATTAGGATGAACAAGTGCTGTTGTTACCTGGAGTCAGCAGTCACAAGGTAAATGGAAGGGATGCGTAGGGCTGACACAGACAGCTGTGCAGCACCTCCGAGAGTCGTGTTGTGCTGTTATTGAAGATGACATGGAAAACAGTAAACATTTTGTGTTTTCATTCATCTTTCAAATTGAGCCTTCATGGGCTGAAAAAGTAGGAAGACACTCAGCCATCAAAGATGCTTACTAACATTTACTGCTTGTTTTGGAAAGCACTCAGAGAAATTCCCAAGGGACAGAGACCAGCATTGCCTGTGGGAAGTACAACATTCTGCAGGAAATGCCTTTTTTTTTTCTGCACTAGAACTCCTTGAACATGCTCAGATGTGGTGGGACAGTCATCAAGCCTAAGAAAAAAGTACAAATTTTAAGATGTGTATCTTGTTCAAAGGACCTGGTCACTGAAGACGTGGTTACCTGTTGTCAGAGAGACTCCCTGAAAAATCACTGTCAATTTACAGGAACCAGTTACAGTTTCAAGGGAGGGGTTGCATTCTGCAACTTGATCTTGCATAAGAAGGGCTGTGATGAACATGGACCTGAGTAAACTGCCTTCCACTGAATCAAATCATTCTGCCCTACCATACCTGCTGACCTTGTGGACACTTAGCATTTTGGGTGCAGTTTTAAAAATCTCTGATGATGGCAATTTGTCAGTTCACAAATGTCATTGAATGTGCGCTGCTGGTATTGGTGGTCCTTTGATCCACTGTGGGGAAAACAAAAAATAACAGAAATTGAGAAGTAGTCAAAGGGCAGCCAAGGAGAAAAGCTGCCATAGAGACTGGTGGATGATTCACAGTTTTCAGATCTTCCCTTCTCTGTCATAAGCATTCTGTTTCTTGGGGAAAAAAAGTACAATCATTGCTATGCAAAAAAAAAAAAAGTTTCAATAAGAAAATAAATGTTTGGAGAGCTGACTTGGCTGAAATTTTCCCTGCACATATACTCTTGACATATGAGTGCTTGAACTTTTTATGCGTGCATGAGGGGGAACAATCAAATTTCAGTGAAGATGCCCCCATCTGCTCCATTATTTGAGGGTGTGAAGATGCCCTTTAGCTCACATAGTCCTTGCTCTTTCGGTTGCCAGGTGGTCTCACTGCCCAGATTTCACATCAAAACCAACTGTGAAGAATTTTTTTTTTTCCCCAGCACATTCAGGAAGAGTGATCCCAGCAGTCCCAACTTTTTTTCAGAAGGCGAATATGCAACATGGCCTTAATTTAAGGATTCCTTACATTATGTCTTTGAGATCCTTTTCCTTTATTTATGAAATAAATGCATGTCAACCCCTGGCACCCGTATCAGATGTAGTACTCAGTCTCCATTGAAGAGCACAAAATGTTTCACTCCAGCCCCCTGCCCTCCTTCTACTCTTTGTGCTCCCTGGAGCACTCAGAAATGTCCTCACCAAAAATGACCTGGCAGGGTCACTGTCTGGATACAGGAGAGGGCAGTGAAGTGCCCTTGCCCCAGCCATGCACCTGCAGTGCATTTATTATGTGTGACACCAGAATGTCTGTGTGCCTCCTTGCCGTGGATGGAGGTACTGGGTTTTGCTTGTCTCACTGCTGGACACCAAGGCACTGCAGCCCAACTCACACGGGAGAAGCTGCAGCCCAGAGGGGCTCAGCAACTTGCCCTGATTACACCTGGGGTCAGAGTCGAGCTGAACCCTCTGTCACATCTGTGCTGGCAGAAAGCATAGAAACCGCTTTGCCGATCAGTTTGTGCAGGTATATCCACTGAATGTGGTGGAGTGATGGATGGAGATGAGAAGGCAGGATGTAAACAGGTGCTGTGCTAGTACCCAGAGACTACAGCTGTTAGATACAACATTGCACTGAGGCCATTTTACAGCTTCTGACTCCTGAGCAAGTTGTCACAAGTCCCTTGACTGCATCTGTGCTGAGCATTGTTGGGTGGTGAAATAGCCACCTGCTTTCTCTCCCCAGCCCAAGCTAGTGTCTTAATTTATGGCTTGTCCTCCATCTGAGTCATCCTTACTCAAATCATCCCATGCCAACACACTCTGAAGACCTTTGCAGATCAGTAGCATTCTGGATTTGTTATGAAGCAATGAGGCTGATTTATCACTGTTGACACTCATGTTGTTTTTCTGTGTTCCCCACTGCAGATCTGCGCAGGATGACAGCTGGCTTCATGGGCATGGCTGTGGCCATCATCCTCTTTGGATGGATTATCGGGGTGCTGGGGTGCTGTTGGGATCGAGGCCTTATGCAGTATGTGGCGGGGCTTCTCTTCCTCATGGGAGGTAAGCATGTTGGTGTTTGAAGAAATGTATTTTTTTAGTTGTTTTCATGTTCCCTCTTTCCATATGTCTGTCCTTTTCTAAGTCACTGAAAACATGTTTTCAGAGTTGTTTTAGGTGATCTGGACTTCCAAACTTCCTCTAGGGTACATCAAGGATCACTCAACCATAGTTGCGTGTTACTCCTCTCACAAAACAGTGTCCAGAATTCACAGGACTAGAAAGGGCCATGTGAGTTGTTTAGTCCAATACTCTCTTGTTACAAGTAACACTGTCATCCTTAAACTTAACACGCTTAGGGAAAAAAATCTGAATATGATGCAGATATTATTCCCACCCCATCCTATTTCACAGTGGGGCACTTTGATAACTAGAAACTGTGCTGCAAATTATAACATAGATTTATTACTCATCAGTTGTTCTTGAATCAAATGTAACCTTTAGTTTATTTGCCTCTTTCTTTCTCTGATGAATATATGAAGAACAATGGTATCCTCTGTTTTCTTTTTCCAATTCTCTGTATGCTTTCTTGTAGACTTCTCTGTGTAAGAGCAGTTACCAATCTAGCAGCCCTTTCTGCAACCTGTTCTTGTTTGTACTTGCCTTTCTCACATATGGATGAGAAGGACCATTCCCTCACAAGGTCTGATCAATGCCTTGTATAAGGGGGCGATGGTTCCCTTTCTCTGATGGAAATTCTTGTCTGAAGTATTTTGTGGTTGTATTTGCTTTTTTCATGCTGCATCACACCAGAGACCCACAGTCATCCTTCAGTGGGATGATACATCCAGGCCTTTCTCCTTTGTAATTTCCTACAGGTGCTCTCACAATTTACAGAAGAGGTTCTGTTTATGACTCCCCAGGTACATGCCCTGGCACTCTGTGCTTTTGAGCTTCTTCCCATTTCCACTACACTAGCCCTCAAGGTCATCCAACATTTCCCATGTAATGTTCCAGCCTTCCTTACTAGAGATGCCATCCAACTTTCTGCTAGCAGAAAATTTCAAGGCACAGGGTTAATTGAAATGAAGGGTGTGAGAGTCGATCCCAAACACAGTGCTGGGTGAATGTCTCAGAGTGAACACCACTCCTGTTCTCTCTTCTTTTCTCTGATGGTGGTTTTTGTTTAGCTGGGCTTTTGCCCTCCAGGCAGATCATCACATCAGTGCATTTTATCATCTGTTTATCTGTACTGTGCTGTGATACAGACAAGTGTGTGACATGCAGGAAAGCTTCTGTAGTCCCAGAAGTGGAGTTAAGTGCTCAAGTAACAAGTATTTATGTTCCAGTGATGTTGTGCTGGTGACATTAGCCATCAGCATTCTCTGTGCCCACAAACACCTTGTGCAAGCACACACTGGTCTTTGAGGGGATGTCTGTAAATGGTTTGTTGTGGGTGTCAAAGTGTTATGGGCAATGGGCTTGCCAAATTAGCATGGTATTTCTTGTGTAATTAAAAGCTTAGTTTGCACAGGGAGCTATTTTGCTCTAATATGCACAGATATCTGTGTGATATTTAACTTGCTACAGCAAAACATTCAGATTAAAACATTAAGAGTATATTAAATAAATACAGAAAACTTAAATTTGTTAGAAACTAGCTATGTCTTGTTTACTAATCGGAAATTATTGTTATATATGGGGCAGTTTCTAGTGCAGCTGCAGAGATTTCTTTTTTGCTCGGTATTATTTGTCAGTGATTTGAAAGACGACTGATAAAGTTTTCAGGTGAAAGGAGATTCAGTGTAACCATGTGTAATGGGATGGGTCACTCATAGCTTACAAAGACATCTTTTGGTGTGCTCAAACAATACACATTTCAGTGGAGACAGACCCAAGCTCAGGCAACTGGGAACAAAAGGTGTCAGTCATCCTCGCAGAACAAGAGGCTGCCTCAGAAAGCAGCAGCTCTGGAAAGGTCTCTGGGACAGTGGTTACTGGGATCATCCAGCTGCACGGAAACTCTCAGTGCAGTGGAGCTGCTAAATGTGTTAGTTTTTATGGCAATATGTGATGAGAGTATGAGGTGGGGTTATCTCTGGGCAAAGCAGAACTATTTCTGGACATCCTAATCTGGTGTCAATGCTAAAGAAGAGTGTGGAAAGATTGGGAGAGGTTTGCAGAAGAGCTACAAGAATGACTCAGGGTTTGAAAAACAAGAAAAAGACAGCATGCCACAGAAAGCCAATTGCTTGAAACTGTTTAACAGAAGGTTTATAATTGACTTGAACACAGTGTGGAAGTACCTATGCAGTGAGAAGCCATCACATAGTAGAAAGCTATTTACATAGACAAAATAATAACAAGATCCAGCAGTTGGAGTCTGAAACTAATTGAAATGAGAGGCACTAGATTATTTTATCTGCCAAATCCTGTTAAGGTGTGTGTGTGATATTTGAAATAAAGATATGTTGGGAGGAGATCAGATTGTTTTCTGCTTCAGCGCAGACATGTGGATCAGCGTTACCGAAAGGTTACTTTCTTTCTTGTTTTGCACAAGTCAGTAACAAATGCTGTACTGATTTCTTTTAACAGACGATGTGCATAAAGTAACAAACTGAAGCAGTCAGTTAATAAAAGACACAACTAAAGCCATCTAATCTAAAAGTCAGTAGCTATCAATGTTGCCAGACTGTGTCATATGTTACACAGTCATTCCCTTTACAGTCAATTAATCTTTTAACTTGAACTTTTTTATTGCTGGTTAGTGTTCGAATACAAAGCTGTTTCTTCTGTCATGACGCAAATACTGTCAACATATTATTGTATTGATCCTTAAAATACATGGAGCCAGGGTGCCTCTTAGTTTTGCTTAACTTTTTCCCAGGTCCAATAATGGGAACAATGCTTTGGAAGGCTTATGTCATCTGACTTCATTGCAGTGGAGAGGAGGCTGTGTTCGATTAGTGGCTGTATAATCACCCTGAAATCTAACTTTCCCTTCCATTTGCAACTGCCACTTGTCTTGGCTGCGTTTGGAGCATTTGCTCTGTTTGTGTTTCTAGACAAATAGCTCTTTTGTAATGCTTAAACATTGCTGGCTTAACATATCTATAGGATTTGTCCCTTATTGCCCATAATTCTTTGGGCAGGAAATCTCAGCAGAGCACTAAGGAGTGTGCTACAATAATCTAATAAGGCCAGACATAGTTTGCTTGGACCTCTGGTTCTTTATTATATTTACCAAACAGTCTTCTTGTTAGCCCATGTGGCAGTACCTCATAAGGACTTGCTATAGTTTGCTTGATGTAATTTCTCAAGCAAATTGCTGAAACAAGTCATTTGTGAAATGCAGGCTGCTATCTGGTATTAGTTCATCTGGAATCCAGGACATGTAAATTGTGATTTAGAGTGTGTTTTATACGGTTATTCAGCATGTTTTGTAACAAGTTAAAACTATTAATAATTCATTTTTTCTGTTTAGTCCAAGTGTATCTGTATCAACAGCAATCACAGGTCTCTTACGGCTTAGAAAGGGGCTTTTTTGCATAATTTTCTGTATTTATTGTAGAATTTATACTTGGATTCCTTATCTTGAATGACAGCATTTGCCTGACCACAGTAGGATTTTTTTTCAGTCCCTCATCTTGTACAGAGCCAGATGGATACTGCAAATTATGTTTAGCATTTTTTTAATCTCATTTTGCATGATGGTGTTGTTGCATAGCCTCTTGTACCTGGAATTGCACTATCTGTTGTAGTTTCATTTTGGTATTGTCAGTATCATTTTACCCTGCAAGGTGGGAGAGCTTCTCTTTTTGAGAGGTTCTCCATTTAGAATTGTGCTCCTAAATTTCACTGTGATTACTTCATTTTATTCATCTTACTTGAGACTGTTTAATTCTATTACAGAAGTGGGTCACACTCAAATTATACATGACTCCGAGCACATCCTCTTGCAGCTTCTTGTGTTTTCTCTTCATGCAAATTACTGAAAATCTGTGCACCAGTAAAAGCTCCATCCAGTAATTTTGTAATTGTATAATAATTTCTGGAACCTTAGAAGCATCTTAACACTACTTCCAAATGTTAGAATCCTGTGGCAAAGTTGATGCTTTTGTGCTCATCAAGGACCTAGTGGTAGCCTAGCAGGAATTCAGTTAAACATCTACCTGAGGAAATGTATGTGGGACATTTTATATGTTGTGTTTTGACCAAAGTAAATTTACTTGCACTAAAACTCTGCCTTTCCTTTTGAAGTCTAGATGTGACATCTTCATCAGTTCCCAGGAAGTGGTGCTCACATTTTCTGGCTTTGAATTCTTTTAATGTGTTCAAATCCTTGACTTGTTTGGGTTTGTTCTCATGGCAAATCTATCAATTCATTTAGTTGGTGTCCCTCAACAGTAGTATTGTCAAAGTTCAGTTTTGTTTCCAGCTCCAGTGAGTTGAGATACCATAAACTGGCACACTGGCAACTCTACCAAGGCAAATTCTGTTGTGTTCAGCAATCCCTTCTTTCAATTCTCCATCAAGTTGTTTGAGAATATTTCCTGTATCATGATAAGCAAACAAGCTGTATATCCATCTAACTTGGTTTTTCTACCTGCTCTCCAGCACATTCTTTCACAGAATTTTCTTTCAGCATCTCAGATTCTGCTAGGTTGATTGTTCTTCCACAACCATGCAAATCCAACCTCACCACACCTTTTTCAACCGTACTTGCTTTATAAAATCATCTTTTAAAGACAATCTCTGATAGCCTGTTGTTTTCCCAGTCCAGCTGATTTCAGTCAGCTCTTTTGACATATCATGTGGCTTACATTACTTCTAATTTGAGGGTAGGGCTGACTTTATGCCTAAATGCTCCAAACCCCTTTTCTTCCTCATCATTGCCTTCTGTGGGGAAAGTGGAGAGGCAGGGCTGCTGCCCCATGGTGGCACGGTGCAATGTTTTGGCAGGAGTTGCATCCTTCCTTTCCTTGTGCACCTCTCTGCTGAAGTGCTGTCTGTTGTCCCAGCTGGAAACACAAAACGACACTTCCAATATCTTGTGCTAGTACTTGCTGCAGCACAGTTATCCCTGGCCAAAGCTACATCACTTGCCTTTGTAAATGTATTAAAAGACCGACAAAGAATGATGTTTTATCATCCTTATCAGAGCTCTGTCCTTCAGCTACACATCCATGTCTTTTCCTTTTGTAAATCTGTAATTTGTACTGAGAACACATTTCACTGAAATAGTTAGGGGTTTTACTGCACGCCTAACAAGGCAGCCCTTCAGGGAGAGACGTCTGTGTTGTCTTATTTTGTTTCAAATTTACTGCAAATAAATGCAATAAATCATCTCTGTACTTGTTTACTGTTTTACCTGTTCTCTTCAGTTTTATCAGGTCTCTGCCAGTTTTGTCTTGTGGCATGCACTTTAGGATCACTTCAGGGCTTTTCCCCCATTTGCTAATGATTTCCTTAGGGAAGCATGCAATTTTCCTAGACTTGCAAATATTCATTATTCTTTGCAAAGTCAAGTGTGTTGCTTGCTGTAACCTTGCTTTGAGCCAACTAGAAATTTTACCATTAAGAATTCAGTCTCTAATTAGTCTATTTGGAAATTATTCCAGCTGTTAAATGCTCTCATTCATGTGATTTAACTTCACCATGCAGATCTGTAATAAAATTATCTGGAGTCTCACATAGTAGCTCATTTCTTGTCTTTGCCTGGTGACATTTTTGTATGAAGTACTGGGCTTGGGGCCTTGCTTGGGAGTCTGAAATTCCCGTTTCTGCTTGCACTGAAAGGCCTGAAAGTCTTGCTGTACACACACAGTAGAGGCATGGAGTTTTTCCTGTCTGATTTTTTTGTCCTAGCATTTGCTTTCAGAAAAATCAGGCATTTCTTTCATTCTCTCCTTCTCCTTCCCCTCCAATGATGATCTGCCAGTCTGGGGTATTTGAGTGCCACTTGCCAGCTCCCCTTCTGCCACGGAGTTGGGTTTTTCCTGACTCTCCTGAGTTCTGCAGTGACATTGCTCTTTGTAGCCCATCCATACTCAGAGGACTCAGGTCAGCGATAGAAAACCTTCAAATCTTTTCCTGGAGCAGAGGTGAACACCTGCTTTTTCTGGTGCTGGCTGCTGTAGCAGAGATAAGCAGGCAGGAAAGATGTGTGAGAGGGAAGAAAAAATAAAGCTATGCAGGTGTGTTGGCGCAATTTAACGCTTTATTTCAGATATGCAAGAAAGCATGTTTATTAAAGAAATTAAAACCCATTTACGTATGTATGAGTGCATTCTTCTTTTATACTTTAATCTAGGGAGAAACAACCTTTCAGAAGTAATTTCCAGCCTCCTCCCTGATCAGAAATACTTCCAAAATACTCCTTCCCTCAGTCCAGGGGTAAGCCAACAAAATGCTTTATTATCCTCGCAGCCAGAGGATGGACTGACTATTTACACCAGGTCACCCTCTCTTGCCCCAGCCATGCCACTCCTCGCCGGGCTGTCCCAGGGGGCAGGGGGACAGGGACACCCTCAGGGCTTTGTGCCAGTGCCTGCCAGAGCCCAGCAGCTGCCACAGCACCACTCGCTGTGTCCAGGGGCTGGTGACCAGGCTGATACTGAGGGATGCAAACCCCATCAGAAGGTGGGGCTCCAAAACAGGGCTTGTGAGTTGTCAGCAGAGATGCGCCGCACACGTCTGTATCCTCTTTCGCTCCCCACCTCCACAGAGAGTCTTGTCTTCCAAAGCCCCGAGCCTCTGTGCTGTGCTTCCCCCGCCTGTGCTGTGCATATGTTAGTAGATGACAACTGAGGCATCTGTGTATTTGCAGCCATGGATCGTTACCAGCTGTTGAGTCATTTGAGTCCCAAATTTAACTCACTGTACTTTGAAAATAGCACACAACGGTAGAAAATAAGTGTGTTTATTCTACACGACTGTGGTCCTGCCATCTCAAAATAATCATTCCACTGCTGAATAATTTAAGAAACAAAAATGGAGCAATTTAATACAGCAAGTGTAAGGGAAAGCTCTCTGACTGACATCTCCTAGGCAGTTATGAAGTACCTTCATAGCAGCTGCCAAGAGGAAGCAAAGAGAAAGAAGCAAAGAGAGAAAGTAAGAGCCATTCTTTGCAGTTCATGGGGAAATATGGTAGTGCTCACAGGGCACCCAGATATTTCTGATTTATAATCAAGGTGTCTACCCATTCTTCAGAATGTTCACTTATGGTGAAATGATCAATCACAACACTGTAGATGGAAGGTATTTCCTGTGATTGTATCTATTTTTTTCTCTTCTTTAAAAGTCAAGTTTCTTGCTCTTCTCTTCAAAAAGGAATAGTTTGGGAAATTTTGAATAGAGTATTTTTTTCCCTACAGAAAGGCAAGTGCAAATACACATTTGTGTGCACAAGTGTATGCTTACAAATATTAAACAGTAGCATGTGATCTTTACAAATACTGAGGTCTACAATAAGTCACTGGAATCTGAGCTGGGAAGCTTGGCATAAATATAGTTTTCACAATGCCAAAATACTTTGGCCACTTTGAAGAGTATTTATAATTCAAAAAAAGTTGGCACACTGGAAAAATAAAGAGAGACCTATCATGTTTTAATCCTGTGGGAGGTCCTAAATTAGTGAAGACTGGAGAGGCGCTTAAGATTTTGACAAAACTTTTTACAGACCACTATAAAAACTTACTTATGTGGATTGACCTCCAGATGGAGACAAAGGCTGGTTTGTACCAAGAGGTGCCATAAATTGGTTATGACAGTCTTTGAGAGAAGCCTCAGCACAACAAGGTCAGTCCCCCCATGCTGTGCCTCCCCCACCACACACGTGTTCGCTCTGGCTCCTACTTGTGCTTTTGTTTAAATTTTGTATTATGCTCTAAAGTGATTTAAGGCCTCGAGTTGGAACAAACTTGAGTTAATGTACACCGTTAATAGGCTTTAAATGTTTAAACCTCTCTAAGGCTCTTGATTGTTTAAAACCCTCAAACACATTACAAGGAATGTGTTGTGGAAGGCAGAAAAGGAGATGATGAAGGTCTTTATGGGTTGTGAGGAGACAAAGAGCTTGGAGCAGTCATGCAGGCTTTGTGCCCATCAGGCAGTACTGTAACAAGGCCAAGCACATGCATATTCAGGAAATAAGAGTTCATCCTGTTTCTAAAAATGTCCTTTTTCATCACTTTAAGGTTTTGCCTGTCCATCCTTATGGAGGGTGCCTGAGGGAGCTGGGGTTTTTAACTCCAGAGAAAAGGAAGCTCAGGGTCTCTTCTCCCAGGTAACAAGTGATAGGACATTAGGAAATGGCCTCAAATTGTGCCAGGGAAGCTTTAGAATGGATATTTGGAAAAATTTCTTCACCGAAAGGATGATTAAGCACAGGAACAGGCTGCCCAGAGAAGTGGTGGAGTCACTATCCCTGGAGGTATTTACAAGATGTGTAGATGTGGCACTTGAGGACATGGTTTAGTGGTGGATTTGGCAGTGTTGGGTTAACAGCTGGACTCAACTTCGAGATCTTTTCTGACCTAAACAGTTCTATGATTCTATTAAAACATCTCTTTCCTGCACAGTTTGTCTCTCCCAGGCCTGGTTGCAGGTCATGTTTCTTGGTCCCATTTGAGGCTCTGCTTCTGGGGTATAAAGAGTGGCCCTTCTTATGTATTTCAAAACAGGGACACTGATGGGCACATGTCCAGACACACATGTGTTAACATAGATTCACTGGACATATCCATGTCCAATTCTCATATGTGGGTAGGACTAGAGGTGCTTCTTCATCCAGGCCAGCTATTAGTAATAGGCTTTTAGAAACTGGTATCACTTTCCTTCGGAAGGTTAGTTAATTTCCTATTTTCACTCACAAAATAAATATTTGGGAAATCGTCCACACACATATCCATCCTCTTTGCCATTTTTTGGGGTTAATAAGATGCCAAGGTGGCCTGTATAGTGTTTTCAAGCTAGAAAGGAGTTGCTCAGCTGATGGCATGACAAGGATCACAATATGTTATGTTTTAAAGGCAGAGCTGGGGGAGCGTGTTACATCTTTCTTTCTAGTACTTCTCTCTGCTCTTTGGTGCACCGACAACACAATTTGCATTTATTTATTAATGCTGGCACTCATTTTGAAAAGGAAATAGGGAACTCTGGAAGTACAAAAGGTTGTCTACTTTCACAGTACAGACATGTGTATGTCACTGACTATCAGCCACTGAAATGCTCTTCTATAATTTCATGTTATAATTCTTCCCAAGGGGAATCATAACTCCCATTCTTGCATCTCCTACAGCGGAAGTTCAAATGCACAGTTATGTCCTTCTCACAGAATATTATTTTCACTAGATGCTATTTTTTTCCGATACCTCAGGAATATAGCTGAATCTCTAGGTCAATACTGGCAGATGTAGCTTTGAAATGTAGAGACCTAAGAGTTAATATCTTCATAAGAAAATGGGGGTGGGATATACAAGTGTTTTTTCAAGTCAGTAACACAACTGTACTGCAGGGTGTAGGCATTTAGAGGTATTGTGCCTTTTTTTTCTCCCCTGGAAGGAAAGGCTCAACAAGAGAATTCATTGTCAACTCCATAGCATTTGATCTCCATGGAAACATTATCAGCTGACTTCAAAGGCAACCTTCAAATGTGGTTTTGCAAAAAAAAAAGTAGCTTTTTTTTCCTGTGTCTTGTTTCTGATGCTCTTAGATGTGCAGTTCCACACTGTGAGGGAAGAAATACCAACACAAGCAATTCTGCCAACCTTGTAACTGATCATGGAAGAGCACTAGCACTTAGGAGAAGAAGGAGAAGGAGAGGAAAGGCTTCTTTAATGAGGTGCAGAAATTTTATAGTCTGGAGCAAAAGACAGGGCAAGTAATGTATGTGCACCTATAAACTCATTGTTTTTCAGTCTCAGCTCAAATCTGTCTCCCTGAAATTGCTGTAGAGTAAATTAAGGAGTCAGCTCAGTCTGGCTTTTCAGCAAGAAGAACTGTTCATAGTCCTCTGTGTGTTCATCTATTTCAGGTATACTGACTTGTAATTTCTCCCTCACCAGGGTGGGAGATACTGGCCAAAGCATCAGTACCTTCTAGAGTTACAAGAGCAGACAACCTAGCATAGTCTGTGAAGGGCATGCAATCTAGTTTGCTTCTCAGGGATGTCAGTAGGTCTTTGGGGGGCTGACAGAAGGTGAAATAAAGTAGAAGCAAAGTAGGAGAGACAGATTCCCTAGAAATACAAAAGACTTTCCCACCCACAACCCTGGAAAACAAGTTCTGTGTATTTTAAAATTCAGTGGTTGTTCCATAGCCTTTAATAATGTCACCGGGTCTTTGATCTGTTGCTGGCTTCTGAATTCCAATGGCATGATGCATCAAGGCCAGAGGAATACAATGAAAACAAAACTGTCATTTATTATTTATTTTTTATTTAAAGAAAGGTTTGCTGAGTTGTTTGCATACCTGGCCTCAAAGAGGAAAGAAAACTGCATGTGCAACAGAAGGAAGAGGAATACTGGCATGATTTGCTAGACAGAAAGAAATTGTTACAAAGAGAATGAGGAGCAAATTTCTGTGTGTGGCAGATCTTTTTGTTAAATGCAAAGGCTGAAGCAAGGTTTAGATTTACTTTCTTGGCTCCTCAAGTTGTCAGCTTAGAAAAACAGCATTCCCCTTAGACAAATCACTGCTACACTTTCTTGGTCTAATCTGTCTGGACAGTGTCCAACTGGACATTGGAAATTTCACTCAAAAAGCATCTGGACCTGGTAGAAACTAGATGAGTGGGGCCTTCCTCATTTCTGGCCAACCTGGCTGTTCCAGGGCATACAGAGATGCCTTGGTTTAATGACAGTGTGTTTGGGAGGTGAGACCTCTACTGAGATGAACTCTCCTCTTACTTTCTTTCCCCCAATATAGACAAGGTAAAAAATTACAAGGAGACTGAATGAAGAAAGAAAAATAACCATTTTACTAAAACTGGATAGAAACTAAAAAAACCCAATGAAAATACTACCTAGCTACTCCCCTCCCCACTAGGTTAAAACAAACCTGGAAGGATATTTCGCCCAAAGGAGACTCCTGTGCCACTGAGGTGGCAGCGTGGGTTCCAGCATGGCAAACAACGTGGAGTGACAATGGTGGGGCTGGGGTGACCCGGTGCAGTGCCGGGGCCGGGCAGGCTGGGGCCAGGAGTTGATGGTGCTTTGTGCAGCTCCCAAAAGTGAAATCCCGGGGGTGTTGGCGTTGGCTGTGGCTGGTCAGGCAGGGATGGCTCAGCTGGGGCCAGGGCATTTTGAGTAAAGCAAAAAACCAGATGCAGCTAAGATGGAAAACGCCCCAGCCAAGGCAGGGTGATCCCTGGGAAGAGGCTCCGAAGGTGTGTGGTGCTCCAGCAAGCAAAAACCAGGTACCCAAGAGAGAGAGTTCTGCTGCATGCCTGCTTTTATCTCCTGTCTCCTGAGTTCCCAGGATGCTTCACTTCAGGGACCCAAGTTTCTGGCAGGTCCCGAGACACTGGGGAGAGTCTTTCCCCAGTCCAGCTTAGATGGGGGATAGGTGGTGTGGGCAGTCCCCCACACTCACCATAATGTGACGGTATGAAAAAAAATATCACTAAAAGTCTTTCCCATTTAACTAAAACTGCAGTGAGAGATTATGAGGCCCTGAAAGTATTCCCTCTTGGAGTATTTTTAGTGTCACACCCTAGGCAATGTGGAAGAAGGCTGCACTGAATTTATTTGTGCTGTATCTGTTCTTCAATCTCACTTGTCATGAAGAACATCTGTCTGTAGACTTTTTAGCAATTTAATGTTTCTTGCAAAAGAAAGATTCCACAAATCTTCTGAGGCTGCTTCTGATGTTCCTTGTGAGAAGGGTTCAATTTTTTTGACTGGGAGAAAAAGATCTTACATGGAGAGAGGCCGAATGACCTCATTGCAAGCAGACCAAATGCAATGTGGTCCACAGATTCCCTATGCTACACAGTATGTCCTGCAACAAGGCAAATCCGAGCTGATTCCGCAAGTTTCTCTTCAGCTCTGACAAATTCCTAGGCTGGGAAGCACCTACCTGAGCTACAGCTTGATACAAAACTTGTATGTCCTGTCATCTGGCAAATCTGAGGTCTGATGGATTCACTTGAGCTTGCTCAGACCTCCAGTGCCCCTTTCTGTTTAATCTTTTGGCCTCTGCCTGGGTCATCCTGTGAAGTTCGTGCTGTAAGGGATGAAAGAAACCTGCCAGCAGCCTCTGTATGTTGCCAAGCATGGTGCTTGCCAGCACGTGGATGGGATAATGTCACTAACCTTTGATTAGGATGTTTCTTCAGTTTGACATTTACAGATTCTTTTGCTTCTCCTCCCAGTAAAATATGGAATCATATCCCACTATTACAACTGGCACAATTTTTGCTGCCTTCTCTGTTGTGGCTGCAAGTTCCTGACCCATTATGTTTGCTTAATGGCTGTAGTCAACCCATATTATTATTTCTAGGTTATTTTGGGTGGGTCATAGGAATTACCATTGCTAAAGTAATCAGAGGGTTATTCACTCAGGCCTTGATCTGAAAGCTTTCTTTTCTTCCTAGTCCATTTTATCAAGATCACATCCCTTTAGCTAAGTAGTGTTGCTTTTGCTTTAGTGCCAACTCACAACTTCAGAGGGTGCTTGCTCATAGCTGGAGCTCACTGGCTGCTGCAGTGCACAGTGCTGCAGTCCCATGCCCCGAGGGATACGGTCACAGAAATGTCACCATGTGCAAAATGGACTGGGTGTCAGTTGTATCGGCAGAGCAAACTGGAGCTCAGCCCTCAGCTGCTCTAACAGTTCCTTGTGTGATACTGATTTGCAGGAGCCTAAGGATGGCACCCAGGAAGTATTTGCAGTCATGACTGAGGACACACAATCCTCTGGTGCCATAACACATGGCCTGTGCAGCAGCACACCATAGACAGGCACTGCTGCTGAGGCCATGCTGCAGGCACAGAGCTCAGGAGTGGTGTGGCTGCCACTGGTACATTGTGAGACAGGAGGCCAAAGGCCAAATGCAAACCACATTCCAAGAGTAGCTATAATGCAATGTCACAGCACCACGACAGACCCTGCAGTTTACTGTGTCCCTGGTGTGAATTAAAAATGCATTAAGTCCCAGCCCAGGTGGGTATACAGTCTCACAAAGACACCTCACTGAATCTCCATCACCCAGTCAGACTTATCCTTCATCTCGGCTTTTTTCATAGGGGCAATTTTCCAGTAAACCCCTTGCTATTCTGCAACCTATTGGTGATGCTGCAAGCTGCTCCTGCTGGAACAGTACATAATTAAGCAATAATTTATATTCTGTGTGTGTATGCACAGAGCAATAAAGTGTTCTCAAGAGCTGTGTGCTGCTGAGGCGTTTAATCCATTCACAGAAGGAGTTTACTGCAAAGCTGTTCTCTCCAAAAGGCTTTTGTCATTACTGTGTTGGGTGGGAATTCAGTTGATTCTTTAATAATTTCATTGGATTGCGATATAATTTAAATAGTTAACGCTACACATTCCACTTTAGGATCAGACCTCATTTTATTTGTTTGTTTGATGTACCTTGAAAACACTGAAAGCTAGTAGGGCAGAGAGAAAGTAAATATAATGTTGTTTTGCTTGTGAGGATTTTTTATCCCGTAACCCTATAATAAAAGAAAGTGATGATAATTAAATAAACAGCACTCCTTCCAAAGACATTAGTGGCCACAAGAAGCTACTAGAAATACTTTAAAGGCAGAGATTTACATTTATTTGAAAGCTGCATGGTTTCAAAGGACATCTTAAAATCCATACCTTTGTGTTTCTCTTTTTATCTACTAGTTTATAAGTAATACTTGAAATGTCTATATTTAAAGAAAAATAATAGAAGGAGAGAAGAATCAGGTTTGGGGTTTATTTACCTTGTACATCTGACAGCACAATTTGTGAGTCATTTCTGTCTGTTGTGGGGGGAAGGGAAAGAACAAGCATCATTCCGTCAGATCCAAAGAAGTGTTTCCCAAATCACAGGACAAATGATCTGTAGAGAGGAGGGTCTCAGAGGCAGGCTTGGTACCCAGATCATTTTAGTTACTGACTTTTTGGATTCCCCTTGTCTTCAAATTGGTGATGTCTCCTTCAGCTTCCAGTTACTTCACCTCTAATAATGAGGGATGAGGATGTTTAGATGAAGCTCCTGCAGAGAGGAGATGTTTGTGCCCCAGCACCAGGAAGGCTGACCTTCGTTTGCAGTACATCTTGTGGAAGTCAAGCCACATCTGTGGGTGAAGGATAAGGCTTCTGACATGGTTCAGGGGGGCACTAGCATCAGGGAAAATTCAAACATGTTTGGTATGGATGATTTGAGCCTGTTTGGGTTTAAATTGTTTCACTCACAAGCAGTTCTGGTCTCCCCTGGAGGTGAGTTTTAAAAACTGCATAGGCATTGCAGCCCCTCACACAGCCGGGCTGATTGGAAAGAAAAGGGACACTTACCTATAAAAGTATTCATTCCTCACAGCAGAGGCCCATGGCTCTGCTTGATGTAATCATGCTTAAAAACAGCTACAGCAAAGGGCTCTGACTCATAATCCACACAGAACCAGGCCTTGACCAACAGTGACATTATCTGTCCCTGCCATCCCTCTTCTGATTGTGTCTGCCCCTGCAGTAAGGATGACAGGACCCAAATCTTATACACATATATAGCAAATAAGTTCATCTCTGTCCTAAAAAACCCCTCCAATCTAAATGGAAGGGACATTCAATGTAATGTTTAATATTCTTCTGTAATATGTAAGAAGGAAAAGTGCAAGATAACCATGAGGTACTTAATAGCTCAGGTTCTCAAACCCCTGTTGATTATCAGCCCGTTAGCAGGACAGGCACTGTCAAAACCAGCCCAGGTAGAAGGGAGGCTACCTGATAATGGGTCAGGATGGAGGTTTGACTACATGTCAAACAGCAGTTTCTGTGGCACAGACAAAGCTTTACATGAAATTTCATCTGCCAGCTGACCGAAGCATTTTGCAGTGACAGGTGAATTACCTGTCAAGAATGACACTGTTACCTTGTTTCATTCATTAGTATTTCACTGAGGATGAGAATGTGTAAATCCCAGCACAAAGAACTTCGTGTGTTCTGCTTCTCCCAGCTGCTGAAGGAGATGGCTTTTATCTCCCCTGTCCAGTTTATGTAGCAGGGGGCTCTTATTACCACTTGTCATTCACATTCTGTGTGTCAGTGCCATGGCTGGACCACCAGCCTTCAGCTCTGGTTATCTGCTTGGACCACAGTTACAGGGAGTGTTTGTCACGAAGAAATTAGAGTTTGTATTGCTGCAGCTGCCAGGGGATCTGGGGCATTAGTGCACATGTAGGGGGGCACCTCACTAGCAGCAAGAACTTGGCAGGAAGGTGAAGTAAGCGTTCAATTTAACTTCTGGGGAGCAAAAGAATTGCAGCATGGGGGATGCTCATGAATTCCTGCAATTATGCTGCACCATGTCCACAGCGCAGACAGTGTCATGGGCAGTAGCAACAGCCTCCCTGCTCCTGCTGCCTCAGCTTCATGTCTCACCCGACTAGCAGAGGCTTCATTTCCACTTGTAAACTCAGTTTCCACATCCCTTTTACCCACGACTCTTCCACTACTGTGGGCCACAATGAAGCAATTTGCAAGGATGATCCTTTGTGTTATGATTGCCATGAGGAAAAGCTACTGAACAGTCATGAGATACTAACCTTGCTCAGCTCTCATCAGTAGCTCTCCTGGTGAGAGGCCAGATTAACTATAAGTGAGAACTTCCTTGCTTGGCTGAATACAAGCAACACATAGGACTCATAAAATGGCCATAAAGATTCTTCTAGGTGGTATAAAATGGCAATTTTTGTGTCTGCAATGAATAGCACTAAGAGAGGCTGATTAACCTGTGCCGTACAAGACGTCCTGCAGAAGCACAGGGGTGGACCGTACTATGCACTCTGTAACATTGTGCTTGACAGTCATTATTTATCATTGTGGGGTTAGCACATCCCCCAGTGAAGGGGCAGGATGGGGGCAGCCTTTTTTAAAAAGAAGTATGCTCATGATTTGCTGAGTTCTCCAGTGCTGTTACTTATTCTTTATAGTTCCTTTGTTAAGGGGCAGAATACCCTCAGCAAGGTGGAGTGCCAATATATTGGGTACTGTGCAAATACAAAGAGTAAGCAACATTTGTTGCACTGAAGAGCTTGTGATCAAAACAGCCAAGACAAAGCATGAAAGCACAGGGAGTATTTGAAATCCAAAGTTCTTTCCTTCCCTTTTGTACTTAGCAAATGCAGCTTCAGTCTGGCCACACAGATTTTCCCACCCACCTCTCTTAACAATCTTATATTTTGAGAGAGCTGAAATTGCCATGTTCTTACTAGCAAAGAAAGTCCTTCCCTGTAATTTTCTAACAACAACTATTTGAAATGAACCACAGAGCTTGGTTCAGAGCACGGTGCTTCTGATGGATCCTCGTTTTCCTCATTACACAATGCACTACTAGTCATGCTGAAACATGTCACACAAGGAACAACCATATTCTTGTCAGACACCTTCACGTTACTGGATAGCCGAAGTCACATGTATAACCTAAAATGTGGAAAGGATGTGCAGTTTCTAATCAAACAACCTGATTTTTGAGTAAGGAATTCTGGGAGGGAGACCTCCCCATTTATCCTGCTTTGTGTATTGAAGTAATAGTATATCACATCTCCAAAGAGAGCTCCAGAACCTGGAATCTCACAAGGCTTTTCCAAGAATCCAGAGCCCTGATTGCAGAATAGTGGGGTGCTGGTGAGAGGCAAGAAAACTATCTGGATTTAAAAAGGCATGGTATCTACAGCAGCAGCTCACTGGCCCTCACTGGTATCCAATGGCACTATCATAATATGAGTCCTTATGAATACCCTGGGCCATCTGGCAGCTCTATATGGCATTAGGGGAGGCATCCAGAGTTCCCATAATCCCTGACCTTGACAACAGGGACTATCTACAAGTGACACTCCAAAATATACTGGAGAAAAGGCAGTCCAAATAGACACAGCAGAGACCAGAAGAGGGAGCAGAGAGAGGGCCATGACGGTGATCTCACAGGAGGTCCATGACAGAGATTTGCCTATAGAATCTAGACCTGTGTGATGTTCCTACCGAGTAAAGGAGGCGGGTATGGTGGACAGTCCACACATTTTTGGTGGTGTATATATGTGCCTGCAAATGCTCCTGGTTTCTGAACCAAATTCCAGGTGAATTCACCAAACAATCTTACCTCTGTCTTTAGAGAGAGGAGTGCCAAATCCATTTATTTAATGCAACTGCAACTAAAAAGAGCAAAGCAGCAGGGAAACCACAGAAAAACTGTTGCAGAAGAGAATCAGGGGCAGGAAGGAGTAGAAGGAAGCAGGAGTAGGAGCTTGTCACTGAAGGCTGATTGTGACTGCTTTGGAGGATTGTGCTGTCTGAGGGATGGGACCAGGAAGAAGAGGAGATTCCTCACCAGTGGCTGCTAGTGAAGAGATGCGGGATGTGCTGCACAGGTAGCACATGTCACGTGCTACTGCTCTGTGCGTGAGCAGCAGGGTGACACACGGGACTGACTGTGTGTTTGCTACAGCACATGTCCTGTAGGTTGCCTTCTGTGCCCAGGGCTCTCCAGGCAATTCAGAGAGGCCCACAAAGGGAGGAATTGGAGAGGAAAAACAAACTACCAACTTTATGTTGACTGCAGTTGTTATCTCTTGAGGCAGGCGTGCAGCATCTGCAGCTATCCATTATTTGGTGTGTGGGTGGCAGTTGTGACATTTCAGAAGCTCAGAGTTTAGCTTTGATGAAGCTGGAGGCCAAAGATCAAAATTTGACTCATCTGGGTAGGATTAGGTTCAGCCTCACCTGATATGCATGTCTTTCCATAACACCACTGACAGAGTCATGAAGTTTGTCCTCACAGTGTTCTCAGGAAGAAATAAGAAAAGAAATATTGCTGCAGAGGTGGAAAACAAGAACAGGATATTTTGAAGATTTCACTAACACTGCAGAGGGCATCTAGATTGGAACTGGAGTCACGCAGAGGGTAGAATCTGAATTTTGTAAAAGATTTTGAGATTTTTTTCAAGTGATATTTCAAAGGAGACTGTATAATGAAAAATCCTGTATTTTGATACAAGAGAAGTGTGAAGAAAATCTCTGAAGTAATTTCAAATGTACACTTCAACAGAGCCAAAATATGTAAAGTATTTTGTAATATTCTATAAAATCCATCACTGAAAAATTGGAATTAAACAAAGAATTAAAGTTCCCTCCCAAAAAGAAAAAATTGAAACATGGTTATTTACTCTGTATTTGTCTAAAGCAAAGTTCCAGAAAAATCAATGGTTTCATTAAGCATTCTGGCTCCCAAGGGAGCACCCATAATGAAAAACTGTTCCTGTTGGAACTGTTCCCCTGCTCAGCATCAGATCAGTGTTCAAGGTTCTGGTGGCTCTCTGTTCTTTTCCCATGGAGCCACCATCCTAAGCTGCTTTCTATACAAACACCTTCCTTTAGGCACCTCCTTACTGCTTGCACCAGCCCTTCTCAGGCAGCTTGGAAAGTGGTATGTCTGTTGCTCCTCTAACTTCTCTTTGTTTTTCTCCTCCCTCCTTCTCCCCTTCCCACTCTCCTCCAGGAACCTTCTGCATCATTTCACTGTGCACGTGCGTGGCTGGAATCAACTTTGAGCTCTCCCGCTACCCCCGCTACCTGTACGGACTTCCCGACGACATCAGCCATGGCTATGGCTGGTCCATGTTCTGTGCGTGGGGGGGCCTGGGCCTCACTCTTATCTCTGGCTTCTTCTGCACTCTGGCCCCTTCTGTCCAACCTGTCCCCAGGACCAACCACCCCAAATCTAGACCTGAGAATGGGACAGTGTGCTAAAACAAACAGCAAACGAATACACACACACACATATCTATATATATATATATGCCTATGTATGCCTATACATGCATATATATGTATATATGATTATAAATATATATAAAATCTCAAATTAATGCCAGTGCCAAGGTAGAGCTGAGTCCAACATGGCACTCACATCTCCACTGGACTCTGTGTTGCTTCATTCTTTCTCACAGTGATGGGAAAGCTTTTCTCTCACATGGCTCTTCCATCCTACTCTTAACTTCAGCATCATACCTTAGAGGTCAAATGAACCTACAGTTGCACCTACCTACTGCCATTTGGGAAGGGGAACAGGGGATCCATGTGGGGGATCTGGAACCAGAACCTATACAGGACATGGTGGGGTGGGGGTGTGGGGAGGGATGACACAAAAAGCGTGTCCATTGCAGCGAGAAGGGAAAATACAAAGGAACAAATGCAAGCAAAGGAACAAATGAAGCATTTGAGCCACCTCAACAATGTACCTCCTCAAGGCCACTACCAGAAACCCACCCACTTTCTTTTTCTTTCTTTAAAAAAAAAGATGACAGAAGCCTATCCTGTCTCTGGTTTGTTTTTTTTTCTTTTCTTTTTCTTCCTTAAAACACAGAAAACAAAATGGACAGAACATGTGAGGAAAAGCAGAAAAGCATTTTCTCTTTGCCTGCCAAACTTTACAGCGAAGCAAACAAGTAAAATTAATAACAAAAAAACCCAGATCTAAGAAAATAAAACCAGAAAACAACAACAGCAACAAAACCAACTCCGAGAGGACATCTCAGCGGACTTTCCAACAATGCGGTTTTAATCTTCCAGCTGCCTTACATCCAGGCTTACAACTGAGGCTGAACTGCTAATGTAAATGCAGCAGAAGGCCTTTTTGAAAATGCTGTGATACATGTGTGTATAACTTTTTCTTCCCTCTTCCTTTATTTATTTTTTTTAACAAAATGAAAAATTTAAAACGTTGCAATGTGATTGTCCACCAAACCATCCGTGCTGTGTTTGTGGCCCAAGACTGAGGCACCGCAACGGCAGAAACGTGAGGAAATCCGTCAGGGCTGAGATAGCACATCTTCTCTGGTGGATTTCGGGATGTTTTTTTGTTTTCACGGAGAATCTGAGAGTTCGGGATGGTAAATCCAGAGGAAGACCAACCAAGGAGAAGGGAGATGGGGGGAACCCTGGCAGTTGTTCTTCCCAGGTATTTTCTTGAATGGGATTTCATCGAGGTTCCATTTTGGATGTTTAAGACAACTGGGCAAAAGCCATTGCTGAGGAGGGAAAGGGAGCTAATTTCTGTAAGAGAGAAGTAAGAGATGCCTCTCATTGTGTTCATGTATGCCAAATAAGACCTTCCCACATCTTGTCTTTGGAAATGGCCACAGTTCACTGGATATCTCCACTTTCCGTCTGCGAGAACTGTGTACAGATGGACTGACAGGGTCAGATGCAGAGAACAGAGATTCATTTCCCATGAGCTTAAGCATTGTATGATATAACTGTGAATCTGCAAATGGAACTCTCTCTCTTTTTTGGTCTTTCTCTTTTTCCTGCTGCTCCTCTTCCTATTGTCTCCTTTTTCCTTCATTCTGCTCTTCCCGTTGTTCAGGTCATAGGTCCCAGAAGAGCTAAATGAACAGCTCAGTCTGGCAAGGTGGGTGACTACCATTGGAGGAAGGAAAACATTTGGCTGTGAGGACACTGGGTCCTTGCAGGGGACTGGTGGCTGAGGGGAAGGTGGGGAAGAAGGGCCAAGGGTGCAACCAAAGGGACTCTCAAGAAGGATGACTGAATTGCCATATGTAGGAGTGAGGGCACCAATGACAAAGATACAGGCAAAGGGAGACAGGACAAAGCAAAAAGGTCTCCCCTAAACCAACCCAACCCAACATGCTCTTAATTCAGGGATAGTACCAGCAGTCCTTTCTTACATGACAGCTGCATGCCATCATGAGTCAATAAAAAGTCATCCTCTGCATCTAAAATATCTCACCAGGAGAAGGAGGCAACCTATTGAGGCTGTGCCTGCTGAACAGAAACACAGACATTAATTTCCAGGTCATGCCATTTACACAGCTGTCAAGAAACAGTACTGCTTGGTTTAAAAAAAAAATCTGGCTAACAAGTCATTCTTACACAATACAAGTCCATAGCCAGCCATTCTCCTTGCAGCCCCTCTTCCCCTCCCCGTTACACCTCGTGTGATGATGTTTCTGTATTAACAGTGCCCAAAGAAATGCAGTTTTTGGAGGGCATGTTGGAGTAGGGTAGATTTGGGTTTCTTTCCTTCTTGCTGAACTACCTAGCTTTCACTTTCCGTTGTCTACAAATTCCCCAAACATGCCAATGCCAGCTGCTAAGTCAGTGTGTTGCCACTGAAGTGCCATCCCTGTCAACTGAAGTTTCATAATTTCATTTTCCATTGGATGTGACCAGAGAAATTATTTATTTATTCGTGTTGAAAATACAAGCCTTTTGAAGAAACTTCCTTTATAAGTAGATTCGTTTATTTATTTTTTTTCTGGGAAGGTTTTCAAATAGAGTGGTTTTGAAAAGTTTTGAAACCATTTGACTGTGCAAGTGCCTACTCGGTAAGGAGGATGATGAATTGCCATTGAACAGAAGAAGGAAATTTAAAATAAAAACAGCCTTGGAAAGCTAAATGAAAGCTGAAAGCAGAAAACCAATAACAGAAAACCAAGAGAGACCTATAAAAATTGTTTATTACTTTCAACTATGAAAAATTTTGCAAAGAAACAACTTTCCATTCAGATATTAGGAAAATGATAGCTGTTTCATTAAAACAGCTTTGAATGCGAACTTTCTTCCTCCTCTGCAGTGCCGAGTGCGTTAGGGAAGGTGTTTCATGTGAATACAGATGTCTGGAGTGACCCAGGTAAACCAAAGTGCACAGAGGTATCTAGCTGGAGTCCACAATCAGGCCTGGAAACAGAAAAGAAGTGGCATGGAAAGCAGTACAGCAGCTCCTGTGATGATGTGTCCTTGTGTGGTACATGAGAGCTCATAGGGTGTATTCTTCTACAGATACAGTTTTGAAAGAGGTACAGCAGTACGATTTAAAGAAATTGAAGTAATTTTGCTGTTTCATGGATTTTCAAAGCTTTGCTTTCTTTCTGCAGCTGGCATGAAAACAGTTTTGCCTTGATGGAGTATTCTCTGATGGTGTTGGTTTACAAGCTGTATGTGAGCCTGTGTGTCTGTCTGTGTGTGTGGCAGTGGTGGCAGAGGGTTATGATTATTTTTATTGACAACAGAAAAGTGCTAACTCTGGATCTTTGGGCCAACTGTGATTTTCCACTTGCTATAGCACAGGGTCTGTGAGGGCTGTGTGGCTATGAAGCATCTTAAAAGCTATGGGAATATCTGAAGCAGCAGGTGATCATATCACCTTAATCTCCAACTGAATTCCCAAAATAGGACCATTGGTCCAAACACCACTTCTCTCATCAGTGCTTTAAGCAAGGGCAAAACTCTCTTGGGATATTGTGAATTTCTTGCCATGCTGCTTGCAGAACCGGGAGGAGTCCCATGTGCTCGCAGCCCCACCACGCTTTCTGTTGGCTCAGAACTCATCTTTAGAGCAGGGTTGACTCAAAATACATCCAGATCCAAATTTGTGATGGTTAGTGTCTCCATGTATCCTGAGCCAAAGCACACTCATATCTAGTCTGAATCTCTGCATTTCAGGCAGGCTTTGAAATATCCTTCTGAACAGATTCAAGCTTTTTGGCTAGCATCTGGTTTCTTAGTTGAAGGAATAGCCAATTAGAAATCTGATATCTGTGATCCCAGCATTAACAGGCTTAACCCCATCCCTCAGAACTGCTCTGGCCAAGTGCCTAAGCATGTGACTAATCCCCTTAACTTTGGTAGACTATTCATATGCTTAAAGTTAAGAATGTGCTTTCCTGGGTGATGTTCAGCTCAGCTTCCTGCAGAGTGCAGCCCCCGCTCTTCTTTCCTGTCCTCCCCCTGCAGATAGAGCAAGGCTCTTGCCCTAGCCTGAGGTACTAGCGCGTGCTTGGTCTCCCTTTCCATGAGGCGGAAATGCAGGGTCCATATCTGGCAGGATCTTTCCCACATGTGGCCTTTCATGTTGCCCTGCTGGGATAACACGTCTCTCTGCTCCAGAGACCACAGAGTCCCCTGATTGCAGTGAGCACAGGTACCATAAACGGCCCATCCTGAGGATCCAGGATGAATTGGCTGGACCCACTGCAACCTGCAGGCTGAGGTTTTGTCTATAGTGACCCCCAGTTATTGTACAGTGATGTTGCCCTGTGACTGCAGTGAGTCAGCTACAGAGGTTCTGCTGTCCATCCCTGCTGGGGACTCTGTACATGCAAGGGGGTTACATGGCAAGAGAACATGTCCCCTGTATCTTATGTACTGGATAGGACACACCTCTTTCTTCAAGCTAAAGCTGTTTGTGTGTTGAATTTCCTGACCCATACTGGCCACCTGTATATATCATCTCTCCCTACTCCCTCTCTGCAAACATACAACTGATCTTCCTTCATCTAAACAGTATAATCCCTCCAGTTCTTTTTCTAGTTGGGCTTTTTTTCCTTTCATTCTACCCCAGGGACAGTACCAAGTGGATCACAAACCACCAGTGACTGGAGTAATTTCTTTGAAATATTGCTTTTGAAAAATTGCCATTACTTTTTTAAATGTTATTCTAGCCGCAATAACAAATGAAAGGAAAAAAAGCACCCTCAGAGTCCTTTAAACAGAGGATCCTCATCCTCCCAGGAGTGAGTCTGCTTTCCTGTAGATGCAAGTCATTTTGGACCATTTTTAGCCACGGCTCGTTAGCTGTGCAGTTCATTGGGTGGTGAATAAAACTATGTTGGTGAGGGAGAGGATTGATATCCAGGGGGTATCTCAGATTCCCAAGCATTCCTGAAAGACTATGTCTCCATGGCTGTCCATTTACCCACCATGCAGCGCCACCAAATCACTCTCATCCCTGGAGCCCCACTGATAAGCAGAGCTCAGAAGAAAATCACTGTAATCTGTCCTTAATTCTTGAGTGCCAAGCTAACTGCCAGCAGCGAAATGGAGGGAAAATAATACGTTACCAAGTATAGCTTAAATAAAGACATACATTATTCGGGCTCTTTCTTCTGTGTGCCTCTACGTAGGCCTAGAAGGCCTACAGGAGTGCTCAGGCACATCACACCAACCAACCCTGCATTTCCTTGCCCCCAGGTTTCCCACTCTTTCATGGCCCAAACTGCTGTGCTCATCCAGCCAGCAAGGGAAGGCTCAAGGTGAAAAACTGAGGCAGCTCTGAACGATTGCCAGGTACCACTGACAGACAAAGAGTAAAAAGTGTGCATGAAGCACAAACAGCATGCAAAGATTAGCGATGGATGAATTTCCAAGGTCAGGAACCAAATTTCAAAAAGTCTAAAGATTAATTGCAAACTCCAGGCCAGATCCATAAAATCTTGATTCTGCCAGTTTATGCTGAAAACTCAAAACCCAGGGCTTAGCTCAAAGCTTATATCCCCACTGTTCTCAGTTACAGCCAGGAATATAATGCATCTATTTCATAGTCTGTTGAAGTCCATAGAAAGACCAGGTGCCTTAGAAAATATTTTAGTGCTGTCTTAGTTGAAAATTGTGTGCTTACACACTCACAGTATCTATTCTTTGTTATATGTTACCTTCCCACCCACCCTGATTTCGGGTTTGCATTCTGTCTACGCCACTACCACCCCAATCCTACAGCCTGCTTTGGAGCCATAGTGAGAGATTGCAACATTTTTAAAACAAATGCAGCTGGTGCCATGCAGCTCTGAGAAGTTGCCTGCTGACATCAGTGGGAGAACTGGAGCCTGATAAAATGCTGTCCATTTAATTGCTGTATGCCTTGCACTACTTTAGGATTTAACTTGGAGAAAGAGCCTAGACAACTGCCTCAATACAGGCCACAGCAGGGAAATGAAATGCTGGTCACCTCTAGTAAAGCACTCCAGAATCACAGATCAATTGTCCTTCCTTGCTCAGGGAAGACTTGCCATGAAGAAGATACCAGTCTCAGATAGGTTATCTCCAGGGGAAGGTGGGAGAGTAAAAAAAAGGAAAACCAACAGCAGTTGCTATAGGTCAGAACTGATGGGCATTGGTAGAATTCCATGAAGACAATCCAATGTCACCTGCAGCATTAGCAGCAGGAATTGTCAATCTCTTCTAGGACTGCAGTTTTATATTTTCCCTTCACTGACTAACAGTCCTGCACAGTGGCAAAAAACGACTTCAAAAATTACCTTGTGTAGGATGTGTACACGAGGGCACCCTCACCCCCCTCCTTCCTTATACACACACACATGCTCATCCCACGTGGTGTGGGTGCCAGTAACCTGTAAAAGTGTACCATGTAGAGAGAAAATACATAGCAAAATGCAGCATAACTGTTTTCCATTCTTTAATACTTAATTCTGGAGTTGCAATGCAATTCAGATGCCATCTGTGTCCATATTAGGTTGTGCGTCCAGATCACATGGAAACCATCTGCTGAATATACATGGGGAAGCATAATACAACTGGGATGAATTTGGTCTTCTCCATCAAAATGTATTTGGATATTTAAGAAAGAGTTGCCAACGTGTCACCTCCATAGCCGTTTATGATCCCCTAGTGTAAAAATCCCACCATGCCATGTCAGGACAGCACCTGGGTCTTACTTCTGTCCCCTGCAGAGGGTTTGTATGTGCTGTGGGCAGCAGGATGACCGTGGTTACCACTGCTCAGCGCAGCAGGGAGTTCACATCCCCAGGGGTCTGAGCTCTACCTGTGGCAGCAGGACACAGGGATGTCTCTGTAAAGGCAATTCATTCAAGTGGCACTGTTAAATTGCCGGCTGGTCAGAAATAGCCAAGCAGTAACTGATTCTGCTGCAGATGAGATAAAGAGTCAAGCCTTCAAAAACCTGTGGGTTTTGCCCCAGTTTCAAAGTGATGTAGGCTCCAAGGAGTGTGAGTCAGACATGGTTTGGTCTCCTGGGGCCAGATACACAAAAAAGCTTCAGCATCCAATTCCTCCTTAGACAGTGAATAAAACACTAAATGCCTTTGGTGCCTACATGTTTTTTTTTTAAATCATATATGCTCCTAATTTGCTTAAGCTCTTGTGATGTTTTATCTCAAGAAGATTTTTCTTCTGGCTGTAGAGCATAAGGCTGTATTTTTTTACAAAGGGTTATTCGTTAACAATACAGATCATAAGAAAAAGGTTTGAGTAATCAGAACAATAAAAGTGCAGCCTTAGACTATTCAGTTAGAGTGTACTGAATTATTTATAACTCCTGGGCACCAACAGCAATCACAGATATCTAATTTAAAGTGTTACTATTTTTACTTGGCAATTTCCATCACTTAGAGTGTTTATAGCTATGTATTTTCAGTTTGATCTTTTGCAGGACAAAATTTCCCCTATTTATACTAAAAAGTGTATTTGGAAACTTTTAAATGTTTTGGGTTTGGGGTTTTTGTTCAATAACTTTAATTATTTTAAAGTATTTTGAGGCCTAGTATGACAGACATTACAACTTTCAAAACTGTAACCTGTACCTAAAATGGGCTTGAACTTTCAGTTCTTTCTCAAGTAAAATTCCCTTTGATTACAGGTCATTGGAATTAAAGGGAAATTTGCTTCATTAACAGCTGTAAGATGGGGTCCTTTTTATGAGTATTTGTGCTGATGTGACTTATGTAAGGGCACTGTACTTATATGTCAGCCCACTTAAGGATCTCTTGCATAAACACAGGAACAGTCACTGCTAAATCACTCCAACTTTATACCAATCTCTTTTTGTAAAAAACAACCATTATACTTGTGTGTGGCTGGAATAAAGCAGTAGTAAATCTAGCCCATAGGCTGACACACATATACATGTATATATGTGTATATCTGTATATATATTTGTAAATTTCTGAAAAATGTCCATAGCTTCATGATTGCCTGAAATAACCCAAGGTTGATGTACAGAATTTCAGGCAAAGGACTGTTTCTTTTTCACAATACTCATTGATCTCAGATTTCAATCAAAACAAACTAAAAAGTACTATTTCCCAGGAAAATCCTCATTTTGCCATTGCACCTGTTGAGGAGGGATACCACACTTAAATCAGTGGCATGCACATCCACACATATACATCCAGTCCAAGGACTGGGGCTCAAGGGCTTTTTTAAGGAAAAGAAATGGACTGAAAAAGCAATGGCAGAATTTCAGTTCAGCAGTAGCTCCCTCGATTGACTTGCTTGTCCTTTATCAAGAGGCCCTTTGTATGGCCGCTGTTCTGCACTAGCTGTATATTTGTGAGGAGCACCTTTGGGGAAAGACATCAAGCTAAGGAAGGGATTTTCTGATCTGCATTCTTCCCCATTAACCTTAGGGGGCTCTTTATTCTGTTGGGCTCATCTCCCTTCATTTCTTGAACAGATAATGAAGAGAGACAGTAACTTACAGATGGTGTCCCAGAAAAATTCACATCTAAGTCAGCTTTAGGAGCTCCCTCTTGCTTCATGCAGTGACCACTCACCTCTCTTGGGTAGTCCCAAGATCTTAAATCCTGGTGAGATGTATCAGGTACCTAATGCAGAAGAGCATCCATATGGAGATCAGCTGTGGCCCTGTGCTTCAAGTGCAGGGCCTGGGCTCTCCCTCACGGTGTTAATTGTGCAAAAATGTTGGAACAAGGTGAGGTGTTCGTGATACCCTTCCCAATCCCATGCCTGCAAAGGATAGGTCTTGCCCCAACCCCTGGAAATAGCATTTGAGGTAAGGTCCTTGTGGTATTCTCCAGGTACAGATAGCTGGGTGGTCCTAGTGCTGGAGGTCAGAGATCTTTGGTGTGAACTCTTCACCTTTCTCTGCCAGTCCTAGGCATTGCTGAAGCAGTTCAAAGAATGAATTTACATTTTAAAACTTTGAATGGTTGAGCTGTTCAAAGGTTACTTTCTTGCTCCATCCCCAAACTGGCCTGAAAAAGTCATTTAGCTGGTAGTGATAATCGAAAAATTCTCCTCCAAGGTAGTTTGGGTAGTTTCATATTCTTTCTTTCAATGTTAATAACTGCTTTACAAACAGCTTACATGGAGATTAAAGAGATTGCAATTCCATCCCTTATTGTTAGGATTATAGTTGTCCTCAGAAAAACCAAGCTGAGGGCTCGACAAGAGAATGAACTGTGACTGCACAATTCAGAAAGCTGCTCTGACAAAGCTGAATATACATCTCCATCTCATGGTGAGAGTCTCTCAGAGCCAAAATTTGGAATTGCACATTGATAGCCAGTCTGTCTGGAAGGACCAGCAATTTAATCTAGTGTAAGAACTTTGGAACTCTTGTATATTCCCATATTTTACCTGAATAACACAAAAAGAGAGGAGTGAGAAAATTAAACTGATTTCTGGGAACTCTAGGGCTATGTGAACTTTGGATCTTGTGTCAACATATGGTCACTACTATTTGTTTCTACAGCTAAATTTAAGTCAGTGACTTGACAATCTTCACCCATGTCTCAGAACAACTTAATTTTTGAAAATACTGTTAAGACAAGAGGGACTTCAGCTGGCCTGCAGGCACCTGTAAAGTGGAGTTTCAATACTGTGTACCAGTACTTAAGGAAAGCTGAGTTCCAGGGATCAAGTGTTACTTTCAGCACGGTACCACCTTGCCCGAGCTGTAGTGTATCATCCTGACATTCTTCTCTTGTTCTCCCCTTCCCTTTTTTGAGGAGTAAGATGTGTATCTCTCTCTCTCTCTCTCCCTCTCTTCCTTTTCCTCCCCATGCGTGAGAATATAGACATGCTTCCTGTAAAAACATTTTTCTCTAAATCCCATTCCATACCAGCTCTTGCATATGTGACTGTTTCATTATTTGAGATGTCTGTGAAAAAGAAATAAAGGCTTTAAGAGTGAACTCTGGAAATCAGGAGGAGCTTGAGAATTAATCAAATTTGAGCATGCAGCACCATTTTCTGCAAGACTTTTCAGAATGTTCCTAAATTCTCATCATCACCCTCCTGCCCTCCCTCTCTGTGAGAGGGATGAGGAGGGTTCTGGGACGTGGGACTCTCAAAGGTTACTCTTTTCAACTGTTGACTCACTGTGTCCCACAACGGTTTTGAAGAGTTTTCAGAGTTTTACTGTCAAAGAAAACCTCCTTTTAAAAGGTGATGAAGTCAATGCCCAACATCACGTGGGAGGAGGCTCTAAAGGGTGATTCTGTCCCAGTTTATCTTTCTTTCCTATTCTTTCCGACAGCCCTGTGTGTCCAGCTGTGCACATTCTCCTCCCTGCTGGGCTCACTTTGCCAAGAGTGTACCTTGCCAAGAGGGGCTTGCCTGATCTCTTACCCCCATGATGCACTTGGATTAGCTTCTTGGATAATTGTCCACTTTCTCTTCAAAACACCTGTCTCACCTCCTAGTGAAAGCCATAACCTGCAGCAGGGAGGGAATGCACAGGCAAGCCTGGCACTGGCGTGATCCTGAGGGATGAAGCTCTCCTGGCCATCTCACATCAGAGCTGCAGTGTCACCTTTCCTGTGCAAGCTCCAGTGCTGCTCAGGGACCACTGGCCAGTTCAGTGTGTGGGGCTGACTCCTCGCTCCCTCACATTTGTGTCCATGGAAAATGGCTGTAGATGTGGCAAAACACGCCTGTGTGAGGGCATGAGCATTTCACACCAGGGTCAGTGAGAAATCAGACTCACTGGACTCCCCTCCATCCACAGCAGGTGTTTGCTCCTTAGGATTTCTTCTGCCCCAAGTAATATTCACCCTAACCATGAACTGCCACAATGGCCAAAAGTTTTTGGAGGGTTGCCCTCTCTTGACTTCCTCATTGGTCCTTTCTTCCTTCTGAATTTTTTTTTCCTTGCTCAGAAGAAATGAAACAACTCCCATAATCATCCTTTGATGATGAAAAAAATTGCAATCATCACTGTCTCTAATGGACAGCTTGAGAGGCTTAGGATAATAATTCACTTAAATGCCTGCAAGTTGAAGTATGTCAGCATTTTCCTAGGACATTCCCAAGTGAAATAATATGATCGGTACAATACATTTGTCATGCGGGTGCATCTTGGCCAGATGTTTATGTTTCCTCTAAGTGCAGTACACATGCATCAAAGCTGGATTAGAAAAGAGCTAGAATGCCACAATACTCAGGCATATTCAGAGAAATGCGGTGATACATTGCATTTATCTGGTGTATTTTCTCTTTAGAAAATTTTACAAGTATGAGTCACATCAGACCTGTCTGAGGCAGGTAGGTATTATAGCCATTTTGGAGATGGGAGGCCAAAAGCCTGGGAAAAGACCTGATGTTTGGTGGTTTGATACCCTCTCACAACTTCTACCAGCTGCAGGTGGAGCCTCCTGTTTTCAGCACTTTTGCAAATCCAGACTGTAGCTGGTTTAGTCAAATCTGCAGTGGCTGTAAACGTGAAAACCAGGATTAGGACACTCAGGATCCTGACTTCTTCAGAGCACTGCTACAGAGCTTTGATCCCACAAAGCACTTGCCTAATTTAAAACATAAAGGTCCTGTTAAGGATGCTATTGCCATGCTTAAAGCTAGGCACATGCCTAAGTGCTTTGCTAGGTTGGGAATTCCATTGAAATATAATAAACTTTCACATATTTGGAAAAATCCAAAACAGTGTCCATTTCTGATTATGTTTTGGGCCTTGTCAAGGATATTTGAACTGTGTTTGCAGCTGCTCAACCAAGTGGAGCACTTTTTAGCCAATACATGCAGAGTTTTATGAGTTTTGGGTAGTAATATCCACTTGTCAGAAGTGATTGAGAGTGACAAGTCCTGCAAGGTTGGGACTTTTGTGCTGCTGCAAGAGGCAAAGTAGCTCCTGTGGCCATTGGTGCTAACAATACATCAACAACCACTGACTATTGCGTTAGGTCCTTCTGGTGAGATGTGAGTGTGGTGGCTAATTTCACAAGTAATGTGGCATCTTATCAAGTGTGTTGTACTTTTCCATTTCTTCCTGTAATCTGTTGCAGCAGAGGTGAATGGAAGTTGTTTAAACATGAAACAACCCCAAATTTCTTGTTCTGTTAATCCGAGGTGCTAATCTGCAGACACACAGGTGTTTGTGTATGTGCATCAGTGTTTGCAGGACCGTGGCCCTGAAGGAACATTTTAGTGGCAGGGTTGAGATCAGGGAACTAACAGGGGGCATGAACACACCCCCATAACTTCAAAAGACAAAAGTTGCAGAAAGCATAACAGGACTTTGACAAAAAACTGGCTACATCTTACAATTTTCCTTTTGTTTTGATTTTGTTTGGTTTTGGTTTCATCCAGATTGACACAGAATACTGTATTTCCATCGATTAAAATCTTGTCTGGTAACTAACTAAACAACTTGTTCATGGAAAATTAAAAAATAAATAAGTAAATTGTCAGTTGTGGAATGTAAACTGATTAAACAAATAAAACAAATCATGTTGTGTGTTTTAAGCGGCTGTGTCTGCTTGTGTCAGGAGCAGAGCTGGACACCTCTCACTGTGCCCAACCTCGGGTGAAGGATGGAGGACAAAGAGAAAAACTGGAAGGTGGGTGGCCTCTGAGCTCTCTTAAATGGAAATGCTCTTTTAAAACTACCAATAATAAAGATTAGATGGCTTCTTATCAGAAACATCATATGAAACATTCCAAACACAACCAGTATCTCATCCTGGTTTTGAGGAGGTTTTCTGCCTGCCATAGAAAGGATTGATTCCTGCTGGAGCCTTGGTGTTTGACTGCTGTGTGCACTCTAACACCATTAATCTCTTTGTGTGTTGAAGTCCGTGATTTCATTGAAATGTACAGACACATCACAGTAGTTTAGCTCCCACCTTTTCCCAGTAAATAAACAACTAAAACCGAATATGGAAGATGGCCTGTCGGGTTTCCAGTGCTCAGCTGGAAGGGCTTTGGGAAGGCTGGCAGGCACGGCTCTGCTCTGATATTAGTGATATTAGTGCCTCCTCATCGCACTTGTGTCCTTGGGCCATCAATAGCACATCAGACATGCATTTTCTGTACGGCTTTGAGTGTGCAACTAGAGTCGGGCTCCCACACTGAACACCCAAAGGTCAGGTATTCATAACAAGAGGAAATGTATAAAGACTGCCTCAAATGTATAAAAAAAGAAATAGACAAAAGTGCTTGCAAGTGTCCTAGGAGAAGAAAAGCAAAAGAAGAGATCAAGGAGAAAACCACAACTTTTAAATTATTTTTAATCAACAAGTTTAAAATTAATTAATCAAGAACTAAACTACTACAAAAAAAATGATGGCAAGGTATTTTTAAAACATGGTTATTTTGTCGGTTATGGTGTTAAATATTAAAGTTTCCAGTGCTGGCTTTTATTAACCTGATTTAGGCATTGTACCTATTAAGACCTGACGGTCAAAAATAAGGAGACACATAAAACATCCTGACAGGTGGCTGGTGGTTCTTCTCAAGCTGACTGGTTTTTAGTGACAGACTTTGGGTTGTAGCAACTGCAAACAGTCTCCTGCAGTTCTCAGGATGGAGTCCTTCCTGCCCGAAAAGAAATGTCATCTAAAATATCAGCTGCAGTAAGGAACCAAATGAAGGGTCAGAGTGGAGAAGCATAAAAGGAAATTCTCTGTCAAAAACCTCATCAGTACTGGCATAAATTCCATGACCTCTTCCCTGTCAGTAATGGCTGAGGAAGGGAGAAATCTTGGTGATATACTAAACACAGAACTCAAAGAATGTGCCTATTTTTGCCACATTTCAAGAGCACTCATTTGTATTACAGGTGCTTATGGCCTGCCTGCTGCTGCAAATAAAATCCAGGGGCAAAGCAGAGAGCAGGAGTGGGGAAGAGCTGGCTGGGGCTGCAGGAGCTGGCAACCCCCCAAGGCAGATGAAGGGACCAAAAGTGTTACAGTGGCATATCCAGCATCATGAGGTATTAAAGCCCTTTTGATTAAAAGTCTCCTCTCCTTGCCTACTCTTGCCTGTGCCAGCAGGCACAGCCACCCACCCAGCCATCCCCATCTGCTTAGTGAAACCTCTCTGGTTTAGCAGCCAACACCAGTGGTTGGGGCTGCTCAGGTCTTTGCCCTCTGCCATCAGCAGAGGCAATGTGATTCATCAGTGCTAAAAATGGAAGGCAGCAGAGCTTGCTTTGTGGCAAGGGGGAAAGCAGGTGCCCTCTCTTGTGGCAGCGATGGCACGGACAGGCTCAGGAGCACGGCCGCCGGGGCAGAGGGCTCAGCTGCTCAGAGCTTGTATGGGAAAGGGGAAGAACATCAATGCAAGGAGCCAGCTGCTCTTTCAAGGTTGAGCTAGAGATGCTGTCGTGGAAGGGCCTGCATTGCAAAAAGAGAGTGGCCTGACTTCAAGAAAAATCTGTGCGTAATCTGCCAGGTTTACATTAGCCAAGTGAGGGCTCAGTGTTCCTCCCCCCCCATTGCACGGCTGCTCCCTGCAGTGCCTGGGCTGCCCAGCCCTGCTGCTGCCAGCTCGGTGGTGCTTTGCAGGCTGAAGCTAAAGCCTTGGGGTCCGGCTCTCTGGCTGGAGAGGATGTATCAGGCAGAGCCACAGGATCACAGAGAAACCTGCAATCCAGCTAAACAGAGCAGACAGTGAGCAAGAGAAGGGAAGACTCATTAACTGTAGTTCACCACAGAGGAAACAGAGAACAGAGGGATTTGAGTAACCCAACATCACACAAGCTGCCCATGGCAGAGCAGGGGCTTGCTGTGCCCTTGTTAGGCTGTCTCAGTTGGGAAGTCAAGGGCTGAGGCTGCCTGATGCACACACTGCTTCCCTGCCATGTTGGGCAGCTGGACTTGGCAGCTCACAGTTTGGGAAGTGTTGCACGAGCACACATCTCTCATGGTCCAGCGCCTGCTTTGTATTAGCATCATCTCTTCAAGATTCCAGCTGGTTGTGAAGGGAAGTAACTACTGAATTAGGAAGGAAAATAGTGACATTTTTGAGAATTTCATTTAGGAGGAAGAAATCTACTTGTTATCTTCCTCTGCAACACATTGAGGCCTTGGCAGGTCTAACAGGGGGCAACAACTCCAGTTTTCTCCAGAAATCCCCCCTATGTCCCTGAGCAGCATCCCAAAGTGCAGCCCTCCCTTTGCTTTGAGTATCTGCTAATGTTTTGTGCCCACCCAGGAGTGAGGACCCCCTCGCTGAAATGTGACTGTTCTGTTTCAGAGGCAGGATAATCTCACGGTGACCTTTCTTGTCAGACACACATGATGACTGCAGCAGACTGGGGCTGCATGGGGTGAGGATGCTGGTAATGAAATGCTTTCATAGGTCGACACTCATTATTCCATTACATTATCGGGCTCTTCCCCAGGGGCCCTCTAAAGAGTCACGGCTGAGCTCTTCTCCTGCAGAGACCAAAACCAGACCACCTAACAAGCTACATTGACTAGAATTTTTGCTCCCTCCCTGCTCAGAGGGAGTGTGGTCTTGCTCATTTTCATCAGACAGAAGTGGAAGAACTATACCAGCTCAACTATGATTTTGTCAGCCTGCTAACCCATGCCAAACAAAGCAGTGAGCCTCTTGCCAGCCAGGAGTGAGAGAGGAGAGGCTGCTGCCCCCCCAGAGCTCACCACACAGGCCACTGGCTTGGCCCAAGGTCCCCAGCATGCCTCAAACACCCTGCACCTGCATGTCTCTGCTACCCTGCACCTGCTATTGGCTTGCAAAGCTTGACCACTGACTGCTTCTTTGTAAAAAACTGCACTTTTCCTTTGACTGCTTAATTCCGTGCTATTTCTTCCCACCCTTAGATAAACCCTTGGTTTTCTCAGTTCTGAAATTCAAAGTGAATGTCACGGGGAGCAAGGATGTCACCTGGAGCTGGCTGCTCAGAGTGAAGTCTGCATTGGCTGTGATAGCAAAGCCCTCTGACAGAGCTCAGCTCTTTACCAGGAAATGAGCTGGTGGCCCAAGGGCATGCCCAGCGGGGAGAGCTCTACTACCAGCAGATAGGGTCAGAAAGAGGTCACAGAGTCTGACCTTTGGGCCACCATCTCTCCCCTGCTCAGCTCCCCAGAGACAACCTTTGCAGGCAAAGGTAGTGGTGGGTATTTCGGGAGGTATTAGGCAGGAGAACTGAAGGCACTAGGGATCCTGCTTTGGCTTTTGCTAACTGTTCACAGCAATACTTAAAATGCATGCCAGGAACATAAAGGGAGAAATAATAAACCCTGCCATAAGGAACATTTGGAAAAGCAGAGGCACCCAAAGGGTGAGAGAAGGGAATAAAACACAAAGGCAAAGTCTTCATAGTTGGCACTTAGAGCTGGCCATACATATTTGAAACCGCTATGCACAGAAAGCCAGTTAGTATTTGCATGCCTTCTAATAGCTAAATAAACCCAGGGAGCACACACATGCAGGCACACACGTACGGACACATGCACACCCTCCATGGGCAGGTAAAACACAAAACAAAACTGAATATCCACCTTCACAGTGAGGCAGATTTCCTTCTGCTCTGGTTTCTCACAAGCTTTCTGCAAACCTGTCAGAGGAAAGGAGGCTGAGAGTGAGGCTGAGAGTTGCTCTGTGCACTGAACAAACCGTCGACTTCTCAGTTTCACATTTGGGGTGTCTCTGACAGGCTGCAGTTTCTGCTTCATTTAACCTAGCCTGTTCCCTTTGGGAATTCTCTACCAGCAATATTTGCAGCAAGAAATACCATGTGCTGAGGTTTAGAAGAGCTTTCAAACAGAATGGGTGACTGCTAAGTCCTCCCTTCCTTCCCTTCTGTCAGATGGAGACTCATGCATTACCTTGCATTTTTTCCCAGCTACCAACATTCACAAATAGAAATCTAAATATTTTTGAGACTTCTAATGCTCCATCAAACTTGTGTGCAAATAGCCAGCGGATTCAAATTTTGACGGGGACAGATGGGCAGACATGAAGTGACAATCTTCATTTCCTTGGGAAACCAGTCTAAAAATATTGCATTCAGAGCTCAGCGTTTCCGTGAAGATGCAGTTTCCCAGGAGGCCCAGCCAAGCCAGGGGACACAGGTGGCAGCAGCAGCTCAGTGTCCTGGGTGACACCTTTGCCCGTCACAGCTGTCATTGCCATTCCTGCCAAAGGTGTGTTGCATCAGCTCTTCCTTTCATCTGGGAGGCTCTGTCGCTGTTGAGATCTTTGCTGCAGGTCTGAGTTCCAAAGAGGAGCCCACCAGGGAGGATGATATGGGAACATTCATGGTTGGAAGGGAGGTCCACATTATTTTAGACAGGGTCTGAATGCTCCCCAGATACACATGGCAAGTTGAACACATCTGCAGAGACTGGAAGATGCCCTGAGGGAAGCTGTATTTCAGGATGGGCAGTCAGCCAGGCTTTCCTTCCTCCTCCAGCTGTAACAGCACCACCCAGAATGGTGTTGCAGGAAGCCTTTCAACCCACCTGCCTGCCTTGCTTTGCTCACCAGCAAGCAGGGATGGAGGTTAACATCTGCAAGAGCTTATTGTGAAATCTACTGAGGTAGTCCTGCACAAACATTGCCAGGTGGCATAGTCCCAGACTGTGTAAAACGGTCCCTTTTCGCCATTTTGCCAGGAACAACAAATTAATTTTCACCAGCCCCACAACTTCTCTGCAGAGCTGGATCTGAGTTGCACATTCATTAGGAACATGCTCATCTATTTGTGAACAAAGTGTGCTCCTGTGGCCCAGGGGCTCACAGGAGTTGATAACGAGAGTGCAGGAGGTCGTGCCCCAGGTTCACTGCCTGGCATGCCTGCGGAGAGAGGAGGGGGGGAGCAGTGCTCTACCCCCAGGCAATGCCGAGGTGGCTGCCAGCGCTTGGTCCCTGGGAAATGTTCCCAGCTGGCACTGTGGATGGCTCTTGATTGTCCTGTCAGACCTTTGCTGACAAGTACTTAAATTGGGCGAGTTCATCCCATAAAATTTAAGGAAGAAGTGAGAGGACAGAAGAATGAAAGCAATGTATTATTCTTTTAGCATCTCTCTTTTTCTCATTTTCTCCCGAGGTGTCAGCACCTTAAATAAAAGGCCTTTTACCGCCTCACTATTGCTGCATCCAGCCACAAATAGCAATGCTGGTGCAAATAGACCGAGGTCTCAGCTAGCCAGCTCTGCCCTCAAGGGTGTCACCTCTGTGCAGAGCCCTTCATTCTCCTTCCTCTCTCATTTCTCCTTTGCTGTCACATTCACTCCTGCCAGCTCGGAAAACACCCGCCTTTCCCTTGCAAAGATCAGAGGAGGTTGAGGGCAAACCCGACTCCCAAGGACTGCCACTTCACTTCCATCCCACCAAGAGAACGGCCAGGAGGAACCATGTTACTAATTTCCAGTTTGTCATGGTTCACTTCCAAATTTGCAAATCACAGTGAGAGCTGGCAAAATATTGCTCTGTCCCAGCTCCCTCCTGCAGCCCCAAGGAGAGGTGGCTGGAAAGGGATCTCCTACGAATTCTGCATCCTAAGGAGGTCCCATTAAGCAGTGTGAGGGTGTTGGAGATCAGAAACCCCTCTCTCAGCAGCCCCAGGCAGAGTAAGGGGACAGGTGGGGGATGAAATGGGGTCCTGAGTGGAAACTGCAGCCAGGCAGAGTACTGGGCTGGCAGATCGCTCCCAACCATGTAACAAACACTAAACCAGGGGCACACGTTGCTTTTTTTCTTAAATTGATTGCATTTTTGCATTTTCTGACTGACCCCAGGCTGGATTGCCACAGACTAAATGCTGTCAGCATGCAGTTCAGGACAGAGGGGAAGCTTTGACCCCTTGCTCCTCTTCGTATACCAGAAGACTTGTGCTGCTTTGAACAGCATAGTGGGACACCTGCGGCCTGGGCCCTGCCTCTTTCTCCTCAGCCTGGCCACACACATCTTCTATGATGTAGTTCTCTACAGGAGCACAGTCACAGGCCAGTGCAGCCCAGGCAGGAGGGTCACACACCCTGAATGAGAAAAGGACAAGAGATTTACAGGCTGTCATACCAGCAAGGCTGGTATATTACCCTTCAACTTTCCATTTTATTCTTTCTTTATGGATCTAGGAGAGTTTTATATTTTTTAAAACCATTATTTGTTAACCCTCTGCCGATTTGCTACAAAGAGTAAACAGGTATTGGTATTTTTATTATATTTGCAGTAGTGGTACTGAACTGTTGAGGTAAATGTAAGCTTGCATATTAAAACAAAAAGGAATTTCAATTATTTGGAGGAATACAAATTAGGCAGATGCTGGACCAGCACAAAAAGGCAATGACCAGTAGCCTCTCCTGAGTCCAGACTAAATCCAGGCACCTCTCTCTGCCTTGGCCCTCTCTGATACAGCAATTTGCACACACATATATGTATATAACATAACATCCCCTCACTGATTTAATGGGACCTAGAGTACTTCAGGGGCTGAATTTCTTCTTTAGCCTTTTGGCTGAGCATACCAAAGAGGTCACAAACTCATCTGTGATACTCAGGGGGGAAAAAATCAGGCCAGAATGAACATAAAATTAAAGAGTAGAGTTGATAAAAATAGTGAAGTTGGCCGAGGATATTTTTGATGTACCCAGAGAGGAAGCAGTCATAAATGTTTCCATCAGGTGTGCAGTGTACCCACAAAATGTTCCAAATATATTTTCATGCATTTGCAGCTGGAAAAGAAACCTCTTACATTTGTCAGCAGTTATTTTACCAGTGAGACAAATGATGATCTGTTGTTGGACTAGACAGTACAGATCAAAGCTAGGGATGGGAATTGTTTTGATACATGTTCAAGTGGTTCTGTGCAGGTGTAACAGAGCTGAATATAACCTGGCACAGCTGATAGGCAAGAACAGACTCAAAATCTACCCATCTGTGCTTCATGAATGCATTTCCATCTCCTCCCATGAGCTGAGGATGAAGCCCTGAATGATTTAAATACGGATGGCTCAGAACAAATCTGTGGTTTTGTTTTGCTCAGTGCGACATCAGGAGCCACTGCATGTCGAGGAGAAAGGGATGGCTTTCCAGTCCAAGGCAAGACCATTCAGTATGTCACCTGGAAGCATCTGATGTACCCAAGAGATGTTAGATCACTGCCACAGAGTTCAGCTGGCCTGTGCAGGGACTGGTGTTTGCCATGGGAACCCAGCAATGTTGTCTCTGCTGAGAGTTCTCCCCTCCCACAACGGGAAGGCTCTGCAACCATTTCTGGTCCTGAGTGTGCCATTTTGTGGTAACCAGGTCACATAAAATGGCCAGACTCTGAAAGAGAACATGGTAATTGAAATAGTATTCTCTTGAGCTATTTAAACCTTTTTTTTTTTTTTAAGAAAATAATGGGAAAAAAATCTATGAGAACAACCTGATCCAGAATTATCCATCATTCACTGTGAGATTCAAAACTTAATTTGATTGCTATTATTGTATGTATTTTTATTGTCCTCCATTTACTTAATGAATGTTGCAGTTGTAGTAATAAGATTATTGGTAATATAAAACAGATTTGCAGAATGATGAGAAGATAATTAGATGATACCTTGAGGGTGATTTCTGTTTAAGACACAGGAACTATGTCATGGAGTAAATAAACTTGTTGAGGGAAGATACCAAATGCTATTAACCTAAGATACAATTATTCCCAAATTACCACAATAGACATTTCATTACAGTGAGATTCCTGGGGCCTGATGCTTGGTGCAGGCTCTCCCATCCACTCGTGAGGCTGTGGGACAAAGCCTTGCCCGGGATGTGAGTGGGCACACAGCTATGGTTCCCCACAGCCGAGGATGTGTTGGCTGAGGTAGGACTCAGCGGGACTCCCATAAATATGCTGGGTTTTGAACATCAGGGTTTTGACAAGTCCAAGTGATCAAACTGTGCCTGGCTTTCAAGAGCTCTGCTTTATGCCTTGTCTAGCTCCCATTGCTCTTGTGTACCAGCAACAAAAGCCTGGCAGCACAGCAGTGACAGGGATGCTGGGCCATCAAAGTCTTAATATTAAGACCACGTGTTCCTTTCTAAATCGATGCTTAGTGACATTTCAAGCTCAGCATTTGTGCAAGGAATCTGCTGCTGCTTGGATCTGTGAGGATGTCTCGGGACAAAGCATTTGCATATCCATGAACCTGCAGATCCTGAGGCCACCCACCTCTCCTGGATGAAACAACAGTCCCATCCTCCCTTCCTCCCTCCTTTCTTGGACCTGGAGATGCTCACACAGCTAATTGTGTGCTGCAGGTGACAAACCCCATCAAATACAGAGCTACTTGAGTCTCACTGTTCCAATAAAGTGATGGAAACAGTGCACACACAGAAACACCTCTGCAGCTTGTCCCTTGTCACACAGAGGAAGCATCTAAACCTCTTGGAGTTTCGGTGTATCTGGTGTCATCAGCTTCCTCAGTGCCCTTAATGGTCTATGGAATATTATCCTCGATTTTTGCTTAAATTTTTCAGTCCCTGAAGGACCTTCACACATCCATTTTGATCTTAACTAATGAGAGGTTCTACATAATTTTTAATAGTAATTCTGCTAATAATGTTATTTGCTTTCTCTATAGTCTCTCTCTGCTATATCTCTGGCCATCTCAGTCTGTCTTTTGTTCAAGGTTGGACAAAACTGGATATTTGGTTGCTTGATTTTCTGAGCCAGATCATTACACATAAAATGTAATTCTAAGCAGCACCTCTACTTCATTTTCACATAGGTAGTGGGAGTGGGTCTGGGCCCCCAAAACTCCTGCCAGCTCTGCGTTTAACTGCAAGAAGTAATTGCCAGGAGGAACTGGCTTGACAATCTCAGTAGTGTGACATGGCCAATTTCAGCAAACACTGTTTTCTGTGAATTCAACCAAAATCTCCTTATTTACTAGAACACACAGATATCACATTTCATTGGCGTCTGTGGCACAGAAGTCATTGTTTTGCAGCTTTGAGCATAGCTTTGCAGCACCACTAATAGTGTCCTTGGAGAAATAAGTGCATAACTTTACTCCTGTGCTGTGAACCATTGGAATAGAGTGCCCTAATCGAGTCCTTTGGTTTCACAGACTCTGTATTAGTATTGACACTGCACATCCATTAAACATCACGGTGGAGCAGTGCTCCAGGTGGTTGCTGCAAGCAGATAGATTAGGGGGAAATGTTATCAACCTTCCCAATAAATCTTTAGATATTTTCCTCATCTTTGTGGACAAGCCCTCCTCTGTCATGTCACCCATGACATACTCATTCCACTTTTTATGTTAATGTAATTTATCCAAGCATTATTTGCATTATCTAGAATTTTCTGTTTTGTTTGCTTAGCTTTCTCCTGGCAGTTCTGGCAGCAGAAGAAACTGTGCTTTGTCCCTACAAAAATGGATGTGATGGTACCTGTTCTAACATTCTCTGTTCATTGATCCTACTAACATCCCCTCTTTGCCTCTGATTTAAGAGTATATTTCCCAAAGACAAGAATTGCAGGGAGCACGTGGAAGCATAATGCTAAGGGTCTTGAGATCTTTTCTGGGTCAATATTACAAATTATGCCTTTTCCAATATATTTTCCATTTATTTTCCAGTTTGGTTCACATACTTTTTTGTGCTTAATAAGCTTATCGCTGTCCATTCTGTCTTCCATATTTACTTTCTGCTATGTGTGACTCCCTACAGATGTCTTCCAGAAGTGTTTCTGGCAACATATATGCTTCTGTATAACAGTTAAAAAATAAATATCTTACTTATTCCCAGTTAGACCGTTTCAACTTTGGCTGCAATGTTGTACATTTTCACTATGTATAATTTTCATCTAAGCAAGTGGTGCGATCTTTGTTTTTGCTACCCATCCTTCTGTTGGTATTCACATCTTTTTGTGAAGCAAGGCAAAGTTTGGTATTCCTCACCTCTTGTGTCATTTAATGGATGTTATCCCAACTTAAGTTCCCTGCTAGTGTGCATAAATTCATAAACTGTTTTACACGTTTGACATCTTGAGTCTCCTCTTTGCTATGACCTGGGATTCTCCATGTATTTGTAATGTCAGAGCCCTGTCCATCCTCTACAAGATTCATTCTGGACTAAGTGGTTTCTGTGTCTTGGCAAAGCTTATCTTCTCTCTTAATTCTTATTTGTAAATCTCCTGTTAGCGGTTTAACGCTTCATTCTTTCACTTATGGTATTTCCTTAATTTACTTTACTCCAGGTACCTTATGGTATTCGGTATTTAAATTACTCTTCCCATCTGTTCTTAGCAAGGGAAAGCAAAAAACAAAGAAGCAAAGATGTCATATAAATGGAGCCAATAATTCCTGGGCATTTGGAGAGTGTGAATAACAAGTATTGGCTTGTTACTGCGGTTCAAACCGCTTTCATTTAATGTAAAATAAAAAGTTGTTCTAATCTAGCCTAGTCGAGTCCCAGAGTCTTACACTGCCCTCAGCAACATCTTATCACAGATACTTGAAGCAGCATAATAAGTTTAAAGAATGTCTAAACAGCCTAAAAAGCCAAGCCAGCCTTTGAACTGACACCAGATCACAATGCGATAGGAACTGACAGAAAATGCACTGCATGCAGTGAAAGAAATGACATGGGATTTAAAAGCAATGTCTGTGTCATAATTAGCATGCCAATTAACAACATGAAAATAACAAAACCAATTTCTGAAACCATATCACTTAGTAACTTTCTGGAGGATAAACGCAACATGAAACTGTGCAAAACCAAACGTGCCACAGGGCTTGTTAAAATACATTTGCTGAAAATGCTACAGAGTTTATAGAGAAAAAATGTTCAGAAGAACTCTCTAATGTCTGCCTAAACCCAGGGAAGTAGTATATATGGCCAGAGCTGTAACTCCAGCAACATTTTTTCTCACAGGAAGAGCAAACTGATTACCTTCAAAATAGTTGAAAGCTGGGGACAATGACAAAGCAGAATATCAAATTTTATCCTAGTTTAACCAATTCAGTTAAAGAAAAGAAAAATACAGAGTACAGTTCTGCATTCACCAATACCTGAAAACAGTAAGACCTTTATTTCATAGACTGATGAAATGGCCAGTAAGAATTCGTAAGCAAAGGTCCTTGTCAGCATTACGTGTGGAATGTATCTTTTGGCAGAGACTGAACTGGGCCAATTTATAGTAACTTGATGGGATTATACTTGTTCTAAGTGGTCATATTTTGTGCTCCAGCATCCAAGACATTAATCTACTAGCTTCTACAGTGACAAAGATATTTTTTGGTGAAGAGAAATGGGAGCGGTTCATCGTTACAGTGATGGATTTTCGCAGCTTGCCTTTGCCTGCAGCTGATTCTGGTTTTCCCCCAACTCCACCTAAGGACAAGGATAAAACAGGCTGTTGTCACAGAGCATTGCTGCTGACTTTGGAAGGAGTGAAACTTTGAGCAAACACAGTAATGTGCTGGGTATGTGATCTAAGATGTCAGCCAGATGTGTTCAGTGGGCCATGGTGATGCACACAATTGAGTCAAACCAAAATGAAAATAGAAGCATTTAATAGGAAACCAACTGGGAATCTCTTTCCTTCAAACTGTGGCTGTTGCTCTTTGATTACAATTGCCCAAGGCCCCACTCCATCTGGTCCATAGATTAGTATGTCACTGCCTCAGTGAAAAATGAATCATTGCTGCAGATGTATTAGTAGTTTTCACAAGCTCTTCTGAATATGAAATCATCTGGCTATGGGATATAACCAGGATGGTGTATAGCAGCAGCTGGATTTTCTGGTAGGCAATATCTCAGTGTGAATATAAGTGAGTAGTATGTAACATTTTTGGATGCACTGAAATCAAGAAACAGCATAAAAACCCTTAATTTCCTACCCTATCTCTCATCCAGCTGTACAACAGGGATAAAAGGAGAGAATATGACTTTTTTGTTTTGTTTTTTTTTTGTGGTTTTTTGTTTGTTTTTTTTCTTTTGTTAAACAATGAGCATTAATCTCTGTCAAAACCAAAATGCCTGAGTGAAGAGTCTCATGGTTTCCATCCCTCACTCAGATTGTGTCTGCAGAAGTGACAATACTTGCCTGCAGAGGTAAGCCCAGGGAAGGTTAGGCACTTCTCAGCCTGCTGGGTGACAGCTACCTCTCTTCCAAACTGCTTAGAGGGGCACACACATCCTGTGAGCAGCTCTGCACTGTGCACTTGGGCTGTCTCCTTCTCTCTCCCTTCATGTATCAAGCTATTTTCTATGCAGAGTCCTCTAAAAGGCATCAGCACCATATTAACAGCATGAGCTCAGAGATGAGTGACCTTAGCCTGGGTCGGCAAGATTTCCTTAAGGGTAGGAACCTGAACCAGTAACAAAACTGGTGTCCTTGGTGTACCTCTCACTGAGCCCTTCACTGAAAAGCGGAGTGTAGAGCAGACAGGATTAGCACAGGAGCTGCTACAGATTTTTCTGTGCAGGGGTTTGTGCTGTTGGGTGAATGGATAAATCCCAGTACCAGGGCACTGTCATTGTACCTTCTTTTGGAGCAGACCCAAAGGAGATCTAACCAGTGCTAGGCTCAAAGCTTGGGGTCTGGGCCTGCTTACCCTAATGCCTCAGTGGCACCCGCATTTACTGGATCCAAGCAGTTTGGGAGTGAGTGTAGAGCCTTCTGAAATGTGTCTCTGCTAAAGGAACAAGTTCATGACAAGATTGCCACAAAGCAATTTAATGGGTTTCTGTTGCTGTTCGAAAGCTGTGAATACTTCTATTCATTCCCTTGGAATAAAAGGTTAATAAACTCTGAGAATCAAGGAATATTTCTGTGTAGTAGCTCAGCTGTGGGAAGAGGGGGCAGGTGTAAAGGTAGTGGGGCTTGCCATACAAATACACTAGGCATGCTCCTGAATTTCCTTCTAGGGAGGGTGAAGCTCAGGTCATGTTCTGCTTACAGAAGAGCCAAAGAAGACTGAGAAGGGAAAGGAAGGGAAGAGATTATTCTTGTGCACAGCTTCTCTGAGTTACCCAACCAAAAGCCCTGCCAGTGTGATTCAGTTCTTTCTCCAAGCCAGTGGAGCAGGCACTAACTGCCGACATGACTACCCCAGGGAATCACACCTCCAGGCAGAGCTGGAAATGAGGGCAAGAGAATCCATCATGAACTTTCTCTGCTCTCACAGGCAGGAACTTTCTCTGATTAGCTTCAGTGACTGCAGTGCTCCTCTCTCTTACACAAGTCACTGGCTGGGGTGGAACAGGGGCGCCTGGGACACAGAGTGGCAGGACAGCTTCAGGCCCTGGATGCAAAACCTGGAGAATAGAGGGAGATGAACACAGAGCAGGAAGCTCACCAGAGATTTCAGCTGGCACAGGAACCCCCCCAGACAAGGACAGAAAAAGCTCTGTCTGCAGCCAAGCCTATGCCCATGGCTTGTGGGGAAAGAAAAGTTAGAGGAGGATGTGCCTGAAAGGCTGGAGCTCCCATCCCATGGCCTGACCTGGGGAAACACCCAGCCAGTCCTACTCCCATCCTCCAGGAAAATGGCTCTCCCTCGCTTTAAATCATACTCAGTGTTCAGGTGTTGTGGAATCAAAACAGCAAATTACAATCTCCCTTGCTGGGTCAGAGGCATGGAAAGATTTAGATTCCGCGTTTTTTCTCATCAGCTGCACAAAAGCCTGAAGGTTGTGTGAAGACACTCTTCTCTGTCACTCTGGCCATAGTGATATTAATCATGTGTATCACATGGGGGGAGGTGGGCAGACCATAAACAGACAACGCTGCCTCAGCCTGGCAGTCACACAGACATACAGCGGCGTGGTAAACGTGCAGCTCCTACAGAGCAATAAATTTGGTGACTTTGCAATACAAGCAGCAATTTGCATTTTGCTTGTAAGAAAGCACCTGAAGAGACAGGATCACCATGATGGCATGGGATGTGGCTGGCAGCAACGCTGGTCGACACCCTCTGGCCATAGGTGAGTCACAAATGCCAGGATAACCAGCAGGCAACAAGGTCTCAATTCTCCACTGATGTAAGCATGACAGAATGACTACACTGGACTGGGGAGGTCCCTTTTTTATGCAAACACGGGAACAGATTGTGCTGGCCAGAAATGGAGACTAAATCATTCTCTGTCCTTACCAATTGTAGGGCATTGCCAAGTAGCAGACAAAAATCTCTCCACTGTTTCCCCCACATTCTGTGGCTAAGAAGACAACTGAGATGATTGCAGATGTGACTTTCCTAAAGTTACAAAGAAGTTTGTGCCTGAAGCATGATCATCTGTCTGAAGCATCTTCTGCTAACAGCCTTGGAACTGATGGTAGAGACAGGATGACAAAAAAAAATTGTTCTTCAAAAAAGGGTTAGACACGAGTAACCAGGATGAGGCATTCACCTATCTTCACATAAAACTTGTGTGATAATTTTTGGTGACACATCCCCGGTCAAGTATTAAAGTTGCAGAGCAACTTTTTGAATTATTCTTTTTTACACCATCCATCAAGCAATCATAAGAAACAAAAATACACATTCCAGCCTCCTCTGAACAGTTTTCTGAAAAAGAGAGCAGGAATTTTACTTGGCCTAAAAAATTACTACAGCACAGAATCTAGAGGATGTTTGAGATCAGCCCTTTATCCTCTCATTTTCCACTGCACATACTCTAATACTTACTTCTATTGATCTGACATGTGGAAAACTAGGACAGCTAAAAGAGAAGTACCTGGTACATGCAGCAGCATGGCAGGTGTGATCTACCTTGAGGGTGATCAGACAGCCACGGCCAAAAAACTAGGACATACATGTTTCCCAGGAGGGATTTCAGAATGGACGGTGCATTCTAAGTAAAGCCAAGTAAAAACACAAGTGCACAGGCTGTGGTTGTTGCCTGTACTGTCTCTTTCTTCTAAGCGTAGTTCTCTTCAAAAAGCCCCATTTCAAGAATCACCAACTCAAATTCTTAGGTAGCTTCACATAGTCCCAATAGTAGGGGTGGGATGCGGTGGGATGGGATGGGACCTCTGGAGCTCACCCAGCCCAGCCACTCTGCCCAAACAGGGTGAAATCCCTCTGCCAGATATATAGAAGACAACTAGTATTTGAGCTAAAATTTCTCCCTAACCCTGATGTGTTTTCATGGTTATAAACTCAGGAAAATTTCCATTCAGCCATCTTAGAGTTATTCAGATCTTTCAAACATTTAAACATTTTTTCTGACTGCTCTGAACACGTATTAGCATGCTAAAGAGGTTTATTTTAAAAATTCAAGCTTGTTTTGGAAACATCGTTAATAAACATAACTGTACTCAGTAGACTTGGTTGCAAAATAGGAAGCTACAGATGCTTGTGAATTATTTGTGGCACCACATGAGAATTATGAATTTGAAAAGCATTTATCAGCACACAATCTTTTTATAAGCAGGATGAGATTACTAATATCTGTGGCTATCACTGCTGTTAGCAGTTTGCTGTACCACCTCAATCCTCAAAAAAAAGTAGGACAACACCAAAAGAAAAGTAGGACATTTCATCACTCCACACCACCTGGAACATTCAGCACCGCATCAAGTGCATGCATTCAGCACACTGAGATGCACTGGACAGATGAACCTGGAATACTGAAGGGGGAAGCAATGGCTACTGCCTGAAATATTCATCAGGAGAAGATAATTTAATGTTTTCCTAGGAACAAAAAAAATGCCCAGATTTTCTGTGCTACAAAATGATGGGAAAAGAAGACCCAAAACAGTAGGGACACTAATCCATAGAGTTTACTCTGCTTTTCTTATCACTAACAGCAGATGTCTTCTGGACCATCTTCTGCGTCACCTTGATTTTTGCAGAACAGACTTTTGCATACACAGAATGCCAAATTTGGCCTCAAGCAGCCACCTGATGTTACTACTCACATTTATTCCAACATTCTTAAGCAGAAGGATTTGGGGAAGCTTTTACAATAAAAAGCCATTTTATTGACTTTGACATGTTTATATTGCTGAAAATGGCATTTTGCAAGAGGGAAAAAACATTCTGAAAAGCATTTCCTGTCCAGTGTTCATTACCCTGACCTGCTGGTCCCTGCTAGACTGCATCCTTGTTCTTTTGAGTCCTCAAGCTCAGGTCCCTGCCAAAAAGAGGGCCGTGGTTTACAAAAGCAGTGGTGTTTCCTCACACCCCTTATTTAGCAAATGGTTTGTTGTGAATTGCTAACCCATCTCTTTCTTTCTCATAGGACAGCGTCTCTTTTATGAAATTTCTGAGGCTATTCATCATCTTTCAGGCATCATGAAAAACATGGCCTGAATTAAAATAACAGAATATTCTGAGTTGAAAGGGACCCATGAGGATCATCAAGTCCAGCTCCTGGTCCTGCACAGGACAGTTCCAATAATCACACCCTGTAACTGAGAGCATTGTCCAAATGCTTCTTAAGCTCTGTCAGGCTCGGTGCTGTGACCACTTGCCAGGGGAGCCTGTTCCAGTGCCCAACCACCCTCTGGGGGAAGAACCTTTTTCTAATATCCAACCTAAACCTTCCCTGACAAAACATTCACTGCTCACGACAGAGATCAGTTCCTGCCCCTCCTCTTCTCCTCACGAGGAAGTTTTAACTACAGTGAGGTCTCCCCTCAGTCTCCTCTTCTCCAGGCTGAACACACCAAGTGCCCTCAGCCACTCCTCATACAGCTTCCCCTCAAGGCCCTTCATCTTCACTGCCCTCCTTTGGACACTCTCTAATGGCTTAATGTCTTTCCTATATTGCAGTGCCCCAAACTGTCCACAATATTCCAGGTGAGGCTGCCCCAGTGCAGCTCAGAGCAGGACAATCCCCTCCCTCAGCCGGCTGGCGATGCTTTGCTGATGCCCCCCAGGACAGGGTTGGCCCTCCTGGCTGCCAGGGCACTGCTGACTTATATTCAGCTTGCCATCAACAGGGCTCCCAGGGCCCTTTCCATGGCACAGCCTTCCAGCATCTCATTCCCCTGTCTATATGAACATCCAGGGTTCCCCCATTCCAGGCGCAGAAGCTGGCACTTGTCTTTGTTAAACTTCATGCTGTTGGTGATTGCCCAGCCCTCTGATTTATCAAGGTCTCTGCTCTGGAGGGACTCACCAGCTCCCCTGAATTTAGTATCATTGGCAAACTTGCTGAGTATCCCTTCCAGTCCTGCCTCCAAGTCATCTATGAAGATGTGGAAGAGCACAGGGTCTCAGATGGAGCCTTGAGGAACCCCCCCTAGTGACAGGTCACCAGTCTGATGTCACCCCATTCACTATTACCCTCTGTGCTCGACCCGTGAGCCAATTCCTCACCCACCACATGGTGTGTTTATCCAGCTGTGCTGGACAGTTTGTCCAGAAGGATCCTGTGAGAGACAGTATTGAAAGCCTTGCTGGAATCCACAAGATTACATCAGCTGGCTTCCCTTGATCAACTAGGTGGGTTACCTTGTCAAAAACAATTACATATACTATAGTAGTTATAACCTAGCTAATGCTGGAAGAGGCCACCACCAGCAGTTTGTCCCAAAGCATTTTCTGTTCTGTGATCAGATCTCACCCCTTGGCTGTGCTTCCACCTTCCCCTGGCACGGATTCTGTCCATGGCATCCTCCCGGGGCTGGGGTTTTCCATTTGGGGCTGGAGCCGCTTCTCCTGGTGCTCCTGGCCATGCTGCTGGCTCGGCTCACACAGCAAACCAGGGCCCTTCCTCGGGGATGTTTCTTCTGGCTGGGTATTCTGGAGGATTTCCAGTTTGGTTTGTTATTTTTATTATTATTATTTTCAGTTTAGTTTATTGTTGTAATTATTATTATTAATTATTATTTTTATTATTATCTTTTTTTTCCCCCCGTTTTTGTTTGTTTGGTTGGCTGGGGTTTTTTGCTGTTGTTTGTTTTTAGTTGCTGTTGTGTTGGGGGGCTCACCGTGTGTGTTTTCACGGGTGTGACTGAAAGGCCCGCTCCCCTTCGTGCCCTGCGGCCCCGGCAGCCAAGAGCTCCCCTGGGGGTGGCAGGGGGCGAGGGCCGGGACACGGGGAGCGGGGGGTGAAAACGCCTTTCCTTGGGATCCGTGGGATTGTTTGTTGTCTGTCTGTCTGTCTGTCCCTGTGAGCTGCGGAACGCCGGGCCGCGGGACGCGTTTCCAGCCGGGCCGGGCAGGGCCGGGCGCGGCGCACCCCGAGGGCCGTCCGGGCTTCCCGGGGCGGGATGGCGAGAGTGCTGGCGGCCCTCAGGAACCACTGGAAGAAATCCACGGTCGGGGCCTGCCTGCTCGGCTGGGGCGGGCACTGGCTCTATGGCAGGCACTGGTAATGCCGGCTGCGGGCGGGCGGCAGCGGCGGGGAGAGCCCGGGGGGGGGGCTTCCCCTGGAGGGCCCGGCCCTGTGGGGATGGGAATGGGGCTGGGGCTGCTGCCCCTCCGGCAGCTTCAGGGCTGGGTGTCCCTCCCGCCCCGGCAGCCCCGGCAGGGCTGGGTCTGGGTGTCCCTCCCGCCCCGGCAGCCCCCAGGGCTGGGGCTGGGGCTGGGTGTGGGTTCCCATCCCTCTCCGGCAGCCCCAGGGCTGGGTCCGTGTCCCCATCCCACCCCGGCCCCCACGGCCGTGGGAGCTCCGTGTCCCTGTGTGCCTTCCCAGCTTGGCCCGGCGCTGGCTCAGGCGGGAGGTTTAAACACAGGGCACGCCTCACGGGTGGTGTCAGCGATTCTGGGGCCTCTGCGAGAGGGGGAGGTTTTCCCTGCTCTGACTCCAAAACAAAGTGCCGTCGCCCCTGTCCGTGCCATCAGCCTGGCTGCTCTTGGCCCCTGTAAGGACGAACGGCACCGGGCTGGCGGGATGCTGCCTCTGTGCCGAGGACAGCGGTCCCACCTCCTTTTTACTTCTAGTGGTTCCATACACCTCACGAAAGGTGCCAGGTTGCTGTGGCACCAGCCCCCGTTCCTTTCTGGAGGCAGGGCATGGGCAGCAGCCTGTGCTGTCCTTGCTGCTGTTGCCCACCCAGCAACAGCAACATGACCTGGTGGTGTCATTCCCACTGCTTACCTGTGGAGCAAATGGCCCTTACAAGGGAAGGCAAAATCATCATTCCTGATTTTTAAATAGCTGGGTTTATATTTTAATCCCTGACCTTTAAGGTGACAGTTAATGCATTTGACTAAAATGGAAGTGTAGCCAAATTATTTAAAAAAATGGTAACTTTTGGTGCTGCTTAATGTGTTTTTAAGTCGGAATTTTAGTGGTGTTCTTTTCTGCTTGCATTGAAGTGCTGCCAGAACCTCGGGGGAAAAGTTAGGAAAATAAATCTGTTTATGTTGTTTGTTATACCTTCCTCCTTTACATCCTTTTGCCTAGGGACTTTTGCATTAAATCAGTCTTTGTTTTGCATGGTACATCTGCTCTAGTTGCTTGCTTCTTACCTGAAGCACTAAGGCTCGATTGATTTTCAGAGAAGGACCTGGAGGTCCTGATGGACAGCAAGCTGTCCCTGAGCCAGCTGTGTGTCCTTGTGGCCAGGAAGGCCAATGGTATCCTGGGATGCCTTGGGAGGAGCACTGCCAGCAGGTCGAGGGAGGTGATCCGGTCCCTCTACCCAGACATGGTGAGGCCACATCTGGAGTGCTGTGTCTGGGTTTCTCAGTACAAGAAAGATAAGCAGCTGCTGGAACAGGTTCAGTGGAGGTCAAGGAAGATGATTAGGGGACTGGAGCATCTCTCTTACAAGGAAAGACTGAGGGAGCTGAGCCTGTTCAGCCTTGAGAAGAGATGACTGAGGGGACCTCATCAATGTCAGTATCTGAAGGGACAGTGCCAAGAGGATGGAGTCAGGCTCTTCTCAGTGGTGCCAAGCAATAGGACAAGAGGCAACAAGAAATTGATGCACAGGAAGTGCCACCTGAACATGAGGAAGAACTTATTTACTGTGTGGGTGACTGTGCACTGGAACAGATTGCCCAGAGAGGTTGTGGAGTCTCCCTCACTGGAGATGGACAGAACTGTGTGGACAAAATCCTGTGCAGTATACTCTAGGATGACCCTGCTTGAGCAGGGAAGTTGGACCAGATATACACAGTGTACCCTCTTGTAAACAGAAGTATTTGTACTAAACAGGTTCGGGTTTTTGATGCCTCCACATAATGTCAGTGACTTTGTATTCAACTTTCTCCTCTGGTGACTTGAACTTTGAATTTCGATGAAAAAGCAAAATGTAAATGATCAATTATTTGAAGTTGTATCATTCTAAATACCTCCTAGCCATAAGAATAAACTTAATGTACAAAATGAGGAGGAAGAAATTGCTTGGTGGCATTCATATGAGGGGCTGGCTGGTGAGGCAGGGAAGGCTGTGACCTCCACAGATATCCAGCAAGTGGCCTCTTTACTGCTCTTCTGTTGCCACAGATACTAATAACAGCAGAATGCATCCTGTAGAGAGCTGCTGAAGTAGATGTCAAGAAAAAGACTATACCTGCTCCTTGTGCATACGAAGAGTGGGCACTTGAGAAGGTTTGGGAACACTTGACAGGCACAACCAGTCTCCCCTTTGTGTCTGTTGTTTCTGGGAGTTCGTGTGCCTGTGTTCACGTGCTGTTGGTTTCAGCTGCGTTGATTTTCTGTGTGGTTACTGTGAAATCACGTTCTGAACACAAAGAATGTGAAATGTACCATAGGTGATATCGTGGTGAATAAAGAGGGAAACAGAAAAGGCAAACAAACTAGAAGGGAATCTTTGGTATCTGAATTTCAGTGTATGGAAATTTGCACTAAGTGTAGGCATGGTGCTTTGCCCCAGATGATATATTTTGGGGGGAAAAAAAGTTTACATATCCCATTCTCCAGTCTCCCCTTTTATCTGTAAAGGAAAACACAGCATTTCCTTACCTGACGCTGGAAATGCAAGGTAGGAAGTCTTGTAATGACAACCAGCCATGTGAGAGTTTGATGTAGGCTGAAGGACAGCTGTGAAGTACTGCTTTCAGAGATCTAAACACTGTTTGGAAACAGTGACAACCATGTAGCCATGTCCGTGCTATTCTCTGTGGAGGATTGTTTTATCCGGGGAATAGAAAAATGAGAAGTGACAGAAGAACCTGATGGCAAGAGTGTAAAAATTAATTCGAAGGTGGTCTCAGCAGCCCTTTCTTAGTACTTTGCACAGTGAGGGTCTTACCTTGAGGCTGCTAGACAGCAGGGGAATAGGCCAGAATCTCTCTCTGCAGCTTGTTTGCCTTCAAATGTGATGGCTTTTGGTGTCTCGTACATGCCTTCTTCCCAGTTTCTTTGTCTATGTGCCAGTGACACTGGGGAGCATGAGAGATGTCTTTTGCCCCATGCACAGCCTGCCATAGGCAGCACTGGAAGAGGTTAATGAAGTATCCATGTATGGGCTGTGTTGGCCCTGAGGCTTGCTGTTACCAGCATCAGAGGCTAAATTGCTATGCATGAGACATACCTGACTAGACTTATATTTGCCCTTTTAGAACAGATTAAAGGTTTAGTGAAGTCTCGTGCTTCGGTTTCTGGGATCACGAGTTGCTGATGCTTTGGCACAGCATCGGTTCAGATTAGCCTTTGACTTCTTGGAAGCAGCTGTCTGAGATTTTGCTCATTTATTTGCAGCTGAAGAAAATTTTTGCTTCCCTGTTTCTGTCCTTGTGGATTTTCTAAAGTATTTCCTTTGCAAGGAGGAGATCGTTTGCTTTTTTGACTTCTCAAGGTTTATTCTTCTTTTGGATGCAGTGGTTATAGTGCCTGCATTAAGTGGAGCTACTGTAAATAACAATCTGTCCTGCAAATAAATGGCAATGCTTCTGTAGTTGATCTGTACATGCTCATAGGGACTGAAGAGCTCTGGAGTACTTCCTTAAGTCTTTGAAGTGTGCTTCAACATAGACATGACATGGACAAGAACATGGACAAATCTGGATAGGAAGAACATGACCTTTCCCAGACTTGTTCCCAGTGCTGCTTCCTTGCCCAGAAATATGACCTTCCTGCACCCTGAAGACTGTGTTGCAGGGTCTGATATGGATGCTCCCTAGGAAAGAGGGGCACTGGAGTGTGATGGATCATCGCTGAGTTAGTCTAAAGGTTGTGGATGACAATAACTGTAAAGGTCGAGGAGCTGCTTAGTCTAGTCTTGTGTGGTACTTGGTTCATGCAGCATTTAGTTTCTGAATCAGTGTATTAGCCTTTCATCTTTGGAGGCATTTGCTCAAGTACTAACTGATTTAAAAGTAATGGGTTTTTGGATGAACAGGAAGAGCAAAGAGGAAACTTTGTGCTGATTCCCTCTCCCCCGTTTGTGATTCAGCCCTTTTGAGTATGTGATATAACACAAGGTACCTCTTCAATAGAGGCATTGATCAGGAGGTGGCAAAGGTTTTTCATGTGTAAAATGATAGGTATTATGTTTGGCTGAACTACTGTTAAGTAAAACCCTATTGCCTTTTTTACAACACCTTAGTGAGTCTTAAAACTCCTTCTCATGGAAGGATATGTTTTAAAAATCCATTGTCTTGCATTTAGCAAGTATTTGCATAGCAAATACTCTTGTAGTGTTGGAGAATTAAGAATATAACTCAGTGTTGCTACATATGAGGTTGTCTTTAATTTCTCTGGATTGCATAAATTTATGTATTAGGCTCATTTCAATTTATAGCATATCATACTGCAGGTACAAGGGACACTGAATTTAATATCCTAGATCAAAGCTTAGAGGGTATGCAGATTGTCAGGTGTGCTTATCCACAGTAACATATTGCTATTTAACATACACATGTGAGCTTGATTACAAATAAAGATACCATGTGATTGTTTTAAAATTTCCACCAAGTTTGGAAGCCCCTCTCACCTTTATGTCCTCGGTCACCTATCCTGAGTTGAGCTGCCGCTGTTCTTTGAATGTCCAGGTGGTGCAGTGAGTCACCAGCTATGCCAAATCAGCAGAAATTTAATCTCCAGCATGATGGGCATCAGTTTAACTGATTATCAGATTTGACCAGACTGTTACGGTGGTGTCACTGCATGAGTGATCATCGCTTTGTCAGGATGGGGACCCTCTATTTGACTGAGGCAGTGGACTCATCAGATACTTGGTTTTACTCTGGGTATGTTAAAGTACTGACTTTCTCCTTAGAAAATGCTGGCAAAGCACCTGAGCCTTTGACTGCCTGCCAGTAATCTTCAGTGTTATTGTTATCTACAATTTGAGTGTTAGTCTCTACGTGTTTGCCAACTGATAACTCACTTTGTCACCTTTCTGCATATACTTCCTGAGTGGCTGACTTTATTTTATCAAAACTTTGTCAAAAAACCAGAGGATAAATTCCGAGTCTTGGATAAAGCTGCTGAAAACTAAGATTTGTCTTTCATGCCCTTCCAAAGCCAAGATGGAAGTAAATACTAATACCCAGCAAAGAGGATACTGTGCTCTTGCTGTATTAGAAGCAGCCAAAACAGCTCTCTGCTAAGATAAAATCTCTTTTAGGAGTTCGGTTATATCTTCTGAGGAGTGATCCTATATGCACAGCTTTGGTCAAGTTTATCCTCACAAAACTCTGTGTTTTGATGCAGACACTGATCTGGAGAGTTTTTAGGCTTCTTCTTTCTTGAGTATACTTAACAGTCTTAGATTTAATATTAATGACCCTTTTGGAAATGGGATCTTGCACCTGAGCTTCTTTATGCATTTGTAGCGTGGTCACTTTGCTTTGGCTGGCTCTTAGACAAAGACTCGTGCTTGCTGCGGTTGTGAGCCTCAGCTTTGGTTTGACTTTCTTGTTTTCTGCTTCTTGCATTCATTGCTGCCCTGGCTGACCTTTCATCATGAGAACTGTCCTTTGCTCCCTGGCCTCTGCTGGCACTTGGGCAGAGGACGCAGTCTCAGCTGGAGGAGCATCTGTACTAAATTGTGCGGATCTTTGTGCTTATGTGTAAGAGTGCTAATTCCCTGCTCTGGTCCGGACAGGAGCAGTGGCCACCAGTCCTGCACTGTGGGTATTGCAGATGAATCAGAGCAGCCCCTGTTCAGGCGGGTCATATGGATGTTGTGCTCTCACAGCACGGTGTGCCCTGACACAGCTGGTGTGTGGGGAGCTCTGGACAGGTGCTCTTGTGTTCTTTCTGTGTTGGTTCCTTGCCTTGGTGTAAGCCCTCTCTGTCCTCCAAAGTGTGCTGCAGTGGCTGCTGGCCTTGAGGGTTGACTGATAATGTTCTGTTTGTGGGTTCAGCTTAGGACATCCTCTTCATTCCATACCCCACTGCCTCTGTTTGTTCCTCTCTGTCTCCCAATTTTTTACTGCTTAAGCAAGTTGGCCCAGCTGTAAGCTCTGTGGTGCTTAATTCTCACAGCGGGAAGACAGCCCTGAGTTGGCCAGCAGATGCAGCACTGCTTGGCTGTTTTGCTTTAAGCTCGAATTGTGTAGATAAGCCCTTAGGGGAAATGTAAAGTAAAAATTGATTTTTAGTTTGCTGTGGGTATGGTGCAAGTCAGAAGAAATCTCTGCATGTTCTTTAAGACAGTGCAGCAATTTTCTTCAGCTTCCACCTGCTCATGTTTGAGGGTTGTTGAAAAGCCTTTTTTACTGCCTAATAGTAGATGATAAAGTACAAAAAAATCAACATCTTGTGTTTGTTGTTAAAGTATCTTTTTCTCTGGCAGCTGGTGCACAGCCATATTTTGAGAATTAATATACATACTGAGGCAGAAGACTTTAGGAAGTTACCTTTTTGCTGTTTTTAACATTGTTCTAGCAATAATTTATCAGTTGGTATGACCTGCAGAGTACTTCAAGGCCACTTGTGGTGCTTTGTGTGAGCCACATGAGATGAGTGAAGGAAAGAGCTGTCAATGAGGAGGAGGACTGCTGTTCTTAGAGGTGCACTCCTGTGAGTGCACTTGTGCTTTTTTTCCTGGAGTTTGAAATTAGTTAAGTGTTGACATCATATTTTAAGGAAATAAAAATTTTTCTGTTACCTGGTATCTTTAAGCCAAACTTGGGGTGTCTTTTAATACAAACTCGGATGACTTTGAAATATATATGCCAATTGAATCAGTGGGAATCCTATGAGTATGGCTGGGATGGTATGGGATTCTGGGTGTTGTGCTGCTGGAGAGGTGAAACAAGTCACATACAAATTGCTGGATGGTAAATGGTTCTTCTGGTCGCTAAATCTTTCCTTTGACACCAAAATGTTAAGTGTCAGAGTAGACTTTTTCTGTTTCTGTAAGTGTTTCAGTGCAGGAGAAAACGAATGTAAATGTTGACATCTGAACTGTCAAGCTTAATTTTTGTGGTTGAGACTCCATTGAGCTGAATCAGGCATACATCCTTGAGAGTCTTTGCTGGCTGGGAAAGAGAGCACAGTATCTTTTGCTTACATTTGGAAAGTGTTGCTGGAATGTATTGTAGAGGCAATTAACACTGCAGCACAAGGCTGCAGGCACCAGGAAAACATACAGGCTGATGGTGTGACACAGCTTGACTTCTGAAGAGAATAGCATCAATGTGAAGTAAACAGATAAAGTGGGTTTGACCAGGATTTGTTAATAAGGTTAGGACAGCAGTTCTCAAAGACATCAACTGTGCTGCCGTTATTTGATAGCATGGTTTTCTTGATATCCGTGATATTTCAACTATATGTATAAAAATTGCAGTGGCTTCGTGGTTGCTCTGGTCACACATAGGCACAGAGGGGGGGGAAAAGTCCCTATATGAGGGCTCATGCTCTCAGCAGTGCAGTGTGGACTTGGCGTGTCATGCTGTCTTGATTGAGCTGGAATTAGCTGTGACAACGTTGCTTAGCTTGGAACACAAACCTTTTCAGAGGCAGTTATTTTAGCCAGTGTGCTTTCATCATATTACTGCAATCGAACACAACTCTGCCTCTTCTCTGAGTAATATTGCGGGTGCTTAATACAAATTATTTACTCCTTTGGTTTAAAGGAGCAAATAATGACAGCACGCCTCTAAGGAATTTTTTTCCTAGGCATTCCAGTTACTTGTTATCTTGAGAAGGTATTACTCACATACTTTCTTTTTCCATGCTTGAACTCTTCCTTTGTCTTTTCATTATTACCAGGAATAAATCTGTGGCTTTTTTACTGTTAGAGTGATTTTCTCAGAACCCAGTTTTATATCTCACCTGAAATCACCCTACTTCTCATTTTATGGCATTGCAGCATCTCTTGGTAAGCCAAAAAGAGCATCTTATATAGCTCCAGTGAGAGATAAATACTGTAAGCTCGTGGAATCGAATAAATGATACTCGTGTTTGGGCACTGTGCACTCTTCTCCCATTTCCATCTCAGGATTTGGCCTGGTGAGCCACACTTTGGGGCAGAAGTGTGCTAGTTTCCTCGTCACTTGTTTTTTTCTGGTTGGCCTTTAATCCTTTTAGTTGGTGTAGTGTTCATTTTGATATGCTGACTCTAATTGGGGATTTTTGTACTTGGCATTTTGAGATAGCAGTATACAGTCTTGCCAGGTATTGGCAAGGACAAGCTGAAGGAGTGTTGTGGCTTTAGCAAGGAGGGGCAGTGCCTGCTATCTAGAGGACAGGTGAGACTGGGCACTGCAGAACAGTACTTCCCATTTCATCTGCAAGGGAAAATAGGGCATTTTTTGGTCTGGGAAAGAGCAGACTTTTGTTCCTCACTCAGTAGCTCTGTCTCCAGGTGCTTGCCAGCTATACCCTGCTCCTCATCTTGCTAATGCTGTCTGTCACCAATGACAAGCACAAGGATTAGCCCAGAATTTATTTCTGAAATGAATGTCTGTGACGTATCTAATACTGCTGTTTTCTCCTTTGGTTTTAAGTTTCATTTATGTAAGTTGAGTATTTTTCACCTCTCTGAGTTACTGGTTTAGGCCATGCTCAGACCTAGGCGGGTGGTAGATGCTGCCTAACTACCATGCTGAACACACTAACGTGTTCAGCTCACAAGCTGACGGAGAGGGCAGTTCACAATGATAATGCACAAGGATTTAAGTCCATGGGAGTTACACTTAAGTCCGCTCTAAATCCCTCCTCTACTGCCAGAATGGCAAGTACCTTCAGTGTAAATAACAGGCAGCATGAACCTTGGAGAAACCCACACCTTGGCTCTGGAGTACAGTCATGTAGCAATTTAAAAATAAATTACAGTTACACAGTGTGTCATAGCTTATGTAATCTCAGCACACTTGGCATCCTGGTCTTTGTTTTCTGCTTTTCTTTATTATAGAATGAATGTTTGTGTACACATGCAGAAAAAAAATTATGTCTGTGTGCTCAAATGGGTGCATTTCATCCTTAAAATGTATTTCTCTTTGTTTCAGTGTTGTCAAACTGTTTGTAAAAGGGGTATGTACCTACATTTTAAAAATGAGCAAATTGTTTTAAACTTACAGAACGTAATGCCCGCTCTCTTTTCTCTCTTACCTGATAGCGATAACCTGCTACGAAGAGCTGCATGCCAAGAAGCCCAGGTAATACCGTTTAAAGTAATAAAATTAGATTAAAATCTCCCTCTTATCTTGGTTGTGCAGGGCTCCTGAGATTTTCCCAGCGGGTCCTTTCTGCGTGACAAGCCTTGTAATGGTGCCATCTGTGTTCTTCTGCTGAAGTGCCAAAGGGTGGCCGAGTCCCCAGCCTGCAGCCGGGGCACTGCGCCTTCTGTACCCTCACTGCTGCTGCTGCTGCTTCAGGGGATGGCACAGTGTTATCACTGGGGTGATCTCAGTTACTGCTGTAGCTACCCAGACCCCGGTGCTGCGGGTGTAATTGCTCTGTGCCTCCAGAGGTCTGGCAGGAAGGTGATTTGTAGATAAGACTGAAATCTCAGACCCACCACAAGGGGTGCAGTCTGGGCAGAAGCATCCAAACTGCTTCCTGACGGTGCTCAGGTGGAGAGACCTCGCCCTTGTCTGGTCAGTCCTGAGGGGTTGTGTCAGGGATGCTAACTGTGGTAACGGACTGACCCATCTCTTTTGAGACCCAGGTACTGGGAATGTAATGGAGACAACCTGTTTGCTGATCACTGACACCAGAAGGAGTTATCTCTGAGGGTACTATAGCATTTGGTAGGTTGTGGCCTGCATGGGCCAACAGCAATCAACAAATTCCCATACTGTAGTATTCCCATAAAGAAATCTTGTCCTTAATAAAGTCTTTTAGGCTTGTAAGTGCTGCAGAAGTGACCTCACTTCCATAGGATTTGAAGTCTTTCCACCTCCCACAAATAAAGTTTACTCTAAGCCTGCTTCTCCATGACAGATCTTTGACATTTCGGAGGGTGTATCACTGCTTCCGTCATTGCTACATACTGGGGCTCGAAAATAACAGGGAGAATTACTTTTCCCAGTGGAGAATTTTCCTTCAGATTAGCATGCCTGTGTGGTGCACCTGAGTAGTTGCCATTTTAGCCTGCCTGCAGTTGAAAGAAAGATTTTCACAGCAACTTTTCTTGTGCAGTGGATCTTCATGCCAGAATAGATGTAAAGGAGCTCAAGTCTCATGACTGAACAAGAATAATATTTCCCTGAAAATGCTACTTTCATAAACCATACTTATGAGCTTCAGAGTCAACTGGATTTCCAACTCATAGTATGAGTTGTTCTTGATTTTTATGTTTTCAATATTCATTTTTACTGCATAATAATGAAGTGATAGAAGTTTTTTGTATCACCAGAAATAGCTGTTAATACCTCAGTATTTGAAGCATGCTGACCAAATTATAACAATTTCTTTAAAGGCACTGATGAAACAGTGTGTGCTGTCAAAAAGGTCTAACAGTTAAGGGAAGACTGGTACAAGGAGATAGTTAAATTGTGGAAATTCTGAATTTCCTGTTTCTTAATTTCAGTAATTAAGTGACAGGTTCTGTTCCATTATGGCTTATTCTTATAAATGAAAATACAAAAGCACTGTCAATAGAGCTTCTTACAATTCCAATGGTTAAAGCCTGGGAAAATATCCTGCAGAAGACTTCTGCATTAGAATTGAAAGGAAAGCCTAGCAATCAATTCTGTCTGTAATTTCCATTCTTATTGATGTGTCAGTGCCAAATAGTGGTTGAAAACACACAGCAATACAGCAGTAAGGCATTAAGTGTCTGATATGTTCTTCAGAGTAACAACAATCTGAAATTGTTTGAAAAATGCTATGTGCTTTTATAGTGCAATATAAGTATTGGGGAAAAAATAGAGGCAGACTTACCCAAGAAAGAGTTTAGTCTGAATGAAGTGGTGTGTGTGGGTTCCTACTATTTTTACATTGAATTTTCAAGATTTTAAGCCTGTTTCAATATGAAATTGGTGAGGCAGCTGCCTTTCTGCCAAAGTATCCACTACACCAGTACTTCAATGCAAAGGTTCCACCATGTGTGTCTGAATTTAAATATCGGTTTATGATGACAACCATGGTGTGGCAAATGATTATAGAAAGATTCTGTAATAAAGAACCCATTTATCATATTTTTAACATTTTGCACCTCCTCTAGGATAAGCCAGTGTCAGCTGACTTGAGACTTCCTTTTCAAATCAGTTTCGCTGATTGACCTTGGTACTGAACTCTGGGCATATATTACAGGTGCTGTTTGTCTGGCAAACAATTCACTCAAGGGTAGTTTTCTGTAAAAGAATGTAGTTTCTTTGTTAGTATTCATAAAGCACTATAAAGGCTTTGTATAAAGGATTTTTCATAGTTGCAGAATAGTCATTGTCATCTTAGAAATTCAGAAATACAATACCTGAAAGTGTGCATGTGACAAGAAAAAAAGGCATTGACTTACCTAAATTATACCTTCACATATATATTTAATAACCATTTTTATTGTCTGACTTTAAATTGTCTTTACTTATGCTCTGCTCTGAAAGACTTCTAGAATGTTGCATTATTATTTTTTTTCTTTCCTGTCTTACAAATCGGCATTGGCTTTGGAAATTACCCTCTATGTAATGTAAATGTCTTGATATATTACATAGTGATTATGTCATTACCCATAAATTCTTTATGAGCCTTGTTAGGTTGTTTGGAGTCATGTTAGATTGTTTAGAGCGTGCAGATACATCACACTGTGTCCCCCAAGCAAACAATTAGTTCTTTCTAACAGCTGTAACATGCTAGAGGTCTCCTATTCCCCAATTCCCGCCCAACAGCTGCAATATAATAAGTTGGTCTGTTTTCCAGCTGATCTTTGAGTAAAGCTTAAGAGCTATTGATTTGTTTCCATTTCTTTGAAGATTTCTTTACTCTCAGCAGCTTCTCTCATCCTTTTCCTTTCTTGAAGAAGAAATGTGAACGTTTTAAGCCGCATAGCCAGCTGCACCCTTCTTTTAATTGAGGTTTCCTGAGCAAAGTTGGCAAGTGGAATTAACTGTAAATTTGTAAATTTGAACAGCTCAAGAATACTAAAATCTACTGTTCTTTGTGTAGAATATTACCTTCTTTAGTATAAAAATTCCTGCTAGGGTGATTAACTTTCAAGATAAAGGGGAAAAGAAGCCAGGAACAGTTGACTGGGCCGTGTTTGGCACAGTTGTCTTTTGTTCCCACTTTATTTCTGAGGCTTCTGGATGGTGTTGCTAAATATGTTGTCATCCTTGTGCTCAAAACCAGTTTGATCTGGTGTGTTAATGAGGATGCCTTTAAGTGACCTTAAAGAGGTTTAGAGAGTGGGATGTATGTGTGGAAGCTTTGCCTTTTCTTGCCTCTCCTGTGTTCAAAAGCTGTGGAAAGAGGTAAAAGAGGCTGTATGGAGTAACTCTCAAAGAGTTTAAAATAGAGGCACCTCTTCAGAATTGGATTAAAAGTTCAAGAGTAGTTAAAGTGATTTTTATAGAGAGGCATTAGGGGAAAAAAAATGTGAGAAACAGTGAACTTACTTACAGGTCAGAGCAAATTCTCTGGTAATTCTTTCATATCTCCAAAAACTGAAGCATAGAAAATAGTAAAATGAGTAGAAGAGACTGAGGAATTGAGATTCAGAAGTGGGAAAGGATGAAGAAAGCAGGTGGCAGGCAGGTGTATGAGAATTGCATAAGGAAAGAAAATCAAGTAACCTTGGAGTCAAGGATAGCTCCCTGGATCTCTGCCCATGGCAGAAAACCAGAGTTTGACTAAAATGAAATGATGGTGGAATTGTAAAAATGAGCTAAAGAGTACTTATGACAGTGATGTGAGCTGTTGCTAAGAGTGCAGATCTTTGAATAGGAGACCTGTACAATGGCTGAAGATGGAAGTCATTTGAATGTCATGAGGCTTGAAAGCCCATTGACATTTGTAGAGATGCATTATTTTGAACTGTTTTAGCAGTGTGCTTAAAAGATAAACTGAGCTCTGCTCTTTTTCTCTTACATAGGCTTTTGGCAATGAGCTGATCCCTGCCACTATGCCACTGAAGAAAGCAACAGTGTTCCTCAATCCAGCAGCTTGCAAAGGGTAAAATTCCCCCTTCCCATCACTCTCATTTGAGGCACTCTTTCTGCATTTTTGCTCTGCCATCCACTACAAAAGCCAGCCAGATTTTTGAGCTCATTTTTGCCTCCCTCTGATACCAAGCTGACGCTATGTAACTATGCCAAACTTCATTTCATCAAATATAGTAGGATGAGAAATAGAATTAGTTACTTGAGGTCGAAGAATGATTTCTAAATATATGTATATTTTTCATTTTTTTCCTTTTATCCTGTGTTTCGGCTTTTGTCATTCCTTTCTGTGTGACATTCTTTTATATTCCCTCCAAACTTTTGCATGTGATACATTTCTGCCTCAAAAACTATAGAAATAAGAGATGACCTTGGTTGCTTCAAGACTCAAAGTTAGCCAGCAGTGATCTTACTTCTGTGGGAGCCTGTCCTTGAAAGGGATGTGCCCACAAACTGAGAGGCTAAATATGGGCTCAGAGCAAGACTCCTGCAAGAGTTGGCTGCTGTTTTTACATGCTCATTAGCAGAAAAACTGATTTTGGATATGATGTGTGTCTTTTTCTGCTGATAGCTAAGCTTTGTATCAGCTGCATTTTGGGGAGAGGCAGCGAGTTGTTAGTACCAATAAGAAGGGAATAATATATCTGACATGGAAGTGCTTGTACTTATGTGCTTTTGTTCAAAACACACGTGACTGAAGAATGCAAAGGATTAATAGAGCCTCATGTTTCTATTTGTAAGCAATTTATAGTTAGTGAGACAATTATTTTATTATGCAATTACAGGCAGAAAATGTATGGGTCCTATACCAAAAGAAAGATAAAGTTTTGCTTCTAAGCTTATTTAATAATGCATAACAGTAAATAGTTGGGAGTTTTTGATGTTTCTGAAAACCTACATGGGCCTTCTTTGTGGTCCTAAAGCCTGGTGCTCTCTAAGTCATTAATTTTCTAATAAATTTCTTTTTGGAGATCTCATCTTGTTTTGATGGGGGTTTTTAAATTATTTTTGGAGAAAGCTAGATAACGTCTCCTGCATTTATTAAAACTGCAACAAAAACCTGACATCTGAGATATGAGACTAGAAATGTAATACATTTGAACCCCATGAAATCTCATCTTTCCTGACTGGCAGGTTGAGTGACTGATTGTGTAGATTGTATGCTCAGTTTTAAGTAGATTTCTTCTTGCTATTCATTTGTTTCTTTCCTTTGTAATTTCTTTTTAGCCATCAGACTAATTAAATAGTTTTTACTCTGTTATTTCCAGCAAAGCCAGGAACCTCTTTGAAAAGAATGCAGCACCAATTTTGCACTTATCTGGCTTGGATGTAACGGTGGTTAAGGTAAGAACTGATAAGTTCTACTAATGTAGATATATTTTCTGCTCTGCTTTTTCCTCTTGAAGAATTGAAATTAAAATTTCTGCGTATTTGAAGTTCTCAGTTGTCCTGTAAACACCTCATGGAAAGAAATAGTGAGATATTAAGCTGGTACTTAATCTTTTTCTTTTTAATTCACAGTTAATTTACAAACAGTGTACTGAGATTTTAATTTTCAACTAAAGCAGTGCATATGCTTGTTTGTCTGTCTAAAGCAGCCTTTCTGGAATTCACATTGGAGAGAACACTCTCCAAACACTTGAGTGCTGGCTAGTGGTGCGTGCCCGTTGCTGTTGAAATTGTCATTTCTGCCTGAACTTGCAGAACTCAGAAGTGTGGAACTTTGATGTGCAGTGGATCTGTTCAGATTAATTAAAAAGAACCTTTTATTTTTACACTGGAAATATCTCAGTGTCTCACCAAATAATTCAACATTCCCATTACAAAAGCAGAACACTGAGATCGAAATGGTGTGAATTAACAGGCAGGTTCTTTGGAAAGAGAAGAATAAATAAATATGAAGGGATTCTGACCTTTTTGAAGATTTTTGAGGTTGTGATATGAGGAATGCTTAATAATCAGTGTGTTCTAGCAGTGAAGTACTCTAATATGCATCTTTCTGTCTTGGAATCTTTCGACGAGGTTTAATGTTAAAATGCTGGTTTTATTAATGCCTTTCTCCAATCATTGAAAATGCACTGTCTCACCCTAAGAGAAAAAATTATTTTACAAGACTTAAAAGTGATGCTTGGTAGCAACTGGCAAGTTGGCAAAACAGGGCTGGGCCAGTAAGTGAGGATGAGATACTGCTGTAAAAGACATTAATTTTGCAGAAAACATTTTTGATGGTTTAGAAAGTGAGTGTACTCTTTACTATTAAACCCCTTGTCAGCAGCTTGCTGTAGGGCCTTTCATGGAGCTGGTGCTGTTTCAGGAGATGCGGCAGAGCACTTTGGCTGCTAAAAGTGTTGGGAGTTTTTCTGCAAGAGCATGGTTTGCTTCTCATTTTGTTTTTATTTGGAAATATGATTATTGCTGTGATATTGTAGGTCTATTGAGTAAGATATATTCTGATATTTCATTTTATCTTTGTGTGTGTGTGTTTGCTTGCAAATCGTGTATTAGGCAGCAGACTTTTTTTGAAGAAATCTCTATGAATGTAAGTAATATACAGTACTGTGTGCCTGTATGAAAATAACTGTTAAGCAAGTGGATAGATGATTCTTTTTTCTCTAAGAGAATTATACTAGAAATAGCCATTTGAGTTCTCATGTCTGGATTTCTGTGTCTTCAGACTGATTATGAGGGACAAGCAAAAAAGCTGCTGGAATTAATGGAAAACACGGATCTGATCATTATTGCAGGAGGAGATGGCACAGTACAAGAGGTATTGCAGGAGACTGATTTGCTGAGAATTGTAGTTGGGCTGAGGGTGAGAAGATTGAGTCTGTGCAACGTACAACATTGCTGTAACAACTATTACTGGAGATTTGTCCTGTTTAGTGTCAATGTTACAATCTTCTGGGGACAAGGACACTCTGCTAGTTGCTATTAGTCTAAAAGTGATGATGGGAGTGGAGGGAAAAAGAATGTGAGACATAAGTATCTTCCATAATTTTATTCTAGAATGAGCAACTATTTGGAGAGACATGATTCTAACCTTTTCTCATTGTGTGATGTAATTGTAAAGGTTTAATTTTCAAAGCTCATTCCTATCTGTATGCTCCCCAAGAGGAATGCATATTTTGCTAAGTAGGAATCAGATAATTTAAAAGTTATATGGGAATGATAACAAAGCTTGGTACGTATTTAATAAATGCCTATTGTCAAGATGATTAATGACAGGAGCAAACTACCAGCAGAACTTGGAGATACTCTATTTTTCAAGTAAGACTGTATTTTATTCAAGCATTTCCTGGAATGCTAACTACTGGTTGCATAAGACAATGGTTCAATGAAATGCAATGATCTTAAGAGAAAGCGGTCAGAATACATCTACAAGTTCCTCCTGGCCTTAATGCTGATTATTGTTAATTGCACTGGCCAGTGCTATTTTTGCATTATGCAGAACATTATTTAGTGTTAGAACATTTACAGTGGCATTGGTTATGGTGCCAGCATATACCGAGGCACACTCATAACCTTGCTGTTTTCACCATGGTTGCACACTGAACATGCCTCCTTTCTCGTGTAAACATCCATAGCACCTTCCATGAAAGACTAGCTGCTTCTTAGATCTTATCAAACGGTAAATGTAGTTAAGAATTTTGTAGCTTTCTACTATAACCAAAAAATAATTCTTAGAGCTGAGCACTTCCCATGTTTTTCAGGTCATAACTGGACTTCTCCGCAGAGCTGATGAGGTGAGAAAGTGTCATTTTAATTTTTTTTTTTTTCTTAAGAGTGTCTTGTTCATCCACTGTAATCTCTTGGCCTTAGCTGTCTTCTGCAGATATATTACTTCCTAGTCTGGAGCCAGTTTGGTGCATAGTAAATGAGCCATGCTCGTGTCCTGCAATGCTGCCTGTTGTTCCCTTTTTAAGGGATGCAGTGGCTCCCAAACTGTGGCTTTGGGAAGTTTCCAGCATCAGAGCAGGGATTGTGGAGAAGCCAAATGCTCAACTCCTAAAGACCCATGGACCAGCTGTGCATGCCACTTTGTTTGGCAGAAGCATCGAGTGAAAGTACATGTTTTTCTTGTATTTGTACAGGCTCGAAACTGAATTCAGTTATGGTCACACTCCTACTGCTTTGGGATTATTGCTCTGCTGTTTTTTCAAGCAGTGAATATCTACGTATGCAGATGGCTGCACTAAGCAAATTTTAACCTCTCAAGGTGGATTGCTCTAGTTGGAAATGAGAGAGATTTTTCTTTTTAAAGTGGGAGGACAGTGTTATTGAAGAAAAGGGGGAATTGTTGTTCCCAAAACCTTCTGGCAGGAGCTGGCAGAAACTCAATTAAATGATCCAGACAAGATTATGATGATACCCTTGGCAGTTAGAATTGTAGCTGTTTAGGTAGTTGCTTTGTCTGAATGTGACAAGAGGATTTCTGCAACCAACCCAGTATTTTTAAAGGAAGGCTGACTGCATCAATTCTGCATCAATTCTGAGACATCAGTTTTTTAAATTTGATATTATTATAGCTGGTTCCTGAAACCTCTATAATCTGAAGATAGTGAAAGAAAAGTTCTAGAGGCTTTACTGGCCAGTTTATTTTCTCTGTCTTTGGACTTACTATCTTGATGCAGCTTGGGTCACTTTGCAGTAGTTTAGGAAATTCTGCATCCAGCACAATTACAGGTGGAATACTGCATTGTAGTATATCCACTGTGTTACTTTGTGTCTTTGGCCAGGGAATCCTTCTTGTCCTTCATATCCCTGTGTCCTAGGAGTAGAGTTCTGCACTTCAGCCCTCTCTCTGTGCTCTTTTCACTTGGGTATGTCATACCACTGTTGCCTGGAGAAGAGGAGCCTGTGCAAGGTATTCCAGAAACATTGTTCCTGGCAGCCAGGGGAGCAGAGCTTGACTGCATGGGCTGCAAACAGCCTCTCATCTGCACACTGTAAAATAGTTCTGAGGAAAATGAGAGAAGGGTGTTTCAGGTGCATTAAGATTCACAGGTGACATGGAGATAGCCCGGGAGAATGGTTGGGCAGTGAGATGGGAATTCCCAAGTTGGTGTGGATCAGCAGGATCCCGGTGCCACTGGCAGCAGGGCCCAGGAGGGAGATGGTACACTGTGATATACTGTAGTTTACACTGATGTGCTGACACACTTCAAGAAGCACAGTTTATTATGAGACATAGTGTAATAACTTGCTCCTTCAACAAGCCCTTTTGCTGAACTGTGGCACAGAAAAACAACATCGTCAATGACTTTCAAAAATTAGACCTTCTGCTGCCTCATGATTTGGATGCTAGAGGAATCAATTAATTTCCTTTCCTTAAGTGAGAAAATCTCTTTGGTATGCAAGGTTACTCTGTCAGAAGGGGATTTCTGCAGTGGTAAATGAGATTCAGGGCTTGTGGTGCCACAGTCAGTATTAAGAAAGATGGCAGATTGATGACAGAATCCATACATTAGGTGGGATGTGGCTGCCAACGTGCATGTAACAATGCTCTTAATGATTACAGAGAGCTCCTTTGTACCCAGTTGGCAGTGGTGGATTCACAGATTTGGATGCCATGTTCTGAGCCATTATGTGTTACTGCCTCGTTTAAGGAAGTGCCTGGCTGCTCAGTGCCAAAGGGGTGATACCAGACACAGCTGTGCTCTCCACACAGGACGCTTCATCCAGCTGATGCAAATGTTAATTTACTCTCCTCATGTGTCCAGGCTGCCTTCAGTAAGATTCCTATAGGATTCATACCTCTTGGAAAAACCTGCACTCTGAGCCACACGCTGTACCCTGAGACCACGAACCAAGTCCAGTAAGTATTGCATGTTTCTGAAACATGTTTGTTTGTTTGTTTGTTTTCAAGAAGCAGAGCTTCTTAGTAGCTTGATACTTTTCTTCTGTGTTACATAGAAATTGGCAGTGTCTGGGCAGAGCCTGATGATTCTCTGAACTTGCCTGAGTTAATGACTTCCAAAAACTGACTAAAAATTGAAAGAAGGAAATGTATGTATTATTAGAACATGAAATAATTTTCTGTGGCTAATTTCTCTGTGATCGTGTGATGCTCAGAGATTTTTTTTAAAAAAGGGATTAAAAGGATCAGCCTCTTAGGAATAGCAGAAAGGGTATGTCAAGGATATATATAGCAAGGATGTGACAAAATAAAACAAAAGTAAGTCCTCTTTCTGTCCCTTCTTCAGTTTAAGAATTCTAGAAACCAGTCTGCGTATAACCTGGCTTCTCACTTGCAAAGTAAGGAATAATAAAAGAATATGGGAAAGGTTGGATCCCATTACTGACTTCTGCAGGGTGGGACTGACTTTTCCCTGTGGTGGGACTGATGCTGGCAACAGTTCAACAAACTGATTCTTATCTTCAGCATCCTGGGTACGATCCAATGTGGCAGTATCTGTTGCCTGCATTTCAGTTTGTTGCAAGATCGTTTTGTCCACTTCTAAAGGAAAAAGCCTAGTCAATCTTTCTTTCCCCCCACACACACTTCATTTATTTTTGATTGTTCCCTTCCTCTCCTCTCATACTAATAAATATATTTCTTCTTACTCCTAAAATCTCTTCACTTTCACTCTCCCACTAACTCATTAAGATTTTTCTATGTGGAATCCTTGCTGGTATCCATCATAGATAAAACCCACTAGTCAACTGGCATAACATCCTTCATTAAAACTACCAGAGTGCTTTGAAGCTCAGCAAGATGGACAAGGCTGTAATCAGCAGCTAAGATTAAAATAATATTTTAAGTTTGGGTTCTAAAGAAGCTGTTTGAAATGAATGATCTTGTCCCAAGGTAACAAACTGAGCAGGTGAGACTGCAGCATGCTGGTGAAGTTGAAGGTAATTTGGTCATTAGGCTGCTTAACAACTCACATCAGTAACAGAACCAGAAGTGCAGAAGTGATATTTTTAAAAGAAGGATTTGGGGTTTAGTTCCTTCAGCACTCTTACTTTGGAGTGTAGGATTTGTAAAAGTCTTAAGAAACTTGAGAGTTAGGAGAGAAGAAGGGCTATGGGAAGAACAGCTTCCTTATCTGTCTCAGTATCCTAATCCCAATGAAGCAACGGGCAATTTCTCCCACTGATTCACATGAATATTGGACTGGATCTGAAAACTGCATTTTTTCCTTGCCCAGCTGAAACACTGGAAATGTATGCAATGTGGAATCAGAACAAGGAAAGGGTTTTAATCAAGTTTATGCTTCAAGGTTTGAACATAAACTATTTAATGGAATTAAACACTTTGATTGCAAAATCTTTGCAGCTTGAAATGATAAAGTGCCTTAGCTACTGTCCACAACTTAATGGAGACCAAAAGCATGGGAGTGCTGCTGATAGGTAGATTTATGTTGATTAACAACTTCAAAACAAATTAGCATACTAATGCAGTTCAATCCCAGACATATGAGCAGAGACCCGTCTTGTGCTTTCCCCTACCACTAAAATAAAACCATTTGTGTCCTTAGTGTGTTAAGTATCTGAAACAGCAAGTAACACAGTTGGCATATGATCTGCCAGGTTAGCTGAAAAGGGAGGAATCTCTGAAAAGCATAGGCTGAGAATTTCCTTTTGCTTTTCATGTATCTTGCTGTTTGTTAGGGTGCAGGCTTTGTCATGTGTTGCAGCCACCCATTTTGGTTTCTGATTTCAGTGAAGTGCATCACTTTTCCCTGAGATTGTTATGTTTGCTGAAAAAAAGCCCCAGATGAACTTGTAGGGGAATTTACTGGGAAAAAAAAATGTAATTTTAAAGCTTACTCATTTCCATCCTTCCTGTGTTTTCCTTTGCTTTTTTTCTGTTTGTTTTGCAGACATATTACTAATGCCACCTTGGCCATTTTGAAGGGAGAGACAGTTCCACTTGATGTCTTGCAGATCAAGGTAAAAGCATACTTATTTGGAGCTCAACATTCCTAAAACTTTCCTATTCTTGTGTTTTAATGTTTACATGGACTGCTTTTTCTCTCTGTGATGCTGTTACGAAATTTGGTGTATGATATCAGCAGTTCTGCTTTTCCACTGTGTGCTGTGACATCAGGCAGTGTAACTGGGAGAAAACACTGGAATGCCTGAACATAATCTTCTTTGAGGCTCAGAGAGTATTGATGAATACAAAACTGAGTAATAGCAATATTTCTGTAGCAATGGTGAGAGATAGCAATAGCTGTCTGAGCTGACTTGATGCATTCATATGTATTGTGGAGGTAATAGCTTTCTTTGACAACTGAAAAATGTAAGGTGGGAAAACCTTTGACTATGCCCTGCATGGTTTTTGAATATTAGTTTTCTGTTATGTTGTAGAATGGATGGTTCTGCAGCAAGAGCATAGTGTTGCTGTGCAGAGCTCCTTGCTTTTGGCTGGTACTATCCACAAAATGCAGTGGCCATTGCTGGGTGTGCAGTCAAACTCAATCTACCTCTTCAAAAGTTCACCTCTTATATCCCTCTCGGGAGCAGATAGAATGTACAGTGCTTAAATTCTTCTAAGCTTTATTTCTGTTAGGTGTTTATCATACCCCTTCTGTTAAATTTCACTTTTGGGATAAATTAGGAATCGTTTTTTATTTAGAAATCCTATTTTTCCAACCTCAGAAAATAAATTTGGAAACAAGAGAAAGTAATTTTGCAATCCTTGTTTTTCTTTACAGGGGGAAAAGGAACAGCCTGTGTTTGCAGTCTCTAGTTTAAGATGGGGATCTTACAGAGATGCAGGAGTTAAAGTTAGCAAGTAAGAAAATACTGTTTTTTGAAACTGTGCCTTTTTTAGCATCAGTTGCCAAAAAGACATATCCCCCCCTCTCTTCAGTAAATCATTTCTTTGAGTGTAGGCATTTGACAGGCAGAGGCATCCACTCGTATTCAGTCTGGCATTACACCCATGGGAGTAGAAGGTGTATCAACGTTTTTGTAATTCGAAATAAACCCTTATCTGGGGCTAACCTGTTCTTTTAAGTATTTACTTTCTTCTTGCCTTGTGGTATCCGCCTCTGGAACTTTATTTGGATTGTAGCAGGGGGAAAATCTCTCCCTTGAGTAAAGTCTAAGTAAAGTAATTGGCCATTGTTTTTCATCAACTGCCAATGAAAAGATGCATGTGGACTCTGTAACTCAATTCCAGCAAGGGACATCAGATGCAGCAGAAATGCCCTTAAGTTCCTGCCGGAAATGGCATGGGCTGTGCTGTCTGGTGACTGTTCTCTGAATGCTAAACTAATAATTATTGGCCTTTCTCCAAATGGACATTTAACATGCCATGACTGTGTATCAAGTGACAAGCATTATCTGGTGAAGGAGCAGCAGTGCCAAAGCAGGTCACTCCCCAAACTGTCATGGAGGAAATGCAGCACATGCAGTGCAGCTGTAAGGAAATGCCATGTGCTTTGTGAATGTCAGGAAGAAAGAGGTAGTAGACTTCTGCAGTCTGTCTGATAAATGTTAGAGAGGTTTGAGAGGCAATGTGGGATGGGGGAGATGCAGTAAGTGCTCAGGGTGTTTGCCCCTAGGAAGCAAAGGACATTCTTGTAGGTGCTGACTTGGCTGTGCTGCAGGCTCTCCTGTTAATTGCAGCCCCAAGTTCAAGGAAGTGCACTTCTCTCTGCCCTGCACTCCTACTAGGCTTCCTGCCCATGCCCTGTTTTTTGCCTAGTGCCAGCCTTCACATCTTTTCCTGCAGCAGTTCCCTTTCATAAGGGTCTTTTGGACTCAGTGCTGGAGGCATGACAGAACTTTTTGTATGTGAGGCAACATGAACATCCTCAAACTTCATCCCTTTCCCTGAATGTTTTTTAATGTAGAGAAAATGTGCCCAGCTTGGAAAGTATTTCAGCCACAAATGAATAGGTGTTCAGAGTCTTCTTGGAACTAGAACCACGTGTGCTTGTCCTGTTTTTATACTTCTCCACTTCACCTGCTTTTGGTCCCCATGACACTAGAGTTGTTGGGCTGAAATAAACATTTGGTGTATTCCAGTACAACTGATGTTATACTGAAAAGAACGCACCTACTTAAAGGGTGTTAGGCTCGAAGACAAAGTTCCAGAAACTTATCAGACTATCCCTCTGCTAAGCACTGTTCTGCTGAAGACTTGGTGCTGTTTTATCTTATTATTTTACAGACAATTTCATGGCTTGGTGGGAGTGGTGGGACAGTTGTGCACCTTAGTAGTTAATGATATACTTAGATCTGCAGGACTCTTGAGCTGATGGTGTTTAATGTGCTTTGTTTGACCCTGGTTGCTGGAAGACAGTGATGAAAATATGTGCCAAGTCTGCCTAACTGTAGTCACATCTTTAGAGTCTAGACAGTGTTGTGTGGCTGTTAGGATTTTTATTTTGTAAAACACTGATTTTGATGTGAGAATCCTTTGGGACAAATGAGTGTTTCCTGGCTCTGTTCTGTTGTCACTGAAGCTTTTGATTTTTGTTTGTTTCCTCCAGCCTAATGCTTTATTGCATATTGTGGAGGTGCATACCACCAACTCCTAGACCACAGACCTTTAAATCATCCCCAGTTGTGTCACATAACTAAGTAAAATTCTGCTAGTGAGATGTCCTGCTGCCTGTAGTGAGGATTATACACTGCATTTTGGTGGTCTGTAAATCAAGAAGGGGATGTCACTGCTAAGCTGCAGGTGATATGTAGAAACTATCTTACAGTATCAAAAAGCTAAAGGTTGTCAGGGAGCACTAACTCAATAGAAACAAGTCTGTGTGCTCTGACTGCCTGCAAGGTTTCTCCCTTTTCCCATATTGACCCCTGGATATCTTAGAAGCTCTTTTTGTGTTCTCTTTTCAGGTACTGGTACCTTGGGCCTCTGAAAACGAAAGCAGCTCACTTTTTCAGTACACTTAAGGTAAAAATTAATTGTGAGGAAAGTGTTTTTTGTATGGGAAATGAAAAAGCCGACTTTGCTTTGTATAATTTATTTGCAAGTTTTTGTGAAGGATTCTGGTAACAGTATAAAATGGGAATGAAACTGTTAGAAAATCAGCCAACTGATAGACTTACTTCAGGAGAGATGAAGGGGAAGAGAAATACTTCTTTTAAAATTTCCTCTACTGAAGATCTGTTGCTGCAAGATTACCAGGGGGAACCAGTAACGCCCTGTGAAACTAGTGAGCAGCAGTGGTGGGGAAAATGAGCACCACAGTGCCCCATCATCTTTTCTCAACAGCCTTTCCTGTGATAACATTTCACTCTGATTTATTCATCCAGCAGAAGGGTCTGTAATTATACTGCTCATGCACATTGACAATCAGGCTTCCTTGTGTGGTAAGATGAACATGAGGATAATAGGTTATGTCTCACCTTAAACTTTTCTGTTGCTTAAAATTGATCCTGAAAAGATTAAAATTTGACCTGCATGAAAGATGAGGCATTTTCATTCACATGCTTTTCCTGTTCTCTGAACATATAAGGATCCTCATGAAAGGCTGTGGAAATAGCCAGGAGCTGGTACAGTAGATCAGACTGTGCAGTCTAGTCATGCTGTCTGTGATAGTGTCAATGCTTCCTTTATAGGAAGCTCCTGTAAAGGGGAGTTTAATTCTAATGTATCCATGAAAGTTGGGTTGTTTTTTTTCCCCCACCTATCCCCAGGAAACTGGAGATGATCATTCTGTGTGCTAGCATTCTAGGTAGAAACCTACTCCTCATTTCTCTCCAGCCCCTTTCTAACTTTTGTTGAGTCCTTAGACTCAGCTAGGGGCAGTGGTAGAGGATTTCACTGGTGAGCTATTCATTGTACATTAAAAAGAGCTGTTTAATTTGCTGAAGGTTTAAGAGAAGTGGCCACATTTTCTGCTATTAAGATAGAAAAGTTTCTACCCGATCTCCTCTAATGATGGTATTTATTGCTTTATGTACTTCTTATGCTATCATTTTGTTAATCTCTGTAAGAAGTGGCTCCAGCCTGTAGCTGTCTTTTGAAACGGTGACCTGTAGCTGAAAAAAGTGTAATGGGAAAGGGTTTGCCTCTGATATTGACAGGGGCACTGTTACGAGTGTTATCATCTCTTTGAAAATATACAGGCTTAAATTATCACAGCATTGCTGCTTTTCCCTTTAATCATTAATATTTATTGTTTGTGTATTGCCTTACTGGTACAACCTCAGTTTGTCCTGTTTATTTTGTAAGTATGATAGTGGAGTCCTTCCTTGCTCTCAGAGGTGCGAGGTGAATTAGCTTAACAACCTGCATTTTATGATCCAAAACTACTTCTAAAGTTTTGTACGTAGAAAAATAATTGTATTGAGTTCATGCAGGCTCTTGGCTGTTTTGTTTTAGTATATACATTTAAAAACCTACTAAATGATTTCCTCCCTAAATCCTATGTTTGGAGCATTTCAGAAATTGTTTTCAGAATGAGAGGAAATATCACCAAGAATGTGTTAGTACCTTTTCTTCTTCTTTTTTCCCCCCAAAGATGCTTTATAAAGCTCACGTGACTTGCCTTAAGACCTGTTGTATTGCTGTCTCTAAGCACCTAACTATCAGATCAGATCTGGTTTGTTTGAGTTGTTGGAGAACAAAGGCCTGCCAGGTTTTAGTGCCCCTTGGCTGCACACAGCACTCGTCTTTGTCTGTTTGCACTGGATCCTGCTGTGCATTTGCTCTTTGAGGTTGCCTTTGTGCTGTGCAGAAACTGATTGTACTTTCAGACATTAATGTTGACCTTGCCTGTTTTGGTTGTTCCCTCTAGCCAGAAGCAGCTGTGTCACCCTGCCACACATCAGCAAAGAAAACATCCCTCTGCTCAGAGAGGGGAAAATGCCTCACTTCTGTGTGGGGAAGGAGTAGATTAGTGGGCTTGGGAACTGTGGGTAATCTTTTTGAAGCTGCAAGGATGACCCCTCATGTATGAATCTGGAGGCTGGAGACCACAAAGGAGGCTGAGGCAGTGGTGGGATCTGGGTAGATCTCCGGAGTGCTTGACACCACAGAATAAATAGGCTACAGGACCAAACAGAATGAACAGGCAGGTGCTAAACAAAGTACCTTTTATCTTCTGTCTTTCCATGTAAATTGAAGGAGTGGCCTCAGAAACATGAAGCTGCTCTCATGTATGTGGGCCCAACTGAGAGACCCCCAGAAGAGCCAGAGGAGAAACCATCGAGACCCCCTTTGTATGTGAGGCTTTACAGACGGCTTCGCTTATATTGGTCATCTCCAAAAGGTGAGCTGTGTGTATTTTGGCATGAACTCAGAGATAGGCTCTGCTTCTCTAATAGACTGAGGGGGTGTGTGTGGTGGGGGTGTCTGCTTTACTTACCTGCTCTCTTTTGTATTACTATAATTTATTTAGTTCTTAAAACTGTGATTTTATCAAGATAGTTACAATGATGTCTGACAGAAATGGAATAGAGTAGTCCTGCCAGTGCTTGTGGTCTCGTTTGTAAAGAACCTGGGCTTTTTCTGGCACTCAAAGTTGCTTGCCTTTGCTGTGGAGGCCATAGGGGGTACTTGGCACTTTTGGGTGAGCTTCTTGAAATCTTCTTCCAGTGGAAGGGCTTCTTAGTGTGCTGATGAGGGAGGAGCAGCCCTTGTTTTCCAGGGTGGGAGAGTTGCTCACAGACCAACAAATGTTACTTAAAATAGAGAAATAAAATTTGTGCCATGCAGAAGCCCAGTGTTTCTCACAGTATGTTAAATTTCTTTCTGTACCATAAACTTTCTTGTCTGTACTCTGTGAGCCTCTTGGGTGGGGTCTTGGCTGGGCAGTGCACCTGGCAGGCCACAGAAGGAAGGAGAGTGTGTATTTTGTGCAATCTGGTGTGATGCAAAGACTTCGTTTCTTCTTGGCTAGCAGAGGTGATTCATACAGAAACATGAATTGAGTGACCTGTATATGAGAACTGAACCGTGAAGTTTCCTCCTATAGAAAATACATGTTACCACAGCATCCTGAATATCAGATGCCTGGTTTTTTGGTAGCAGCACTGCATGTGTTTTCTAAATGTCCCTGTAACTAGCCCAGGAGATCTGTTAATCCCTGAGCATAAGAACTCAAAAGGCTACCATATACTGTGCTTGACAGTCTTTTCTACTACTGTGTGAATGCTGATGGTATGTTTTTCTTTTCTTCAAGCTCCCTTTGCCTTTTTAAAGATTTTGACATTTTTAAGAATCAAACCTAGTGGCCACAATGGTTTTTGTGTCTGGCATTGATGTTTCATGGTTTATCATGATCTGTGTAATTAAATTCCGCTTAATGATTGATACATTCTCCTCTTGATGTGCAGAAACCACCCAGGAGGTAACCCCGCAGGACTGGGAAGAACTGAAGCTATCCACCATTGAGCTTTCCATTGCAACTCGGAACAGGCAGCTGGATCTCACAGTAAGACCATAATATAACTGGATTCCAAATGCTGGCTGTCCACAGTTTACCACTCCCATTCTTGTCTCTATAAAAATAAAACTTATAGCCACATGCAAACAGAGGCCCATGACTTAATCTGGGAATGGGCAAGTTTCAGAGCCAGTGTGAAAGCATTTTGACCAATATGTAACTAGGATCAGGAAGAATTTGTACAGCAAGGTTTCACCAGTCAAACAGCAGTTTTAGGATTGCCTATGAGTAAACAAAGCATAAAAATAGGTATTTCATTCCTTCTTCACCCATGTGAGAGTGATTTTGTTTTATCAGTTGGTGCTAGATGGAAACTGAGCCTGAATGTCTGGATAGAATTTTGCCTCTTTTTTGACTTGCAGAGCAAAGAGTTAAAAAGAACTAGGACTAGGGAAAGGACAGGGACTACACTGATTTGAAGGAGAGGAAATGTCGGTTGTTGTGGAAGGGTAGAACAAAGTCAGCAAAGGAACTGTTCCTGTCATAACCTTCTCAGCATGTTCATGCTGTTCATTTATTGTTTTAAAACCTGTCTTTGCCTTATGCCTGTGTTTTGGTGCAATTTTATCACTGTGAAAGCTATTTGGATACATGTGGGTCTTTCATTTTACTGGAAAATGCTAACATAGTGACCCCATACTGATGAGCTTCCCTTCATGTCTTCATCATGGCTGCAGGAAACCATTGCCACTACACCCAGATTAACAGGAGGTGCTGAGCTTACAGCAACATATTTCTTGCTCAGAATTCAGGGTCTTTAAGAACATGAAAATTTGAGGGTTTTATATTAATATGTTACCTTGTAGGATTGGACAAAAAAAATGAAAGAGGCCAATACTGTCTTTAACATTTTCTCCTGTTTTCTCCTTAGGATGTACCACATGAACTTTAGTTTCTTTTTCATCAATGGCTTATGATTCGGACTGTCAGTGTCTTAGTAATGGCAGAAGCTATACAGAGACTAGTATTTGGGTTTTTAGTTGTTTCTAGATGGCTCTTGAACACAAGAGTTTGGATTGCTGAACTGGGTTGGAGTCAGTGATGTAAAGTAAAAACAGACCTACCAAGAACTGAAAAAGTATCTGATTGGCACAAACTAGCCCTTATGTCTTTTGTTATGTTGGTTTTGCTTGTTTTGTCTCCTTTATGCCTTCAAGATGCACTTTAATACTGGTATTGAAAGAAAGAAGTGATGTAGCATTCTCCAGTCTCTTACATAGCCTAGAAAAATGGACAAGTTTATGTTAGGCCAGCTGTACTTTTCTGTTTCTAGAACTGGAAGTATCTTGATACTGATTATTTTCTACAATTTATAATTGCCCTTATAATTGCTTATAACTCCCACTCTTAAAGCCATTGTCCCTGTAGCCTTCAAAGCTAAACAGCAGCTCTCTTGAATCGATAGCAGGCCGTATCTGCTGACTACGGTCAGCCACTCCTGTTTCTCTGTCTCACCTAGGATTCATGCCTGGGCTGCCCTGTTGAATAGAAGCTGATAAAAGCCATACAGATGCAGCTTAGACAGTGCCAAGACTACCTCTGCAGAACAGCAAATAAGCTAAGTTACACTAATAGATGCATTTATTTTTACTTTGTCATTTTGACTGCATCTGCACTAGGACTTTTGCCAGGACAGAAATGTTAAAAGAAATAAAAAAAATAAATTGCATCTTAATCAAAGTTGCTTTCCTGGAAAAAGCTTTACTGTATACTCAGTTTAAGGGCAGGCTGTAAATAGGAAAGAAGCTAAGTAAGGAGTTTAAAGGATTGATATCAAGGACACTTTGATTTCCAATTTGTATCATTTAAAATTCTCTTATTGTAGTGCTTGGTGACCAAATCTTGTATCATTGTACTATTGCTTAAATTCATGAAAGACCCAATGAATAGGAATCAAATCAGTAAATCTAAGGGATGTGCTATTGTCTTTAAATGTAACAAAAAGCCAAATGTCTGACTTGTTATTTTGTCTCTTGTGGTATTTATTGAATATTCATCAATGGGAAAATACTGTCTATAATTCAAATCTCAGGATGAGATTTGGAAGAAGCATGAAGTGCAGAAATGCATCCTCTGCCTCCTTTTGTGGGACAAAGGACTGGGCATTGTGTGCACATATTGCAGTATCATGGGTGTGGCATTTTCAGATGTTAACTGCTCCTTTTCTGAATCCTTTTTTGCATAGCGCACTGAAGACTTCATGGATATTTGCATTGAAGCAGATACTGTCAGCAAAGGACAGTTTGTTCACAGAGGGTGAGTATGGGGAGGCTGTGAGAAGGTGACAGAATCTCCATATGAGTCAGAGCACAAATTCTGAAAAGCTGGTTTTCTCTTATCTTGTGCTGCAAAGTTCAGAAGGAAAGGACTCCAAAAGATACCAGTCAGTAATGCTTCATGAGGATTAATGGTTTTGTTCTTTGAAATTCTTACTCATGTTCTCTTTCTGTAAAGAAGACAGAACTCCAGAACCTGGAGTGTCAATACCCAGAACCTGGAGTTCTTCCTTGCTTATGAGTCTGCTATACCTTTGATCTTTTCCCCCACTGCTGTAAGTTAGTACTACTTGTATATTACTGTCATAACCAGGGTTTATAAACAGCCATGCAGACTCATCTCCAGAATCTTTTAGCCCTGACTGCCCAGTGGATTGAGAGGTGGGTCACAGAGCTGATAACATTTGTAGTAGTGATACCTGAAATTTTTGAACAGTGATTAGGCAGGCTGTGCTTCTAAGGCAAAGCTTCCTCAAGTTGGTAACTCTTGTGAGAAATTAGGTCTGAGCTGGAAGAACTTCTGGAAAATGTGAATTTAAACAGGGACTTTAAGCAAATGTATTGGTGCTGCTTGTACATGGAATCAGAAGGCTGCAGGTGTGAAGGTATAGAAAAAGTGAACGTGTATCGCTTCCTTTGTGCTTGTGAAGCTGTATGGTCTTGTAGTGTTTTTGTTCTTCCTGCTCTCACCAGATGCAAATCAGACCTGTCTTTTCCAGCTCCTTCATGCAGTCCCACTTGCAAATACATTGCATCTTCAGTGCAGTTTTTACCAGCAAGAGATTTTCCTGCTAAAGCAAAGAGTCTGCCTATGGCCGTTTTATTTGCCTTTTTCTAAGTCTTAGAGCTCCCTCTAGTGAAATCAGTGGGAGGGTTTCAGCACAGTTTTAGCTGTTTGTCATCACCCTAGTAATTCCTGCTGGTATCTCTTGTTTATGGTACCAGTGGCAGCTGCAGGCCCATTATTTGAGCGTCCCACAGGCCTCAGTGGGAACAGAGTCTTCTGACCTATGCACACAGTGTAGGTCGGGCTACCACCTGCAACTGCTTTTAAATTGCCTGAGCCATGTGGACCATTGGTTACTTGGGACTGGACTCCTTGCTTTGAAGGCTACAGAGGGAAAGGAGGAGGAGATTCTCCTATTAGAAGCCAGAGGAATCTGGTCTCCTAAAGGAGGGAGACAAAGGAGGTGCTGTGCTGGGTTCTCAAACACTTGGAAACAATGTAGATGAATTTGTGTGATTTAAGAGAGGCATATTGAAGTATATTCCCACTGTAAATAATGTCTTCTGTGTGGACTGGACGTACTTCCCCCAGTATTATGGCATATTTTCCGACTGCACTTACCGTGTCATGCAGAAAAATTCTCTCATGAGCATTAACATTGCCCTGCAGTCTAGAGCTAATTAGAGGCAGTACCCAAAGCTTTGAGCTGCTGTTCAAGCAAAGTTTAGAGAAGCAACCTCTTTTGATTAAAGAGTGCCCAAAAGTCTACAGGTAACAAAGAAAGAGGAACGGGGGTGTGTGAGGTGGGGGAGCACCAGGCTGTTCACAGATTCCACAGTGCCTTTGGCAGCAAGGTTTGACTCAAGCCCATTGTCAGAGGCTCCCCATTGCCTGGTACCAACAGGATTTATCTTTGGAAATGTGTGAAGAAGCTCTTTCTTTTTTGTTCTTTTTTTCTAATGCATAGTTAAAACTCCACTAGAATTTGGGGGATTTAAAAGGTTTTTAGGGAAAATACCTTATTAGTGCCAATAACAAGGGGATTTCGATTGAAGAGGGTACTGACGTGAGCTGATGAAAACTGATGGGTCACACAGAGGAAACCACACATCCAGCAGGAAACTGCCATGCAGGTTCAGGCAGTGTGTGTGGGGGGAGGTGTGGGGATGCACCAGAGTGCTGGAGGGCAACTCTTGTTGGATTTCAAAGAAAATAGTAGGTCATCCCAGGTGTATAGAAATGCCCTCTGGCTGGGGATCAGATTTGTATGAACAAGTATGATCTGCAACAGGGGTGGAGCTGATGTTTAAGATAAGGCAGGGGAAAAAGAGTTGGTCACAGCGGGGTGCTTACTAAGAAGTGCTGAAAGGAAGGAGAGCAGGGATGGAAAGTGTAGCATCAGTAATCCAAGTCTTGGTAACCAGCTTAGTTTTTGTATATGAAAGTATTGAGCGCTATCACTCCAGGGCATGAATAGTTACCAGCTACAGTGCAGAAGACTGGACTGGTTGTTCTTGGTGTTTGGTTTTTGGTTTTTTTTGTTAGAGGCCTTACTCTGAATCATTTAACATTGGCTGTTTCTGGACATGAAAACAAGGTTACAAGTGTGTGTTATGTGCAGTAGGTGTGGTTCTCTCTCTGTCTGTATTAGACTTTTCGGTCTTGTTCCTGTTTCACGTTGCTGTCATCTTGAGTAAGGAGCAGAGTCTAATGGAAATGAATTCTGATCCTTTTATATTGGGCCACCGGAGGGGCAATCACTGCAAGTGGAGTTGTGTCTATTCTCCTTTGACCGATTTTTAGTTCCGTGTCTTGGCTCTTTTGTCTTGACCCCATAATTTCATCTTTATACAGCTTCATTTGCCTTTAATGACCAGAAAAATCTGCTTGCTGACCAGAGTGCCATGTCTAGGACCTTATATGTAAAACTCCAAGCTGGTTAAACTTTAAGTGGGGAATCTTCCTGCTTGTTTGTAGAGCGCTGTATAAACTGACAGTATTGCATGCCATCAATGATTTATAATTTATATTGCTGGAGGATGTTTAATTCCCTCACAGTCACTCATCAATCTTTTAGTCTATACATATTTGATTAAAACCAAACTTTCCACAGTTAATATTGCTTCTGTCCTTCCCTGCCCTTTCCTTTGGTATTTTAGCTTTTCTTCCTTTGTCTTTGATTATCATCTCCTGTTTCAATCCTCACATCTCATACTCTTTCTGTGGGATTTTCTTTGATTTTACGAAGCGTTTGCATTCCTTTAGGCATAGAAGACTTGGTGTATAGGGAGATTCTGACATGTTTTTTGAGTTCTTTTCTTTGGGCAATATTTAAATACACTTTTCTTTCATATCAATCTATAGAATAGATGCAGAAGTTGGGGACAGCTGGCATTGCCTGTCAAAGGAATATCTGTGATTATTCTGCCATGCTTGAGAGCTGTGGTGTATTAACACTGTTATTCTCTGCTGTCCTCTCTGATATTTGTGTGTTGCTGTCTGTCTGGAGAGGGGCCCAGACTGAGAGGTTACTGCCTGGGGTGTGGTGTACCCTTTGTCAGTGGTCAGTCAAAGGTGATGTGTGTTGTCAGTCAGGAGGCCAGAGGCAGGTCAGCACACCCAAGAGCTGCACTCTGCAGCAACACGTGGGGACAAGGAATCACAACATGCTGTTCTGTAACAGCTGATGCAGTGACAGGACAGCATCCTAAGTCTTGAAAAAGACCATGTGGCACTTGCACCATCAGCTTTCTAAGACATGCCCTCTGTGTGCTCCCGTTTGATGTCCACAGAAGTAGGAAAGAAAGCAGCACTTCTCTAAGTACAGTATATAAATAAGAATATCATAGGTACCAGAAGAGGGAAGCTGACAATACTGGATCTGTTATTTAAAATGGATAAAATGATGAGTTTCTGTGGGTTCCTTCACAAGAATGATATTAAAGCAGCTGGTACGAAATGTCCCTCTGACTGGTGCTGATGTGAAGAGTTGTTTTTTTGTTTGTTTTTAGATGGTAATTTAGTGGTTCAGGACAACTATAATTCTATCTTTTTTGGCCTAGGGTTGTTTAGGTTGCTGCTAAGTTATGTGGATGCCTGGGATACAAGGAGGTGGTAGTCACTGCAGGTAGTGAACAGTTCAGCATGTAAGTGACAAGCACAAAACTCTGCTCTATGTTCAAATATGCAAAACTATGTTCAGATATATTCAGCAAGCTCAGAGCAGGAGCTGGTTGGAGGCTGTCAGTGCATCCTGATACATGTTAACTGCAGCAGAAGAGGGAAGGTCTATTTTACTTTCTCACAGTTAAACCCACAAATATTTGTATATATACATAACCTCTAAGTTCACCAAATGCACAGTGTTTTACCACCACACAGTGCAATGTCATCTCTAAAGAAGGCTGTCTCTGAGAGAAATAAGTCCTTACCTTACCTCTCTTTTGGATTGAACAGAAGTCAAAAGATGCGTGATCCACATACGTGTCCTGAAGGGAGTCAGTGCATCCAAGCCAGCAGATGCATCTTGCAACTTCCAGAGGTGAGAAACAAAGCTGGAGAATTCTGGCACTTTATTTCCTTGTACCCATTGATGCTGCACGTTAAGAAATTCCTGTTCCAACTCTGGTACATGGATTACACTGCCAGTGAAACAGTTGCACAGTGCAGCCCTGAGTCCCTGGCCAGGAAACACATAGTGGAGTTCCCCAGTTGGTCTGTAAACCTCAGGGAGAGCTTTGTTCTGCCAGTAAATAGTGGCAGATCTCTTATGAAGACAGTGGTGGTGGTTGTAGAGGGTCTTTTACTCTGGTGTATTGCCTACACACAGGAGGTTCCACCTGAATATGAGGAAGAGCTTCTTTACTGTGCAAGTGACAACACACAGGAACAGGTTGCCGAGAGAGCTTGTGGAGTCTCTCTCACAGAAAATACTAAAGAATTGCCTGCATGCAATCCTGTGCAATATGCTCTAGGATGAACTGCTTGAGAAAGGAGGTTGGCCCAGGTGATGCACTGTGGTCCCTTCCAACATGACCCATTCTGTGATTCTGTGATACACAGATCTTCTTAGCACTGAAGACATGTACATTTTGCCACAGAAGGGATTGTGCAGTAGAGAAGAAGATAAATATTAGAAGATTTATGGAGCACAAGGAGGGTGAGACAAGGCAATGAGGCTTAGATCAGTATAAGGAAGTGTCTCTAAACTTTGAATTGATGAGGCTGAGGAAGAAGACAAAACTGTGCCCGCCTGTGTAATTTAGATTTGTCTTTCCCTGCCTCTGAGAAAGAAGACGCTGTTATCGCAGCCCTGGGGAGGATAGTTTCCTGTTTTCACAAGGACATGAAATCAATCTCATAGATAATTTCTATCTTCAAGTGATCTATCATTTGGCAAAATAATTCCATATTAAGGGAGAATGGAATGTGCAAAAAGGTGAAAAAATCTGTTGCTACCAAGTGAAGATCATGAATTATGATGTCATGATTATCCAGCATTGAATAGAAATATTTGCATAAAAATCCTATCATGACAATTTTGTGATTCTTAAAGAATACTCTGAAGAGCTGGGCTGAGTAAGGGTTGTGGTGTAAAATGAGCTGTTCATACTGCAGCTGCTGCTCAGAACATGTGTGCTTGGCACAAAGCAGTTCTGTTTGACTCCAGCTGGAGACAGCTCAGAGGAGTCTCACCAGCTTTGCAGAGAAGAAGAATGTGTTGATTCAGGTGGACCACTTTGCTGTACCTCTGACTTCCAGAACCTATACTAGTTTCTCTAATCAGTGCTATGCTGGTGTGTGAGTTCACCTGGAGTTAGTCTGAGTATCCACATAACAGCCCTTCCTTGAGTCAAGTGCATGCAAAGCAGTCACTGAATTTGTTTTTAGGTAAAGTCAGTCTGCCATTTTGACGAATGGTTTTAATCACTGGTGACTTCATCAGCGTTAAAGAAAACACTTAAGAAAATTCTACTGCTGAGTAATTCCTGTCCAGTGAATTACTTTGCATCTCATGCTTCAGATCAATATAGTGAAACAATACCAAAAAGGGGTTTGTAACATGGATTTAATAGGAGTTACTTGGCAGGCACTCCTGCAGATTAGCTTGTGTCACCACCATCAGACCAAGATCTAAGTGCACATAATTGTAGTTCCAATAGCAAAGAATCCTTCAGTATAAACAATGTGGGTCATTAAAGCTTCCTAGCGTTTAATTATCACTAATTAGCAACTAAGTGAGGTAACATCTTACGCAACAGACTCTTAATATACTGTGTGAAGGATAGCTCTGCCTATGTCGTGGAGAGCACGTGGGCTGGAAGGCACAGAGGGGGTCATCCTGGGTGAGACTCAGCTCAGTATTCAACTGTAGTCTATTGGTAAAATTGTGTATCAGCATTGCTGAAATAACGTGTTTTTGATGTTTAACTGTTGTGTGCACACAGGGTACTGAGGGATCCTTTGGCATTGATAATGAGGAGTATGAAGCTATGCCTGTGGAGGTGAAGCTGCTACCCCGGAAACTCCGGTTCTTCTGTGATCCCAGAGTGAGACAGCAGATGCTCCATGCAGCAGTACAGTGAGAATTCACATCAAAGGGGCCAGTGTTTACCAGTCTTACCAGGGTCTCTTCAAGGGGCATGAGACCTCACTAACTTGATTAACCCCACCAGACTAATAAGCCTCTTGGCTCTTTTTAAGCACAAGGTACTTCCATTGGAAGTGGCTCATAAGGGGTTAAAAATGCAAATGAAAATTCTGAGAAATGCATGTTAACTTGATGGCATTTTTTTTTCCCCCCACCCTGAGAAGTCATCAGTGTTCCATTTACAGCACTGCAGGCTGAGTGCTGCATGTCAGATACTACTGCTGTAATGCAATTGTATATTAAAGTAAAATGAAAGCACACTTGTTCTTTTGTTTTAAGAGTTTAGGTCTACTTTACCCATGTATAAATCTTGCAAAACCTGGGATCCTGGAAAAAATTTATTTTGGGGGAATGATGGTAAGGAATTCTATGAAATGTTGGAATTGCCACATTAAAACATGTGGTTTGTTATCCACTCCATCACAAAATAAATTGGAGTTCGGTGATACAAAGATTTGGAGCAAGTTCAAAAGATCTCTGTATTTATCTGGATAAGATATTTATGTTAATCTTTTTCATCTTGCCAGATTCAACAGCACAGAGCTCCAGTAATAATATAGTAGAAATATATTCCTTTGATCAAGTTTAGGCATATTACACAGAAGCAAATTGGAAAACATCCTTGACCCAGAGCTGTATGAAGTATATATGGAAAGACTCTTTAACAAGCCGAGCGAGTCTTTTTTTGTAAGTATTCCTTTTATTCCTGTAGTAGTATAACACAAATAAGGGTATCCAAATAACTTTTATTATTCATTGTGTCTGGTTGCTCTCCTCTAATGTAAACAGTGCTCTCCACTCTTTATGCAACCTCCATCCCTTTGAGCCTCAGTACCTTAATTAGTTTTGTTGCTTTTCTGAGCTTTTGTTTATAGCTTTGCTTTAATTGCTGAAAGCAAGTATTATTGACTTAGGCAAGGTTATGTGTTCCCGTTTTTATTAGAACTTATAAATTCACATGATTCTGGCTTGCTTACTGAAAGAAAAACAATTCATCCTTATTTTTCTGATGTGATTGTTGCCTGCCTGTAGTCCCTGTGTTACACTGTGATCTAGTCTAAGTGTGCTGTAACCAAAATACGGCCACTCGTGAACTGCCTTCCAGCATTTTTGTTAAGGACTGCATCCTGGCTGCATGCTGTTGCACTAGCATCCTCTGCTGGAGACTTCATAAAGGAAAAGTGCCTTGGAAGGGGAAGAAGGGTTGGGTTTCTGCATGATGCTGGAACTACACCGAATGCTCTCCTTCCATGGACTATTCTGTGGAGAAACTAATTACCTAAACTAGGTGATCTTTAAAGTCCCTTCCAACCCTAACCATTCTATGATTCCTGATGAAGATCTAAGGGAGTAGAAGCCTCAGCTAGTTCTTTTTAATAGTTATGCTGGTGATAGGACATGTTTTGTGCTGTCTTTCTTTTGGTTTGCCACAATTAAGAGTGCCCAGTGGACCCCTGGGTCACTCTCCAAGAAACATGTTGGCTGTGCTCTGCTCTTTTTGCTTGCCACAGAGACACCTGGAACGTTGCTCTGCAGCCACTGGCTCGTTCAGAGTCAGGGGCAGTTCCCACCAATGGAGTTTTTCCTCAAGCTGATATTTCTGTAATAAAATCAGCTATTTTTTTTTCTCAAGTGGCAAGAAAGACAAGGCAGCAGCCATTTCAAAAAGGTAAGCTTTAATTGTATTAAAAAATTCCTATGTTTTTAGTAAGCAGTTTCTCTACAGAGCCACAGGCCTATGGGAGCAACCACACATCTGCAAGATGCAAACAACATCAGAGCTGTAAATCTACAACCAGCCTGCTGCAAGGGGTGAGATGATGAGAACTAGCTCCTTGTTCATCTGTACCATTTTACAGGGAAAATGACTAGTTCTCTTCCATAGCATCAGATGCACAGCTCCCATTGCAATGTGATACCTTGCTTGAGGGTAACCAAGAGCTCCCTTCAGAATTGGTGGTGTTAATGCTGTTCTGATGTTGAAGTACCAAGAATCATCTGAGACACAGGCTGATATTTAAATATTCATATCAGCATAAGTTGAGTAGCTTGTATAAATACCAGTCAAGTAATTTTCCTCCTTCTTTTGCAGTTCAGAGTTCTTCCAGTATGGGGTGGTTCTGGACCTCTGAATTGCAATGTTCATAGGGGAGGTGTGAGGCAAACATTAAATAAGCAGGGGCTGAACCTGTTGTCTACAGCGCTGAGGAAAGGACTCAGTTCTCATGTTCCTGTCTGACAGCAACACAAAAAACTATCTGTGTACAAACTCCCAAGACAGGAACAAGGAGTAGAATCCTAGGTTCCACTAATGAAAATGCTTATCCTGGCTTACAGTCTGTTCTAGAAGGGCTTAAACTACTGTAATGTAAATAAAAAGGAAGGATAACAACCTAGTGATAGACCAGCACAAGGCACCTGTTTATTTTGACCACAATTAAGCATTCCCATTGGAATAGCATGTTGCATTAACCAAGACCTGAAGTCCTGGTTCACAGGCATTTAGTATCCCCCTGTTTTAGACAGACATATCACACTGCTAAGTACATTCCAGTCCCTCACCAAGGACATTTATGTTGTCTTCTCCCATAATCACAACACCATTGGCTTTGACAGCAACTAACTTAGAAGTAAAGGCTAGGACAAGAGTTTGGATTAGTGTGCATGTGTGCATAGACTTGTGTTAGGACAGTGCTCTTGTCCTGCTGTTCCAGAAACCCCTGCCTTTCCATCTCCCAGAGTGAAGCATGCCTGTCCCTTGCATAGTCTGTCACCAAGAGAGCCACAGCTATGCCCAGCTTTTTGTCCATTAACTTTGACAGTTCTTAAAATGGAGGAAGTATCACTATAACCCTGCTTCACAGAATAACCTGTACAGTAAGCTACTTTCTCTTGAAAAGGTGATGCACCTTTCCTCTACCCCTAAGGATGCTGGACAGCCAGGCTCACCTCCTGTGACAGACGTGACCATTAGCTCTAAGGTATACTGCAGTAACCCCTTCATATATGCTGGAAAAGAGGGTAGTAGCATGTCTGTAAAACAAATCTGAATTCTAATTTCATAAAGTGCCTTTCTCCTAATATCCATTATAGCTCTTCATTGTATTTGGCTCTGTGCAGCTTGGCCTAACCTTACAGTGAGAATACTTTTTGGATGATTTAAATGTCTGTCATGGTGTCCCTTGTTCAGATTGAAAATCTAGCTTTTACTTCTCTCCCAGTCTTTACTCTTCAATCTAGATAGTACAAGTAGTAATAGTTCATTGCTCAATTATACATTTCTAGTACAATTTGAGTTAAGATACAGCTCTGAAGCTCTTGTCCTCCTGGTTAAACTCAAGCAAGTACCAGCTGAGATTCTGCAATGGCTATACAGTGACTTGAGTTTTGGAAAAGAACACACTGAACTGACTACCAGGGCACAGGATACAGCTGGTTGCTGTAACCACCATTCAGCCTGGGCTCTGATCACAGCAACTGACCAGAGGCATTATACCAAAGAAACGAAAGGCACCACTGTAAAGGCAAAGTACTTTGAATGGAGGAGAGGGTTTCATACTAATGAGCACTATCCTACATTATGCCACACTTTCCTCCCTCTTTTAATTCAAAATACACCAGGTAACTGTCTTCCTTCCAGCTGCTAGTATTCAGCAAAGCAACTACTGAGTTGCTTTTTAAATGTATTTTAAATGCCTGCACTTAATTGTTTTACCTTGAATTATGTTATCTCCTGGAACAATAAGACTCAGTTGAACTTGTTCCACACTAAACCAGCCTCATGAACAGGCATTCGTGTCCTAAGCTATAACCTTTTGTTTGTATTATGTACCCATTTATCAAGCGTTTTCCACATACAACAATAACAGCAGTGTCTTTTAGAAAAGGAGTGCAGGTGAAAAGTACTTTTGCAGCAAACCAAATAAAGAAAGGTTAGGAAAGAAAAGTCTTTTTGTTCTGTTTTCTGTCAGGCAACTTCTTGACTTTTGTAGCAGTCAGCTGCCAAGAGAGGCTTGATAGAGAAGCAAAATGGCAAGGAAGAGCAAAATAGGCTGTAGCCATCCAGCTGGATGTAGTGTGGATGCCACTTCTACAGTAATCTGCTTGCTTTGATGCTTCTGCACCCATACTACTGCTAACACCTGAAAACCTCATTTTTGGAAAGCAGAGGTTTAGTAAATGTCAAATACTAATTTCAGGAGGTTCTGCTCAGTGGGCTCTAGCAGTGCTGCCTACCAGACCTCATGTTCCAATAGCTTGTGAACATAGTGCCCTAATGCAGGGTGGTAGAAAGCCTCTGACTGCAGCAACTGTAAAATACCAACAAGTTTAACTTTTGTGTCAATTTAGTTTAGCAAAAGAACTACTGACAAAGACAATAGAAAGTCATTAACAGCTGACCACAGCTAAACTATGTAGCAGAAGAAAGCGAGAGGAAAAATTGCTAGTTCCAGTTCCTTTTTTTTGGTATCTGAGGGAAGTGACAGCAATATGGTGCTAGCTATGTTTCCTCAGGGTTACATCACCCAGCATGTTAAAACTAAAGATTGTGGGCCACTTTCATACTTGAGGTGTCAATTTAAAAACAAAGCCATTTCTTAAGTAAAAGACACTAGTCTTTTCATTAAATGATACTTAGCTGTTCTTACTTCTTTCTGTTTTTTCCCGCAACCTTCTAAGGATGATGATATTATTGTTGTGAGCAATTGACAACACAAGCAGCAACGTGTTTTCTTCTGTACAAAAACATCCAAAACCTTGAAAAAGCAGGCAGGGGAGTGACTGCTCAGAGACAGGCAGATTGCAGGAACATAATATGCTGAAGCTCATACCAATGAACTGTGCAATAAGCCTTGTGAGGCCCCTGATCCCACACCTCACTAAAACTCTGTATCCACAGCAAGCAAAACTACCTCTTTGCTGCAGACAGCCTTCAAGATAAAACAGGACACACCAGCCTCCTCCCTTCCAGAGGGAGACAATCCACAGAGGTCTACTTAGGGAACATTTGCTCTACCTGTTATAAACGGTGCTCACCTGCTTTGAAGCGGGTGAGACTCTGGTGGTTCAGGCTCTGTCTCACCCTGTAAAATGCTCAGACAAATGGATACATCAGCTACAGTTTGCATTTTACAAATCACAGAAAGCCTCCAAGGGTGCTGAAGTCCATAACGATAGAAACAGCAACTACTTAGCCACAGTTCAGAAAGAACAGTTAGCTTAAAGATGATGCTACTCGTGGCTGAAGAATTTGGGGCAAAGCAGTATGTCACACCTAGAACCCACAGTACCATTCTTGGATTTTGCATGGCAAAAGGATTACTCCCTACTGGGTTAGCCTTCTTGAAGGTAACGACTGGTCCTTCATGAACTGAATCTTATTCTTTTCACAGCATAAAAATAAGAAAACACTGTTCATCTGGTTCTACAGCTCTGCCCAGGGAAAAGAAACTTGCTTTTAGACATTGCTTCTAGCAGTTGTGCCAGTTAACTTCAAAATCCAAGGGAACCTTCTGCAAACTTTGAAGTTGTTCCATCTGAAAGGTCTCGTACTGTTCTCTGCCTCACCAAAAACCAAGGATAGCAGCAGGCAGTGCTGAAAGTTCAACAAAAGGAGAATCAGCAGACAATGATAAAGGAGTGACAAGTACCATCAGCTACAAAGGAAGGGCTAGTGACATTAGTTAAAGCATACTTTTTCTACCCAATCCAGCCAGCACCATCTGAGCTGAGGCTGGAGAACATAGTGACTGCAAAGTGGCTCAGTGATATTGGTCCCTGTTCAATGGGAGACCATCTTGCTGGTTTGAAGATTTTAAACCAAAGCAGCAGGTGTGATGCAACTAAAACCCAAAGGAAGTGGTAGGATGGATTAAGTAGAGATGGTGTTCTTCTCCAGCTATGAGATAGGTAGGTGCAGTCTTTGCCAGTTTATACCACCTCAGATGCTGGAAGTGAAACCGTGCTGCTCTGGTAAGCAAAGTCAAAAGGTCCTGTAGCACCCCCGATCCCAAACTTGCTTCTGCCATTGATGAGGAAGGGTAGCTTTACTCCAATTCAGCTGCGAGAAGTTGGGTGAGGAGTGTGTAAAGGAGTCCTCTTTCTTATCATTGGTTTAACTGTCCCCACCAATAAACTTGGTAGGGGACCATGAGACCGGGCCATTAACAGCCTGTGCTGAAGCCCTCTTCAGTCCCCAGGTGGAAGGGGCAGTTAATGGGAGAGTTTTCCAGTCAAGTCTGAAAGCTCAGTTATAGCATTTCACATTGGTTGTCATCAGACAAAGTGCTTTCCTGAAGTCTTCAGCCCTCAGGTATCCAGGCTAGGCCAAAACCTAGCTATCACTGCCAACAGTGAGGATTGGTGCAAAGGTGCCACTGGTAGCTAAACAAAACCAAAAAAACACAAATGAAAGAGAAAGGGAAACAAAAGAAAACAAAAAAGCCCTAGAGCAGGTACTCACTGGGAAGTTGAGGGGGAGAAAATAAAATCACATTTTGATTTAAAATCATAAATACTCTCCATACAAAGTTATTAAATAACTGTGGCTGTGGTGAGTTCCAGTGATCCTCCTAAGCAGTGTCTGGTAGTCTTTAAAAAGTGATCTTTGCTCCCCATCTCTCTTGCCCATGGTTTAAGTGCAGCAAGGGTTGTCAATGACTAGCATAACATCAATGCCATACACTTCCAGCAAGTCCATAAGGAAACTTCGATCGCCTTGGGGATCCAGGCCCATGCCTCGTGCGTGGTCAGCTGTCAGTGTCTTGTCCTGGCTGGCTGACACTTCCATCAACGTCTGAAATATGCGGTTGTTCTGCTCCATGAAAAACCTATAGGATAAAGTCAGCAAAGGGGATAGCATTGGACCTCCAAAAATACAGTATATTTACAAAATGGGCTACAGAGCTCCAGAACTGCATTTAAGCCCCTTTAACCAGAGATCCTGCCTTGGGTGATGCTGTAGTTTTCTACTCCCCTATGGATGACCCAGAATAAACAAAGATAAATCAGTAACTTTTCATTTACAGTGGTGCTTCCATCTGGCTGGTGTATGGGAGGCATTTTCCTCCTCAGAAACAAGCCACATCATCAGCTAATGTTTGCTTTGTGGTCACCAACCAGGTACATCAGACCTATATCTCCCATAGTTTAAATGAGGAAACAGTGTTGTCACCCGTCTAGTAAGCCAATGGGTAAATAAATTCTCCATTATTGGTGCAGAACACAGTGAGAGCTACTTCCTACCTACTGCTCTCCTAGAAACATGCAAGGTTATTCAGAAATAGCTCTGACTACGTCCCTGCAGCTCAGTGATTGGAGCTCTGCCCCAACAGCCCTTCGCACAGTTTCATCCCGTTTCTTCTCACCTGCTGCAGACTGCGAATAGCAACAGGCAGTGAAGGGCTTCAGAGGTGGCAGACACATGGTTTTCATCTAATTCCATACCTCCTACTCTACACCCAGTTCTGGCTCCTCTGTTTGCCAAGTACAATACCAGCCACATGAATGGGCCAATCCTTCACATGCAGGTCTTATCTCCACACTGTACTACCCCCCAGCATGGTACAGTGCCTGCTTCCCATGAGCATTGTCCTTTCCTGAGCCAAATGTTCTGGCAAGAAAAATTCTATAATGCTTGTTTTCAAAAATGGGAGGGGATTCTTGTATTTATGATTGTGTTTTTAAAATTCACTTCTCCCTCCCAGCACTTAAGAGACCCCAGTAAATACTAATACAACTGCATTTGGCTTCTCAAAAGGAGAGGAAAATGGTGTAAAGAGGAAGTACCAGTTTGGTTCTTAGAGGAAGAAAGCTGACTATGGAATTATGTTAAACATGATGTTTTGTAATATGGCAAACCAGTGCAACGTGAAACCACTGCAAGAGGCTCCGTAAACCTAACAGTGACCAAATATCAGAGGAAGCCACTCACAAGATGAAAAGGTCCTCTTCACAGGAGCTGCAATCCTCACCCACTTCTTGAGAATACATTAACATCTGCCTGAGAGAAGGGAAACAGATTCATTGCACATATCTACAGTGAACCTCAAAGCATTATGAGAAGACCAGAATCTCCAAGAGATGAGGCGAAGCAGTGGGATACTTTGAAAATTCTGTAACAAGGAAGAAAGTACAAAGGAGCAGTGTTCTCTTTTATCCCACATCACACATCTCTCAGGATCAGGACCACCCAGACATGTCTTATTACCTCTGGTCATTGAGCCGTCGGTACTTCTCCTTGTCAGCATTGTTAATTTTCAGGAGTGGTTGCAGATGCTCGTGATGCGTCTTCACATTCTGGTTGTCCACATAGACATCATAGAGATCCCGTTTCTGCTCAAAGATCTTTTCTGTTGTACCTGCCAAAATCAGAGGAGATATTCAGAGCAGCATGTTGCTTTCTCAGCAGACCAACTGTTCTGTCCTGCTTCTATAGTTAATCATTCCACGCACAACCTATTTCTCATCAGTTTTATTCCACAGTCTGTTGTCTCAAGACATTTTGCATCCTGAAGTTAAAAACATCACCCTTAATCCATCATACTTACAGGCCACATATGATACTTCTGTCTCCAGCATTTCTATGTCTGCCACATTCACATAGAAGAATGGTTTGGACTCTGGGACAGTTCCTCCGAGACCAGGCAGAGAAACATTGGCAAGGCAACAGCAGCAATACACTGTGGACAAGAGAGGTACATCCTGAGATGCTTTTGGTTTTCTCTCAAGGGCAATCTGAACCCCGCTTACCCAGTTCTCCCACACCCTTCTATGAAGACAATGGTTACAGCTCTGAAATGCCCCAGAACTTCTCAAGTGACAACATCCTGTTTTGGATAGAAAAGAATCAGTTCTCCCATAGGAATCCCATGTTCTGGATTCCACAAATTCAGTGCTCTTATTGTCCTTTGCTAACAGGAACTGTGTTTGACAGTGCCAAATACATTCTTACTCAACAGGCCTGAAGAAAAGCATTTTGCAGGAAACGCGTAAATGCAGACTGAAGGGTATCTTCACAAGGAATGGTCACAATGGATTTTGAAGACTTAGATGATGTCTATCCCCTCAGTACCTGCAGGCATTTCTGCAACACTTCAGCCTACTAGATCAGAGCTCTGCAGTGTCTCTGGAAACATACCTCTGTAGCAGACAACTCCAACTGGGGGTGGTGAAAATATCAATATGCGCTTGCGCAGCAGGGCAAACTTCCAGAGGACAAGGATCTGCTCACCGAAGAATTTGATGAACTGAGACATACAGCCAGCAGGGTGTGTGATCTGCAGGTGGAGGGAAAGGGAAGAAAACAGCTCAGAGGTGAAACAGGGACACATGCACAGATGCTAAATCTAAATGTGGGAGCAAGACCAGCACACAGCTTGTAACAGTCCAAGTAACAAAATCTTATCTAAAGCAGCCTACAAAGTGCAGAGTGACTGGTTACATAAAGCAGGATGAGACACCAGCAAGGAGCAGCAGCACTCTGACCGCTCCTGCAGGCCTCAGAGCACCTGCCTCACCTTCATCTCTGGGTACATGTATCTGTGGATGGAAGGCAGCCAGTGGACAGGTTGCTGAGAGCTGGGGGTACCCTTGCTGTCAGGGAGAACTCCTTTCTTGTCATCATAGAATGCCTCTAGATGGGAGTAGTGTCCTGGCATCTCCAGCTGGTGTCTGGAAAACAAGGGGAAAAGGGGAGATCTGTAGTGTCTCTGGACTATTTATCTAGTGCCTTGCCCTCAGCCAGCATCTCATCTGCCAGCCAGAAGGGATTGTGGGTCCTTCAGTTGCACAGATACATCCAGGAGGGCAGGAATAGCGTCAGGATTAACCAGGAGCTTGCACTGCAGCCAGAGAACACAGGCAGGACTGATGCAGGCAGCGAGCTGGTGTATGCACTGTACTGATCCTACCTTCAGGTAGGAACAGATTTATCTTTAACCATCACCATTCTCCCTGCTAGATGCACTCAGCACAGCTGAAGTACACGCCTAACCAGGATCACCGTCGTAGGCTAAGAAGCCTTTGTAAGCCCTTAGTTTTCAGAAGGAGAAAAAGGAACTTCTGGTCCTCTCAGGTCACCCTGGGACACTCACGTCCACATAAAATAAGTAGGGTTTGGATAGCATTTGACTAGCCTCTTAGCAAAGAACAGACTGCTGCTAATCAGTTCCTTATCTCCTTCACCTTGTGAACCTGTAACACGTTCTGGAGAAATAGTCATTCAAGGAAATACTAGCACAGCGTTGTAGCCAAATCTCACTCATGCCTAAAACTGCTCCCCACAGAGGCAACATTACCTCTCCCAGGCAGGGAGTGGCCAGTCCCATTCCCAAGGGAACTCACCTGACCTGGTTTTCCAGGAAGTGCATGTACCTATACAGCAAGGTGTAGGAAGGGGAGAGAATCCCCACGGACTTCATGCGGGCACCACGCTCTAACTCACTCTCCACGGGCATGTTGGCAAAGCAGGCCAGGCCAAAACAGAGCCCTTTACGGAAATAACTGGAGACAAATGTTTGACAGGAAGGTTAATGTTAAAAAGAGAAAAAAAAGAAGAAAGAAAGGTAACTGCTAAAAATACTGATTTGGGAACACAGTTTCTTCTTTAAGGAACCCCCTGAAATCCCATCCTGCTATCTGAAGGTCTGAGAACAGGCCTCGGGTGCCCCAGTCTTCTCAGGAACAAGACAGGATATTTAAGGCAAGAGTTCCCAAGAGTTCCCGCTAAAGCCGCTACCAGCCATGTCACATGCCAGTAAGGAATGCAAGTGAGGAAATAACTTGGAAGGAAGGCCAACAGAGGATGCACAACTCAGTCAACACAGTGCTCTTCCTCCAAGGAAGAAGCCTGCAGTGCATGCAGTTCTGAGTATAGTCTTAACTACCGAGTCATATTTTGGGTGCCAGCACATTGAAGCACACTCTAGCTAACTGCAAGGGTTCAATTCATGTGCCTTTGAGGATGTAACTGTTATTCCTGCCCAAAAGGGATTGTGACACTGCAGTTCATTGCAAAACATTGCTGCACTGTAACACCATGTTAGCAGAATGCACAAAATTCCTATGTCTTTCCACTGAAGGAAGGAGGTAGCAAAGAAGAAAGTGAGCAAGAACTGTTTATCAAAACTTTTAAAGGATCCAAAAGCACTGGCAGAATTAAGAGCCTTTTAAGACCTGTTTCTGCAAAATGCTTCCCATTTCAGTTCTGCCATTCTTTGCTCTTCGCCCTAGGCCTCTGCTGACAGTCCCAATAGTGACAGTGCAGTATAATTTGCCCAATACACATTAAAATTTGCACCCCACTGAGAAGCTGGCCTGCCCCATTCACAAGTTGGCCTCCACAGCCAGAGCTGTCATACATCAGATCCCTCCAGCTAGCTGGTACTTGATATGGTACTGGAAGTATCTGAAAAGTATCTTTGGCTCAGCTGGAAACAGTTTAGCAGCACATTTATGCAGGAACTCCCTGGATGTTATTTTTCTTGCATTTTCTGAATTAAGGGGTGGTGGTGTAGATGTACAACTAAGAAAAGGAAAAAGTAACATAGCTCAGACATACTCACATGAAATCCGACTGGATTTTGTGGGACCCGCTTGCCATGGATTTGAATTCCACGCCTTCCAAATCTATATCTTGGGGTAAACACCACTCCACCATATTACCTGCAGAGAAGCAAGTTTATTTGGGTAAGCTTGAATACAGTACTCTTCTAAAGTGAAAACACCATCAGCAGCAAGTTTTTGCTTTTACAACGCTGGGATGCCAGTAGTGTGCCCTAAGACAACTCCTGAACTCCTAAACTGTCAGAGATAGTAGCTGACATAAATCTCCACACATCTCTTGCAAACAGTACTTGTAGCACAACACTCAGATATTGCAGGACTCTGGGGGCCATTTCCAATGCTAGTGCCTAGTCACGGAACAGCTACAATTTTACCTGACAGTGGATAAGCTTTGGTCTACACAAGTATCCCACACAGAAAGATCCCAAAGTATAGACTGTTGCTCTTGAGGATGAGTTTCTGTGGTAGCTCATACCACCACCAGTGCTGTCCTTTGGCTGTGCTTGGCAGGGCGGGTCAAACAGGAACCCCTAAGCCATCATCCCAGTCATCACTACTTCCCTGAAATCTTTCCTATTTTCCTTAGGATAGGAGGAGTTAGCTGAAACTTTATATGGAGGCTGAAGCAATCCAAGTACTGCAATGTGTTTGCGTATGCTAGAATAACCAAACAAAAAAAACACATAAACTACAAGCTAGATCAAGATCAGCAAACATCTGTCACCTGCCAAGCCAGCCAGAAAGCATGCAGTTGTTCAGGGGAAAAGGCCACCTGAGGAGCCTGATCCTGGAACAGATGATATCAGGGAAGTCACAAAATGTCCCTAAAGCAAATGAAGTCCAGCAGCAAGTTTACCATGGACAAAAAAAGGGTGAATTCTCACACTTTCCCATGCCAGCCTCACCTGCTCACCTGGACACTCCCCTGGCATTGAGCTGTGCTCCAGGGTTACCCACTAAGTTTCTCTTCTCTATCAGTCTGCCCACAGAATTTGAAGTAATGTAGCTGAGTTTTAAAAACAAGGCAAACGAAACATTCTTCAGTATAATTCAACAGCAGATGCAGCACAAAGGTGCTTCCTACTGGTACAGTCCTTCTGCCCTTTGGGGTGAGCATCCCAGCTGTGCTTCCATAGACATCATACATTTGGAAGAGCCTTACACTCAGCTGAGACTCTTGGAGATATTTAAATATGAGCCCTCATTTCTGAAGCCTGTCTTTTGTCTCATTACTCATACTGCACAAGTATATGCCTGCACTCTTGCACAGGAATTGGGCTTAGCTACTGACATTTAAATAGGCTATTTTTCTTCACACATAGATGCCGTATTCAGCAGACCTCCCCCAGCCCTGCCTGGCAAGGACTTCAAAAAAAACCAACCACTTTAGGCATGGCAACAAGAGAAGTTTTGCATCCAGCAAACCACTTCTAGTGCACAAGTAGACCTCTCCCGCCGAGCCGGGCTGGCTGGGGAGCAGCAGGAGCCTCGTGACCCCGAGCACAGCTCTGTACGATCACACGCGAACCCACAGAGCTCTGCTGTGAAGCGCCTTCGCCTCTGAGGCGTGTGAAAGGCTGGCAGGGAAAGCCAATGACATCATGTCAGCCTGCGCAGTCCCCTGTAGGTTTTGCATATTATATATAGATGTTGGCTTTCGTTGTTTGGGGCTTTGTGTGTGTGTGTTTGGCTTTCTTTTTAAAGGCACAAGACCCTTCCTTGAAAGAGTGAGGAAGCCAACTCTTGAGGCTGACAGTTGCCTCATAACCACAAAATTGTGGTTAAGGCCAGATCTGCTTTTGAGTCTTGCACCACAGAGGATCACGTATTGGTCATTACCTGTAGATTAACAGCTCAGTATACCAGAGTGCCATCAAAAGCAAAGGAAATTGCCCTTGTTCGGTTTAGTCACACTGACAGGTGTCATATCCACTGCAGAGGTGTCAAAGTGGGCATGGCTCAAACAGTGTCTGTTCTGTAGCAATAATAAGGAAAGGACGCCTTGAAGTAGATCTCTGCCCTACATGTGACCACAAAACCAACTCACATATCACGCAGCTATTTTTTTTTTTCTGGGACCTGTCAGGAGCAACCTGCACCTGCACTCCTGGCCATTCCTCACGCCACCTTGCCCTGTGAACATACGGGCGACGTGGCAGTCGGAGAACAAACGCGGAGATAAAAAAATAAGAAAGTTGGTCTGGCGAAACAGTAGAGCAAACAAAGGAGAGACTTCACCCAGATGCGATAGCGACTGCCAGCCTGCCTGAGAAACCGGAGGAGGGAGGAGGGAGCAGTGCTTTAGAAAAACAGGAAGCGTTGCCCTTCCTTGTGGAGAAAGCTGGTCTCGTGCACACAGGAAACTTTCCAAGTGAGAGTGACCCAGTGTTAGAGAGTGGGTGAGTGATTTTGCTGAGAGTCAGATCTGCAGATCTGATCTCTTGGGAGCTATCTCGCAGCTTCAGGTCAGGTCAGAAACAGCACTCAGTTTCTTGTGTGTGCAAAGTTCTTCCTCTTTCTCTTGCATTCTTGCCACTGGATTTTCACATCTGTACAAAAAAGATATTGGTGCTCTAGATTTGGGGGTCATCACCTGGTCCTCCTCACCATTAAATGTTTCCCAAGAGCTTTAGGGTCCCCAGCTGTGCAATGCTACCATGGTGTGCATGGGCAGGAGAAGCATAAAGAGTGACCTAGCCATACAGCGGCTCAGCTTCCTGCATAGAAGAAATGTGGGACAGAAAAACAGAGTATTTTCATGTTCACTGATGCAAAACTGATTACGTTCCTCTCTTCCCTCCTTGTCTCTCTCCATTACTTACACAACCCTTTAAGCCAGCAGACTATGTGGGACCTCCACAAAGTTGACTATTATCATTTCCCCCACAATAGTGGTGAAGAGATCTCAAGTGCCACAAGGTTCACCACGCTGGAGCTGAGGGACAGCCCCACTGATATAGAGGCTGTCTCAGGCTCTTACATTCAGTCACTCACATGAGCACTGACAGAATAACAAGGAAAGTGGAACTGTAACAGCGACCTGGCAACGCCATAACCTACCTTCGTGAACTCCTCACATGCAGCTGCTATACACTGAGCTTGTCTGCTTCAAGACCTTCTAAATGCAAAAGCTGTCACGTTCTTTATTGGCATAGTCACCACTTCATCCTTCTACAGTAAAACATCTCTCACCCAATTGCTTGCCTAGTTGAGCAGGCATTACCTGGAACAACTACCTGCCAAGCCACCACCAGAAATTCTGCCTTTCATATGCCAAAGGAGGTCTGCTCTGCTTTTTCTGGGCAGGATCAAGCAGGTTTCCAGCTCAGACACTAACTGGATGACTTCCTTTAAGTCACACACAAGGACCAGATACCCCTATGAACTCTGCAGGGGTCCTTCACACCATGTGATGTGACTGACCCAGGAATCACCATATCCTTTCTGACCCTAGCAAGTTCACACCACTGCAACTTCAAGATCTTTTCTCCAGGTCCATATCCTTCATAGGGCACTTTGCTCTCCACCTGTGAAGCTGACACATATACCTCACAGTCCTATCATGCTCCCTACATTCATCAGCCATGCTCAGTAGCAGCAGGACGCTGAGTCTTCCTGGACTTGACAGACTACTCCAAGGCTGATGACACCCAGCATTAACTGCACATCACATGTGAGAAGAGCTGTTTCCCAACTTTCCCTGGACTTCATTCAAAGCAACAGCTGGTTCAGACAAACTCCTGAGAAAGTTTAACTTTCTGCCAACCAAGAAAATCTCACCATTTTGTAGAAGGCATATGCTCTCAAATTGAAAGACAACCTGCTGTTGCTGCAGTCATCCAGACTCTTTCAAGTTTTGGATACTTAGAAGAAACACCTCCCCTTTCCATCTCCTGTTGGAAAGATGACATCCAATCTCATTTCTTATTCTGATGAATCAAGAGCCTCTGACCTCTAGACTGAAGACACTTCTCTCTGGTGCAGTATGGAAGGGCTAACTTCTCAAAGCCCTTGGGTGTTTCAGGACATAACAGTCATGCTGTCTGGCAGTGTGCATTTCTGACAGCACATCACACCTGGGGCTTCCTTCTCTTCACTACTCCCTTAGGATTTTCCATTCAAGATCAACATTCAATCTTTACTATCAGGGCCCTCCTGTGAGCACCATGACAGCTACCTTCCCTTACCACTGAGAAGCCTCACTATGCTTCACAGAGCTCTTTCCTGTCTCTAGTACTTTTGCTGTGGATTTGCTAAGGAAGCACCTTTCTTCAGAGGAAAGAGGAGCTCAAACCCACACCTGGATGCAAATGGGCTCCTGAATCTCCCAAGCTAATTCCTAAACTTTCTGACTGTATCAAGTGTTTCAGCTATGCACCACTCTTGCCTTTTTACCCCTGGCTGGCAGCCAAAAGACCCAACAATCTGTCTCAGGACACCAGATTCCTGTGAACAGCAATACCTGTGCTCACAGGTGTGAGGTGGGTGCCAACCTCCTATCTGTGTCATAACATCCTGTTTCGTGGATACCGCTGGAGCACACGACTAGGAAGACAAAGTTGTATTCTGAAATGCCAGTTTACAGATTTAAAATTAATAACCTCTGTCAGTAAAAGAAGTGATACAACACTACAGTCCCAACAGCGCTGAGGGAGATGGATATGGCGGCAAAAAGTGGGAAACCCCTTCCCTTGCCGCTCTCGTATGCCCTCCTGGACTGCAGCAGTCCTTCAAAGCACTAAGTCCCAGAGATCCTACCAGAGGCCAGCCTCTAAACACACTGGTCACTAAGAAACACACAGCCCTGCTGCTGCCGGCGATCATGCCCTGCGAGCCCGCCGACTCACGCCTGCCACAACCACCATCCATCAGCGATAGCTGCGGGCAGGTCTGCGCCACGCCACGGAGCGGAGACAGAAGGATGCTCTCCAGATGCTGCTAACAGGTTGGTGCCCTCCAGGCAGCGCTGGGCACAGGCTCGGCCTGAACCTCTGCGGGGCACTGCGGGTGTCGTCCCCAAAATCCCTGTGCCGTGA
>WBMV01008448.1:169104-198546 GCA_013396655.1 Campylorhamphus procurvoides
CGGCTCGGCCGCGGGCGGCGGCGCCGACACCGCGGGGCCCTCGGCCCAGAACAGCAGCGGCGCCTCGTCCGAGCGCTCCACCATGGCCGGGCTGGCGTGAACCGAGCGCGGCCGAGCTGCGATGGACCGAGTGCGGCCGAGCCGAGCCCAGGTAAGCGGCGATGAACCGAACCGAGCCGAGCCGAGCCGAGCCGAGCCGAGCCGAGCCGAGCCGGGCCGGGCCGAGCCGAGCCGCACCCCCCGCGCCGCACCGGCGGGGGGGGGGCGCGGGGAGGGGGACGGACACGGGGACGGACACGGGGACCACGCCCCGGGGCGGGACTTCCACAACCGGGCGTGATTTGGCCCGAGGGGCGGTGTTCCCGGGGGATCCCGGCGGAGATCCCGAAGGTGCAATGTGGAGCAGCTCCCGCAGGAGCTCTGTGCTGCACCGCATCCCGTGGGGCTGTCCTGCCAGGCTGTCCCCCAAGGATGGGAGGCTCCGGGGGAGCCCTGCCGGGGCCATCCATCCTGCCGGGGACATCGGGCAGAGCAGCCTCAGAGCCGGGAACGGGGCAGGTTCACACCCCCCCGACCTGCTGTGGTGGCAGCTGCAAGCCGCCAGGGATACTGATCCAGTACCCACTGACATGTATGTGTGTGTGTGTGTGTATACACATACACACACACATACAGATGTGCTGCAGAAGGATGTGAAACGGTTTTCGGCGGAACAGGCAGAAGAAACATCTTGAGGATGAAAGAGGGAGACTCAGTCCATGCCCAAGGCATCCACAGGCGGCCAACTTTTTGTAATTGCCATCCTCGTTATGCTACCACCAATGCCATTAAGTGTCATTAGGTTTAATTTGGTTCCCTAGGTCTTTCTGATTAATTGAATTGCCCAATTACGCAGGCCACAATTAAAAGGAAGATGTTGCCATAAAGGCCTTAATTGTCTAACTTTTTTCCTGTTGGGCAGCTCTGAGTGTTCAATACGCCATTAGGAAACCCATCATCCAGTTTCCTCAGCAGATGGTTTTGGTTTTTTCTTCTTTTGGTATCATTAGCATCCATTTGCTGTGAGCTTCATTTCAGACAGCTCCAACACTGAGTGAGTGGGCATTTTGTTTCACGAAGTCCATGCTCAAGTTTACTTTGCAGAGCTATAGACCAGAGTAGGTGGTGTTTAGCAGATGGAGTTTTTCGTAGAAGGTGACTGGTAAAGGAAAAAAAAAAACAAACCCTGCACAATATTTTGTTACTGTATAAAGAAAAGCCAGATTTTGCAAATACTTGGCTACATGTTTTGCTTTAACCATACAGACAGTGCCAAGCTTCATTTGGATAAATATATTTTTGCATGTTGGTGATGCTAAAGTGACAGCTCGTTTCTCTCTTCTCCTTCATCCCCACAAATGTCAGTCCCCAGCAATCCAGGCAGGAAACAAATCCTGAATACAAATTCCTCCATGATCCACATGAGCTGTTAGTGGTGCAGAGCTGTTCCGGGTCCCCTTTGCAGTGCAGTCACACCAGTGTTGGCCCAGCATGAGGGAGGGATGCAGTGGGAAGAGCAGCCAGTGACAGGGAGCAGAGGCTGCCAGCACTGGCTCTAAGATATGTGGAATGTCATCATGCTCTGAGCTCTTGGCTCTTGGTGAAAAAACCCCATGGCACAAGAGACCTGGTGGCACCACAGTTGTTGATACTGCTTTGGCCAGCAACCTGGGCCTGCTGAGAGCACACTGTTTGTTGGATACAGAAAACAAAGGCCACATTTTCTACTTTATTATTTCACAAAAATTGAAAAGATCTAGGCCAGGTGGTAATATTACCCTTTTAGAAGAAAAAACTCTTGTTTCAAAGAAAATAAACACCCTTTTCCTCCAACTGAGGGCTAAGAAAATTGTCATCAGGTCTTTGAGCAGTCCTCCAGAAAAAAATATGAAATTAATATGTGGTGGCTTTTATTCAGAAGGTGAAAGATGAACAAGTTAAACCTTCTTTAAACAACAACTTTTCTCTTTTGTGTATCACATCCCTCCTTAGAAAAAAAATGAATACTGCCTATAAATCCTGAGGGAAGCAAAAAGAAAACAAAATTAAAAAATTTTCAGGTGAGATTAAAAACTGTGGTCTGAAGGAGTATCATTGCTGGGTTTTTAATTAACATGTAGTTATGGGGCTAAAATAATTATTTCTTCAGATTTAAAATAACATATTCCAATCCAACTCTCCAAGTACCGAACAGCTGATTAATACAGTCAGATTACAGCAGTACTAACGTGGTCCTGGATCTCAGCTGGCCAGATGCTGCAGAGACAGCTTGGCAGAGCAAACAGCAGCCAGTGCTGGCACACTCAGGCTTTTGGACCTCGCTCAGGGTAAGGCACAGGGAGACACAGCAGCTGCAGTTCAGGCTGAGAGGAGCTGCACAGCAGCAACAGGCTCTGTGCCTGCAAGAAATACTAGAAATACAAGAAATACTGGCTGGCTGAGCCAGATGCAACCAGTGCTGAATTCCTGGCATGTCTTCCTGGTACCGTTTTGGAGGCCTATATCAAATGAATTGTTCATCACAATCTTTACAGGCAACTTCAGAGACCCTTACGGTCATATTTTTCGTTCAAAGAACATGTTAGGAGAGCAGAGAGACCTCAGACCAATATGTCCCTTTATGTTCTGGTGGGAATTGCCTCAGGAAAGCAGGTGCTGGTTCTGACAATCCCTTATCTTGTCTGAGCTGCAGCCACTTCCAATTTCTGCATGTCCCTCTAGCAGTTCTCCTCGATGCCAAGACAAAAGGCTGCTGTAACCTCATTCCTAGTTAATTTAAACTCCCTCTAGTCCCCCTTCAAAGCTCATGTTCACAGAGACATGGAAGATCCCTATTTTTTACAAAGAAGTGCAATGACAGGAGACATTGACCTGCTCCCAGTGAGCAACCCTACCTTCAGGGCTGCCTTCACCAACACAGCCAGCTTCTCCCTCCTCTTCCTTGAAACCTCAAGACAGACCTGTGTATGGCTCCTAACTCTCTCCTGAAGTCTTATACAGTTATAAAGTTATACATTACAAATTAGGCTACTGACTTCTCTATGCAGGCTGCAACTCTTGCCCAAATTAACACACAACTAAATGCAGGAAGTGAAATTCAGACCTAAAAGAAGGAAGTGCAAGGCCCCATCACCACAAGACTAATAACTTATACCAGTAAAGCCCACAAAGACTGGATCTCTGATGGGATTATTGTGGAGCAGACCAGCTGTCAGCAAACGTCATCCCTGGAGAAGGCTGGAGAAGGGAAGAGCATGCAGAAGCAAGGAGCTGACTCAGCCTCAGAGGGAGCCCTGGCTCCCTGCAGAGCTAGTTGCAGGCACAGCAAACCCACACCCACAGCAAAACCCCCTCATCCACCAGGCAACTGTGGACAGGTGCTAGGAAGCTCCAGATGTTTCCCATTAACATTGGCTCAGGTGTTGGGGTGGTTATAAATGTGCCAGGGTAGAAGAAGTGCTCTCTGTGGGCTATCTGGTAGTTCCTTGGGGCATCTTCTGCTTTTACAGTTGTATGTGCTGTGTGTTCTTTTCCTCTGCTTGAGAAATTTAAGGTAGAAAATGACGAGGGGAGGATTGGGGTGTATTGTTCTTTAGGGTGCAATAGCTTTGTTTCTCTGTTTGAGAGAATAGTGAGTTATGTACTGGTGGATGGGGAATTTCTCTTGGAGCCTTATTGGGAAAGGCAGGGGCTTCTGAGTTGTATCTGACTTTCATCTGACCAAAGTGTAAAATCTGGTGTTACATGAGCAGTAGCTGACTGGACTTGTACTTGGTAATTCTGGGGTAGTCTTCATTAACCAAGGCTGTCTAATGATACCTATGAGTAATTAAAGCTTCTGTGTCTGTGGGATTGGGGTGGGGGAGTGTGGCTAGAAGAACTGATACCCTGCATGAAACAAGGAAGAAGATAGTTAATCTGTGTAAATATTCTGTCTTCCTTTCCCTCTGCCCTTCTCCCTCGAACAAAGCAGGCTGGTATCAATTATACCTGTTCTGTTTCATGTAGTGACATGGATGACTGGGACAACAGTGACGATTTTGTTCAGCGGCTGGATTTTTCCAGCTGTGGTGAAGAGAGTGAAGACAGAAGCATAAACGAGGACTCCCTGAGCTTGAGCCCTCCCAGGAGGTCCGAGTTCCAGAAATGGCAAGAGAGCAGTCCTCTGCCAGCAACCCCCCCTCAGAGAAAGCTTAGTGAGATTTTCCTGAGCAGGACAAAAGCCTGGGTGAGTCCTACCCTGAAGGATTCCCCAGCCATGAACAAGAGCTGGGGTAATGCCAAGACACCGCTGCACATCACGTGGAAAAAGCTGCAGCTATGTGACACGCCCCACACTCCCAAGGTAATGGTGTATCAACTCTGTGTCTGAGCAGGCAAGGTCTCTGGTGTTGCTGTGGGATCCCTGTGTGGCTGGTGAGGGGATCGGTTTCTAGCTCTGTGGAAAGCATTTTTTAATGTTACTTTTGACAGGTTATGATATTCCCTTAGAAACCTGGACCACAAGCTAAGGAGGGGTTATTCTGTGTGTGAATAGAAACCTGTGTGTGGGAGCAATTGCCTCGACTCTTTCAAAGCTGTTGTTAAAACTAATTAACTGGTATTGGGTCAGTCTGATTTAAAAACCCCCAATCAACCATGTGCTTTGGCTGCCCACGTGCACTTCACACTCTGCTCGGGGGAGTGGATGTCTGTAACATTTTTGTAGGAGCTAAATGGATTTCCCTTCAGAAAGCTCATAATTCCAGAGGGAGCTTGTAGATAGGCAGATGCCCTTTCTTCTCTTTCAGCACACTTTTGGATGCAAGTGGGCTTTCTTTTGAAAGTTGGAAATGTTGTTATGACTGGGATATACTTTGTCTGGCAAGACTGGATCACTTATCTACTGAGTTAGTTTCTTAGGAGAATGCCCTGCCTCTATTTTCTGTGAAACTTTTTGTATAAAATATAATACAGCACAACTGCCTTTTGTCTTCTATGAGCACAGGTAGAGACTTAGCACCAGCTTCTCTGTTCCTAGATAATTTCTGGTGGCTAGGTAATTTTCTGGCTCTTAGACATCAGTATTTGAAGTGAAGGGGAGCTGTTGGTCCCTCTCTCAATATTCCTGCTCCAATGATAGACTGGTTGCTCCTTTGCTTAAGTGATACACAGATGATCAGTCTTTTTAATACTTCTGAGCTAGGATTTGACTACTGTCCTCCTCTAAAAACCTGATTAGGTGAAGAGAAGAATGATCTTCTGACCATATATAATCAACTGTGTGGTAATATTTGCTGAGGAATGGCCAGCCACTTTTTAGGGAAGGAGCAGCTCTAAATGGCATCCCTACAAGATTTCCTGCAGTGACCCTTTATAAAAAAAGTCCTTAAATCTCACCCTAACATACCAGAGAGGTTGTCCAGGTTTTGGAGTTAATTTTCTTCCTGGTAGCTGGTACTGTACTGTGTTTTTTTGATTTAGCATGAGAATAGTGTTGCTAACACACTGATGTTTTAGCTATTGCTAAATAGTCCTTACCCAAAGTCAAGGACTTTTCAGTTTGCCGTGCTCTGTTAGTGAGCAGAAGCACAAGAAGCTGTGGGAGCATAGCCAGGACAGCTGCCAGGAACTAGTCTAAGGGTGTTTCATACCACAGAATGCTGTGCTAACTGTATACACAGAGGGGAATTAGCCAGGAGGGGCTAATTGGTGCTGAGGGATGGGCTGGGCATTAGTCAGTAGGTGGCGAGTAATTGTATCGTGTATCACTTGTGTGTCCTGGGTTTTATTTGTCTCTTTTTGTTGCCTCCTTTCATTTCAATAATAGTAATTATTATATTTTAATAATTAAATTGCTCTTTTCTCAACCCACATGTTTTACCTGCCCCTCTGCAGTGTTTCTCCTCCCCATCCTGCTGGGGAAAGGGGTGGGGTTGTGAGCAAAGGGCTTAGTTGGTAGTGGAGGGTGCTTTCAGTGTGTGCTCTTGCGTAGCTAATATGTTGGCTGGATGCTTCAAGACGTGCTGCTGTGTAGTTTGTCACTTTGTAGCTCACAACCAGCAATTGCTTCAAAGCAACAGTTTCTTTTCCTTTCCTGTCGTCTAGGAGGAAGGTCTTTGTTTCCAAGCATGCTGCAAAAGGTGGGCTCTCAAGGGCCCAAATTTTGTCATAAACAAGGCTGTGAGCATTGATCTTGGAGCATTTGAAGGTGATAGGAAGGGAAGGAGAGCAGAGCCACATAACTGCAGACAGATGAGCACCAGAGCCCCAGCTGGGGTGCATGGCAGGAGGCAGGTGATAGCATTTTGTAGGTTTGCTCAGTCATGGAATGGATTGCTGGAGCTGGTTATGGTGGCTGCCCTACACTGCATGGCAGTAGCTACTCTCAGATGATGTTACAGGGAGACAAGTCTGCTTGATCATGAAATAAAAATAAAGCCCCTGTGGAGCAGATGGGAATTGCATGTGTGCATGCAGCAGCAGGCTGGAATGGTGTTTGAGATCCTTTCCTTGGCTTGTGGCTGAACTAGAACATAGCCACAGTCCTACAGAGCTTCTAGGCCGCTGAGTAAATTGGGCTTGGACATACTGCTTTTAACACATTTGTGTGCAGGACTTTCCCATCCAGGAGCAAGGATATGCAGAGCTTGAGAAAAAGATCAAGAAAAATTTTCAGTGTCACAGTAAACCAGCAGCCAAACTTTTAAGTACAATATAGAAATAAAGGAAAAGGTCCCAGAAGTAGCTATAGCCATATGTGCAGCATCAGGTGGATGCAGGATACTGCATGCAACTCTAGTTTTATCTTTGGAAACTTTCATTGAAAGAAGGGAGCAACTCTAGGTGTGAATGGAGATGTGGCTCTGAGATTATAAGAGTGAGACCACTGCTGGATTGAAAAGATATAGGAATACCTTCATCTTCAACAGGGAGAATCTGGGATTCTTGAAAGGTTTTTATCTAGAAGAAAGCAGTATCTTGAAAAACCCTTTAGGCCTTATACTACTCTCTTGAAAATGAAGCAAGTCAAAACCAAACTTATATTTTAAAAAGCTAATGGTTACTGAAGAGGTCAAAGCAGAGTGAGTAGACTTTTGTCTCCACCCCATGAGTGGTGTGCTACTCTGAAGTTATGACCAAGGTTTTGGAATAGTAGGTGAAACCCAATGGTCTGTCTTCTGTGGGAAGCTGAAATGGAGAAAATCCAGGGGTTCTTTCTGAACTAAAGTTTTTGAAACTCTGGTTTTTATTCATGAGGAGAAATGATTTTGGTTGCTTTGCCAGTAGCCATATAAAAAAATACTTGTACCAACTTCCCCTATCCCTTCCTGGAGAACCACAGGGAAACTTGGGTGGTGTTCCAGCTCATCTCCTGACAAACCTGCCCTGCCCAAAGTGATGCAACAGTCCATGCCTGACAGAACTAGGTCTTCCATGTTAATGCAACATATGATGCAATTTGTGTCTCTGTAGGTGGGAAAAAGGAGCAGCTGGCTCCCCTTGAGGACTATGCTTGCCAAAATGGCTCTGCAGGCCTCACCCAAGGGAGCAGGGAATAGAATCTGAAAGGCCTTAACAAAGAATGAAATGCTTTGTGGAAGAAGAAAACTGTCAGGACTAAACTGGGGACACAGGGATTTAATGAGTCCGCTGTTCCAAGCAAAGGAGAAAAGATCTTGATTTACAGGAGAACAGGAATTTTATTCTGTCAGAGCAAACACAAAGACATTTTGTGTGTTTATTTTCCACTTTTTCCCCACCTCTCTTGATACAGAGTCTGTTATCAAAGACAGCTTTTCCTTCCTCTGGGACAAAGGTCCCAGCCAAAGGCTGCCGACAGCCAAGATATGCTCCTGGTGCTGACTCAGATGACTCTACCCAAGCTTCTCTTGTCAACATAAATCCCTTTACACCAGAGCCATATCGACAAATGCTCTTTCTTCCTCATGGCAAGAAGAAGACCAGAGGAGAGCGGTGAGTGAGCTCATCTTAAATAACAGACTGGAAGCAGACTGTTTAAAGGAGATAAGTAATGGAGACATTCAGTATCTGGACTTATTTGCTAACCATGTGTCATTCACTCCTATAGTATTCATTAGTACAGAGCAAACATTAATAGACATGTAAAGGTAACAGAAATACAAATAAAAATCAGTCACTTCCTTTGTTCAGAAATGTAAGTGGAGGATCAACATTTAACCTCAGTGCTATGGCTGTAGCTTCACCAGTAATGAGGTGGTCAGGAGAATGATGCCTCTGGACAATGACACTCTGTCCTGTGGGCAGTACCAAACTTGCTTTGTGGAGGCTTTCGAAATGGCAACAAAGATTTCCTAACCTGGGACCATCTTTAAGGCCTCAACTAAAAATGTGTGTATTAACTCTATAAAATAAATTTTTAAGCTGTAAAGCAAGGTTTGGAAGTTCTTTTGAAAAATGTTTTAATTTCAAATCTTGGTTGGATTACTGCACTGAAATGATAACACCAGACTTTCCTAAACTTCTGTTATAGGAAGCACCCTGATTCAAGAAGCCAGATTATACAGGAGCTTCCTATACAGGTGAGTGTCTGTGTGTTTCCCTCCCACAGAGCAGATAAGATGACTGTAAAGACTTAGTGTTTGAAATTTATACTGTTATTGGAGTATAAATCATGGCATCATGCCAGGGGATCAATACCTATGACACAATAATTCCAAGCTGAATGTTTTGTTAACATTTGTTTAAGACGATAAACTTGGGAGTGATTCATATTTCTAAAGGAAACTTGTTCTAAAGCAGATCAGAAACTCTGACAAGTAATACTAAAACTCATTGATTTTGGTCAGGAAGTCTTCCTAGGAAACATAATTTGGGTTCCTCAGAGGGGAACTGTATTACTATGCTATTGAGTAAATATAAAAAGGGTTTGTACCTTTGTTGTTCAAAAAAGCAAGTGTATTGCTGTCCCTGTGAATCGGTGTACTGAGAATTTTTGGATGTGAATGGAATACAGCTTCTATATTGCAACTAACATATGGGCCTGCACTGCAAAACCACAAAGACTGAGCTGTGCATAAGTACTGAGGGCAGAGTTTGAGTTGCAGTAGAACCAATGGTCAATTTCTGAAGTGAGGTGACAGATTCTGTACTCTCTGTGGGAGAAGAAGTCCAGCTGGGCATTGTCTATGTGCCTTGGGGTGCAAGGAAAGGCCCTACCACACCTTAATTTAACTACAGGACAGCAAACACAGCTCCAAAGAGAGTCCTCTTGCTGATGGTGGTGCTTTGCTGGCAAACCACAGCAGCAGGGTGTGTTGGCCTTGGTGTGAAGTCCCATGTACTGCCAGCTGTGATGGCAGAGTTGGGCAGATGGAGTGGGAACCCATGTCCCACAGTCTTCTTCCCAGCTTAACCTGGAAGGATGCTACCTATCCATCTGGCTTCTGGAAAGCAAGCCAAGCCTCAACTAAATATCTTCACTTAGATGAGGTATTTTTCTCAATTTTCCTGAGCAGCCCCTTGAAGGAACTATCTTGTCTTAGCAAGTAAAGTAGAATTGTCCTTTGTAGTTGTGAGTAAGGCTTATGGAAGAATAATGGTACCCTCTAGCCGAGCAGACCGGTATTGCAGGAAAAAACTACACCTGCAGAGCAAATCTGCTACCAGGCAACATCTGGGGCTGCCGCAATTATTGTTTTCCCTAGAAGAAAGTCTTAAGTAGATTGTGATTTACTGAAATATTATTGTGGTTGAGTGTTGATTAGATTGAGTATGTAATATAGATATAAAATTGTGTACTGTGAGGTACCTTTATTCCCAAGCTTTTTCAGTTAGTGTAAAATACAGCTGCCTTATGAAGTGCCACCTATTGTGAAGGGCTGCTCTTTGACGTGAGCCACACCTTACTGGCTGTGAGGACCTACTCTTACCTGCTCCTCTTTAAGGCCATATACCATAGCAATCACAGCAGTGGTTTCTGTGGAAATCACTGTGCAATGTGAGCTGCTGTCCCTGTAAGGGATGCAGGAGCACAGAGAAAAATCACTTAGTCCACTCTCTTGTTCACTTCATGCTCCACTGCTTGTCTTTACTTACCTCCCCTGCCAGTAGGCATCACTCTACAAGCAGTACCAGCAGTTCCTATTTCCCTAGTGGCCATTATTGTAGCAATAATCATGTTCCAGCTGTTCTGCAGGCTTTCAACCCTATGTGAAAAAGTGTCTCCAGGTGAGAAATCAGTGGGAATACAAACAAATACACAGAGACCAGCTCATCTGCCATTAGTCAACAGCTGGTGCTTCAAGCTTGAAGAGCTGGAACTGATGCAGAATGGCCTTGCTGCAGGCAACCTCAGCTGCCAGAGTACGACAGCTCTTACGTAGCTGGGGCCACCCAAAGCCAGCACACCAAGCTTCTCTCCTGTGCTCAAAACAGGCAGTAGCTCTTACTTAAACACAAATTCAGTACATGGGTCTACTTTGGAGATGCTGGATTTCTACCTACCAAACCTAGTAATGGGGCTTCTCAAGCCTTGTCTTTGGCTTGATACTTAAGGATTTTGTTGTTGCCTGCTGTTCTTCCCTGACTGACTATCAGTTATGGGTCTAGGAACTAGTCTGGGCTGCCAAGAGAAAAGATGGGATGGCAGTAACCCAAGACAGCTTAGGTGCATACAGCAACTAGACTAAAATTCTCCTTAGCTGCTATTTCTACCTTTATGGCTAGCAAGTCGTGATGTTATATTAACCAGCTGAACAAAACTGCCCCACAACTTGGCCAAACCAGGCCAAGATGGCCTTTGGTAGGTGGTCAGGAAAAACACAACATGGTTAAGTGAAAGGCAGTGTTTCAACAGTAACTGGCAGCACATCTGCACATATGCCTGGATGAGCATCCAGAACAGGAGAGGAAGAAACATGAGTAGTCTGAGAACAATTGCTACATGTGTATGAAAATGTGACAGCTGTTATTGGTTAAGTCTTTGTTTAAATCTTTCAACTCATTGCTGGTTTTATGACCTTTCAGAGATATCCCCTGAAGGAGAGCAATATGGTTTCCCGCTACCAGAAGGAGTTCCTGGAGCTAGAAAAAATTGGTGTGGGGGAATTTGGCTCAGTCTTCAAGTGCATCAAACGCCTTGATGGATGTGTTTATGCCATCAAACGCTCCAAAAGGCCTCTGGCAGGATCCTCAGATGAGTGAGTGTGCTAGCTAGAGACTGCTGGTTGCAATTATGGGCCTGTACCTGAGAGGTGGGATAGGGAAGGAGAGAGTGTGGATCTAAAGGTGTCGGAGGGATGGCATGAGCAAAAATTGCTGTTGCACTTCCAAGTAACCCAAGAGTGGGGGAAGATATCGCTGTACAACTACAGGATATAAGTGTCTAAGAAAGGAAGGAGTCACATGCGTTGCAAAGTGACATCATGGCTTACCTGAACTCCTTGAGTGCATCCACACAGTTTCTTTAAAATAATAATTGCCAAGTAGTTTGTTTGTGGTATGTCCCTGCCCTGCTGTATGGCCAGCACTGCTCACATCTGTGTTGACCAGCTCATGGTGTCCTGCTTGCTAAATCAAAGTCTTTGAAGCTGCTTCTTCTTTTGCCTCTGACAAAAGACTTGCTCAGTGATTATTTTGTTTTGACAACTGCTCAGCATGTTTGAGCAAGGGCTGGCTTTTCATTAGCAGCTGTGAGAGCCAGTCTGTCTGTCAAACTCAAGAGAAAAGGGGGAGTAGGAGTGTTCAGGACCTTCTTAAGCCAGGCTGCAATCTGGGCTCCTGAGCAGGCTCTGGCACCCTGTCACCTCTGCTTTTTCTGTGTGTATTTTTCTAGGCAGCTGGCCCTGCGTGAGGTTTATGCTCATGCTGTCCTTGGACACCACCCCCATGTTGTGCGCTACTACTCGGCCTGGGCAGAGGATGATCACATGATTATCCAAAATGAGCACTGCAATGGTAAGAGTTGGGACAGTACTAAAGATTGACATCTCAGGATGGGGGCAGTTAGCTTCTTTTGTACTTGAATATGAAACATTTTTTGCTAGCAACAAGCAAACTAGTCCGGGTAAACATATTAATGAAGAATCCAGTAAGGGCTCATAATATTTAGATGAAACTCTGCAGGGTGCCAGTGTATTAGAAGCAGTGAATGCCCTCTGACTTCTGGGATTTTAAAACTGTCCCTCTGTGTTGGCTGGCCTGGAAAAGCATTCCCCATGCTGATGCTTAGAGCTGTGCCTGGGACAGTCCGGGTAATACCTGATATAAAATATACATAAGAGCAGCTAACTGAAGGACCATGTACCTTGGCAACAAACTCTTAGTGAATGTAGATAATGACTGGAAGAGCGGCTGCCTGGTTGAGAGGAAGGCACTTTGCATCCTGACTGGAAGAAAAGGGTTGACAGCTGCAGAGGAATGGAGCAAATAATGAAGCAAAATGGAAATGGGGTGGTAGACTCTTATTTGAGTTTGCCTTTGGCCATACTACTGTTTGAGAGAAGTTTGAGAAGACACCTCTGACTACCAGAGGAGCTGAAGGCAAACATGTAATGCTCATCTTTCAACTGCTCCTGTAGTCTTGGAGCTCAGTGAAGAGTGGTGATAGCTATATGAAGTAATGCTTTCAAATCTGGTGGAGGTAACCAGATTTGCTCATTGCTGTGGAATCAATGCATTGCTTGTGTTCTAGTGGATGGGCATCTGAGACTAAAGCAGGAGTGATGAAAAGTAGGCTGATGGAGAGAGAGGCTAATATTATATTTGCTAGTACTAAAGTAGCCAGAGTGCCTCAATGGAGACCCACAAAACTGTGTCTGTGTCAAATGTTGCATTATTCAGTAAAAAATCTGCTAGTGGGAACTTAATGTCCTTGCCCCACCATTTGTACACCTGCTTTCTGCCTGTAAGCATGGCAGAAGTCTTTAATTTTCACACTGTTTGTTTGCAGCACCATCAGTATCACCACCAGGTCAGCCCTCCTGGTGCTGTGGGTAGAATCGTAGTTGCTCAGCTCTTGGTGAGCAGGAGGCAGGGCATTCTGAGGCAACTGAGAGATTGAAGCCAAATGGTGCTGTCCAGGTTTGATCACTAGAGCGTATAATTAGCTGCAAGTGTTCTGGGCAGTAGTTTCTACTAAGCTATTTCAAATATGCTGCTCTATAAAACCTTTGTGAGGTCTTAGCCTGACTGTTTTCACCTAGGTGGGAGTCTCCAAGATGTGCTGCTGGAAAATGCAAAGCTTGGGCAGTATTTCCCAGAAGCAGAGCTGAAGGAAATATTGTTACAAGTCTCCATGGGGCTAAAATACATCCACAACTCTGGCCTTGTGCACCTGGATATCAAACCTAGTAAGTATAATTCCTTCCTCCTTTGTGGAGGGTCTTCCTAGTGACCCTTCAGGGGTAGGACCTGTAATAGATCCTTCTGATTGCACCTACTGTAATGCTTCAAAAGAAGGAGAGCCTTGCCCTAAAAGGTGAATATCTGGTATATGTTTTTTGTTTTGTTTTGGCTTAGTTGTGCTTTTATTTATATTTTAGTTTGTGCCACTACTGCTGCTCTAAAAGTGACAATTTTCTGATAGTTGGCAGCATTTTACTTCTGTCTTATAATGTTCATAATCCTGGCTCATGGCAATCACCTTCATACCAGTGGACCAAGCAGGGCTGGCAATAGAGACAGGGACTTCCTAATTTGCTGCTCCCATATTGCACAACACTTGACTTTCCTATGTGTACCTACCCTGAGGGATTAAGTTCCTGCAAAAATAGTAACAAGGTTTCCTTTCTGCAGTTGAGGATGGGCACCTCCGGGGCATTGTTCCCCCCAGCCACACAGTGAATGTTCTTGTAGTGGAGCTCCTTTAGCCTGCTGAAATCATGCTTCTAGCTTAGGGGGCAGAGGGAGGGGAAGGCTGATTTCACTGGGATATTTTCTGCACAAGATACAGCTGTCTTCTGCCAGCTGTGTTGCTGAATACGTGAGCTGGGCAGAAAGCAGTCTAACTGATGGGAGGCATGTGCATAGTTTCTGCCAGAGAAACTGGCAAAGCTTAACTAGTTTGACAGGCAGGATTTTTACAGAGTTGTCAGGCTGCTGCAGCCTGACTACTGATATCACACTGGCTAAAGTTTCCTGTCTTGCAGGTAATATCTTCATCTGTCACAAGCTGGCAGTTGTGGGTCCTGCTGAGCAGGAGAGTGACAGTGAAGATGAATTCTCTTCTGGTGTGGTGTATAAGATTGGTAGGTTTTTAGCCTGCTTTACAACTGGCTTACGATTATGGCTGCCCATTACTGCTTTGTACTGCTCTGTCCTGCTGGCTAAAGAGACTTGCATACAAAACTCATAGCCAAGTCTTGAATGCCCCAGTTACCTACCAGAATTAATTCCTCTAAGACAACAAGTCCTAGAAAACTCATGTGCTTGTTTCCAAGCCCAGATTCCTGAGTAGTAACAGGCTTGCTCTTTTACTTAGTATTTCCTTGTTGCTCTCTGGGTGCCTACAAAATGCAGGCTTTTGATGATGGGGAACTACATCAGACTACTTCGTTACATTTCAGTTGCTTGTTCTTTATCCCAGGTGACCTTGGACATGTGACATCAATAACAAACCCTCAGGTGGAGGAAGGAGACAGACGGTTTTTGGCCAATGAGATTTTGCAAGAGGTACAACTGTGGGCAGGGGAGTGGGAAGAACAGGATGGGGGAGCAAGGGGGGAGAGATCAACTATAGTGTGCAGTCACTAGTCTAGTGTGTTCCTCACCATATTTCCTCTTTCTTCTGACTGATCTGGTGGTGAAATCAGCAAAATTAATGCTTCATTGTGGACAGTATAGGTGTGGGTCTTGTCATATAAATATTTTTAAACTTTGTAAGTTACTGTCATTGGATTATTGCAACTATTCCCTATGAGGGATCAATGGGACAAAATGTATATCAGTTTGAAGACATTTAATTTGCACACCCAGCTGATATTAAACTGCTGGATGTGATTACTGAAGAAAATATTCACCCAGACAGATGCCTTGTCCCATAAGTACTGAACAGGTAGTGGGCAGAACAACACACCTCTTAAAACTGACTGCAGTTGTGTTACTGGACAGTGAATAAAAAGGAAATCAGTATTGAAGAACCGGCTTGGATGCATTTATTAGCTCAGCTAATGTCTGTTTGTGCTCCAACTGGATTTAGGGACTGCTAGCTCATTGTATGAGATGTAGTCTTTTGTTTGAGTTGGGCATGGCTGTCAGTGTTTTTGTCCTAAAGAGAAGAAACTGGTTCACTGGAATGGTGAAGCCAGTGCCATAAACACAGTTGTTTGGCTGTTTCTTTTTGAGCTTGTACCCCAACCCACCCTTGTTTGGCATAGCAAGATGCTCCCTTTCTATAACCTTTTATCCTCTCTCTGCAGCAATATTGCAACTTGCCCAAGGCAGACATCTTTGCCCTGGCCCTCACGGTAGCTCTGGCAGCTGGTGCAGCACCTCTGCCACACAACGGGGCTATGTGGCACCACATCCGCCGGGGCAACATCCCGCCGATCCCCCAGAACCTTTCCCATCGCTTCCTTGAGCTCCTTACGGTAAGCAAGTAGTCTCGGCAGGATGGTGGCTTTTGCAGTTGGCATGTGGCAGGAGTGTTAAACTCTGAACTCCTTTGCTTTCTAGCTCATGATCCATCCTGACCCAGCGGAAAGACCTTCTGCCACAGCTCTCACTAAACACCCTGTTCTCCGTCCTTCATGTGGAAAAGCTGTGCAGCTCCAGGAAGAGCTAAATGTGGAGAAATGCAAGACTGCCATGCTGGAAAGGTAGGACTGGCTTGGGTGTGAAAGGGAGAAGGCATGGACATAACAGGTGCTGGTCACTAGCCTTGAATGTAGGGTGGTAGTGGTGGGAGACTGCACAGGCAGAAATACCCAGCCAGGTCCTGTGCCAGGAGCTGGGAGGGTGATGGGGCTGTAGCAGGGACTTGCAGTGCCCAGGCAGTTGTGCTTCAACTTCTGGCTTTGAGGAGCTGGCTGAGTTAGAGCAGTGAACTTGTGCACTTCCTGCAACCACTGGTGATGACAAATATTGATACAGTGAGCAGATGAGGAATCGATAAGGCACTGTGATAGTGGCCTAGCACAGAAGGAAGGGAAATATCAGGTGGTGGCAGACATCCTTTTCCCCTTGTTCCCTCTCATTGCTGTTAGCAATAATGTTTTGAGGTGCTGGGATGTAGGAACTGCCTTAGCACCCCCTTCAGTGCAGTAGTCAGCTGGGAAGTAGGTTTTTTGTGTAGGCAGAACAGTGGTCTGGAAGAGCAGCAAGTACCAGGGAAGAAAGGCAATGGAAAAGAAGCATGTGCCTTTATTTAGGTATTGTGCAACATGAGATAATGTTAATCTGTTTAAATTCACAAATATCTGAAACAATGGAAGTAAAACTGCGCTAGGGGCTCCTCACACTGGTGCCAGTGTGTTGCTGACCTGATATATAGTTTTCTTTTGGTGAATTCTTAGAGCTGTCACTACTTAAGTAGAAACTTCAGAGGTAGTTACAGTAATCTTCATGTCACCCCCTGGGATGAAAAGCTGCCCCCCTCCAGCAACGCTGGAGTGCTGCAGTAACCCCCTTGTGCAAGATTGTTCATAGCTTTCTTCTGTAGCTGGTGGGGATTCGCACATGACATGGCTTTCTTCCTCTCCTCTTCCTTCCATCTCCCCCCTGCAGGGAACTTAAAGCAGCTCGTCTTGCCCAGACCCTCATGAAGGACCAAGCCTTAGGAAGTGCCAAGTTGGAAGAGTCTGAAACCTCTTCTAAGCGAAAGAGCAAGCGCCTGGTGGGAGGGAAGAGCTGTCGCTCATTTAGCTTTACTCTGGGTTACTGAATTTGTGTTGTCCAAAAAGATCTGACTGGGGAATGGCCCTGTAAAAGCTGAGGGTCTGCACAGACCAATGTCCCATATTATCTCTCCCTGTCGTGTTTTTGGGTGGGTTTTTTTGTCCCTTCATTAATTATGATATATTGGCCAAGGGAAGAATGGCTGGCTTACAGGTGTTGTACTGTGGATCTTAAGGTTGTTATCCTCAGGCTTTTATCTGTTGAGTTTCTTGTGTAATTGATCTTGATACAGACTAAGTGTAGCTCTGCCATACAAGGAAAAGGAGGGCATTTTCTCCCCTCGCTTCCCTCTTTCTTTAGTTGGGCCCTGTTATTGATGATTTTATGGTCTTAATGCTCTGGCTCAGTTATCTTTGGAGGGGTGTGACAGTGCCTGTGCATGGAGATGGCATCTACATCAGGGCCCCTGTAGGAATGAGTAGGTAGAGACTGGCAGACAGTGTTAACTACACAAGGAGACAGGCTGGTTACGCAGCAGTCCTGGTGGGCTTGGGATGCAATTGGAGTGGTGTTCCACCGAGGGGGGACAGAGAGTTAAAGGAAACACCTTGAGTTAAGGAGTGAAAGCTGGAGAAAAACTCCCCTTCCCTTCGCTTCCAGCAACAGAATTCCTGTAACTGGGTAAGCTTTGTAGGCTACTTAGTTCCTGATGCCTGACTTGTTTTCTGGTCGGCAAGGACTCCTGGTTTGAGTAGGGGAGGTGACAGAGGGGTTGGGCACCCGTTTCTCTTCCAGTATCCCACACGCAGTGCAGCCTGGGAGCTGCAGCTTCTTAGCAAAGATGAGGGGGATTAGAAAGGTCTTTTTCAGGTTTTTAGGGCTGCCCACGTAAACTGCGGTACGTATTTTGTTTTTGTTAGATCTCATACTGTACCCCCTCCCTGCTAAATGTATCTTGTGGGTCCTTGCCGGCGGGGTGTGTTGGTCGGACAGGGGGGAGTGTAAACTTGGCAACTCGGTTATTCAGTTTTTTACTGACGCTTGTTTTATGACGCTGGCTTTTACCTGTTAGATCCTACCTTATAACAACCGAAACGTGCAAATAAAGATTTTAACCTTTTTTATTTTTTTAACCGATGACGGCAGTGACTTTTTTTCCCCCCCCTTCCCTTCCCTGCTCCCCGAGAGCTCCGCTGCCCATGGATGTGAATGTATGTGACCCCTGTGTGACATGGCCCCACGTGGCCCCTCCATCCCCCCTTCTCCCCCCGGGCTGGCCGGGACATCCCAGCCCCTCCAACCTCTCTCTCCCCGGGCTGTCCAGGCGTGTTTCCGCCCGGAACTCGCCCGCCCTTTCCTGTTCCGGGAGGTGTGTCGGGTCGGTGGGTCGTGCCGTGCCGTGCCGGGGCTCCCTGTGCGCCCGTTCAGCGCTGCTCTTCCCTCGGCAGGCTCGGCGGAGGCGGCATGTGGCGGCGGCCGGCGTGGCAGGTACGGCAGGAACGGGAACGGGGAGGAGAAACGGGGGGAGGAGAAGCGGCTCCTGCCCCCTTGCCCGGCTGGCAATGACTCTGCGGTCACGGGGATGGCCCGCGGGCTGGCAAAGGCAGGGGTGGTGCTGCTGGGACTGCCCCAGAAACACGTGGGAAGCCCCTCGAGGATGACTCTGTTCGCGCTCCTGTTTCAAGGGTGCAAATGCCGGGCCTTGGGTACTGAGCTGCTGGAGGAAATCATGTGCTGACAGACCTGCCTTGTGTGCGGAATGAGTTCTGAGGTTATTTGCACACAGGCGTACCGGAGAGCTTTTGGTTTGCAAATCGCGTTTCCTCTGGTTTTGTTCCTCTGTTCAGCACCGGATTGTCAGTTCTACATTCCTTTAAGTTCTGCAGCCTCGTGTTATAGGAAATGAAATGTTTTCCAGTCCCTGCACACAGGGTTCTTGCAGAAATATTCCTGGGCTTTTCCCCTCCTTCTAGGATGGGATATTTGCTAGCAGCAAGGCAGTTCCTTTTACTATTTTATCCACTTGCGTTTAGTTGCAGAACTGAGGTTTTTGTGTCCCTGGTTTGCTGTTTGCTCGGTAACAAGGGTTGTCAGTGCATCCTACTGCTCATGGCAAGGAGTGGATGTTCATTTTGGGCATGTTTTGTTAATCTCTGAAGTAAAGCGGGAAGTTGATGGAACTATAAAAACTGTTTGCTTCCAAAAACCAAAGCCCAAAGAACTGAGCAATCACTCCACTTCAAACCTCTCCCCTCCTATTTATGCATTACAGAAAAGCAGTAGTTATTGCACGTCCCCAAAATAATTGCTGGAGATGTACCTGTGGACCACCCTTTCTCCAAGGCAGCTTTTTAACCCTGCTTTAACCGGATATTCTTTGAATAATCCCATTGGCTTCATTTAGCTGAATGGATTTCGTTCCTCAGGCCCCCCATTAGTTACAGGGAAAAGAACCTCTGTAAGTGTTGTGAAAACGAGGTGTAAAGGCTTGTGAATGTTGTTTGTACTTTGTGTCCTGGAAAATAACTGTCTGTTCTTTCAGGTGCTACGCCAGTTTGTAAGACATGACTCTGATACAGTTCCCTCATTGGTACTGGAAAGATGTAAGTAGCTCCTGAGGTGCAACTTAGCTGTTACTTTTTGTGTTTATCTCAGTTTTAGAACATCTGAAACATGGCAGGAGAGAAACGGGTAGGTACAATAGCTCCGCAGTGTAGTAGCTAAGAATGTGTTGTTTGAAACACAGACTCTTGAGCAGCTTCCTGTCTGGTCTTTGTCAAATCAAGGAGCACTTTAGGGGGCAAAAAGAAAAAAGCCCTGGCAAGGAGTATCACCTGTAAAAGGCAGGCAGTTGTACTTCATTAGTGCCAGTGCATTGGGTCTGCTGTTGTTGTTTCTAACACCTGCCTTTAGGTGTCTCATGTGCTTGTTTCTCGGATTCCTGTGTGCCTGGGGGACTTGTTTGGGTGGTGGTGCCCCACTGTGATTTGCTCCAGGTGTACAGTTCAGACTTCACCATGCATTTCACATGCTTGTGCAAGAGTGATACTCCCCTGACCTCCTCCAACTGTCCTTGAACATGGAGAAGGGACAAACTGTGTCTGCCTAGGCCTGGTACCTGTGTCAAAACTAGTCACCCTCTAATTCAGAGAATGGAGTATAATGATGCAACTATATTGTTTTAAAGGTATTCCTTTAAGGAAAAAAACAGTGCAATGCTGTGGTTTATCATAATGAAACAGAAGTCCAGACAAGTAAATGGAAAGTAGTCTCAAGTGGCATGTGGATGTGTCTGTGGAAGAAGATGAGAAAGGAACATTTGGCTTTCTAAGTGAGTTATTTAGTAGTGATAGTGACAGTACAGGTATGGTCAACTATCTGTGGGGGCCTGAATAAGCCAAAAGTCATAAGAGCTGGAAAAGTGGTTAGGAGGTGCAGAAAGTCGTGGTGCTGGCCCTTCACAAAATCTGCCAGTTCATGGCTTTCCAGGATTAGAAGCATCATAGTTCACCTGTATATGTGTTTGCTCTCTCTTCTTTCAGCCATGAATCGTGTGCAGTTACTTGGTCGGGTTGGACAGGACCCTATCATGAGGCAAGTGGAAGGAAAAAATCCTGTTACCATATTTTCTCTTGCAACCAATGAGATGTGGCGGACAGGGGATAGTGACGTAGGCCAGGGAGGTGAGTCTGCAGCGAGCAATGTGCTTCTGCTGCATTCTGAGCTCATGTTTGCATGTTCAGCACCACTATGCTTTGTCTTCATGCTGCTCTGTAAACCTCTTGGGGGCAGGGAAGTTCCTTTGGGGTCAGGAGAGATGCTGGTGTGGTTTTGTGTCTTCCTAATCTCCAACCTGAAAAGAGATCTGCCTGTCAACCTTCCTCTGAAGAGAGTGTTGAGTTGGCAGCTTGTCACTGTTGGGGATTATCAGAGGTGTAGCAGATCCTCTCCCCTTACTTGTATTTCAAGAGAGGGGTGGGGAAAAAGAAAATAATATGCATTTTGTCTGAGGCTACAATTGTCTTGTTTTCTCTAACTTCCATTCAATATGGAGGGTGTGTGTGGGGAAAATGACAGTATGAGCACTGTCTTCCAGGAAAAGTGATCTCTTGGTTTGAACTGTGCTTCTGCACTATACTTTCCTATGGACACAGAGGAGTGGAACCCTGAGTTCTGGAATGAAGTGGGAGATTGAGTGCTAATACACTTGTGTTTTCAAATAATGCCTCATAAATTAATTTCGGAGTCTTCTATTAAAAAGAGGATTTGGCATCCAACTTTGTTATTTTTCTGTAAATTAGGTGATGTCAGCCAGAAGACGACATGGCACAGGATCTCAGTCTTCAGACCGGGCCTCAGGGATGTTACCTATCAGTATGTGAGAAAGGGGTAAGTGAGTAACAAATATGGTTGAGAATTTAATGCCTTAATTGATTAATAGCTATGGTGACCAGGAGCTGTACTAAGATAGAGGTGCCATAAAATGTCAGCAGACCTGCTACAAACAACTGATACAAAAGCCTGTGTACTCAGATTCTGAATTCAACCTTTTCATCAGGAACTGTAGTGATAGGACAGAGTATTGAATTCAAACTTAGGGGGGAAATTTAGGTTAGATATATAGATGAATTTTTTTACTGTCAGAGTGATGAGGCACTGAAACGGGTTGCCTAGAGAAGCTGAGGCTGCCCCATCACTGCAAGTGTTCAAGGCCAGGTTGGGTGGGGCTTTAAACAATCTGGTCTAGTGGAATGTGTCCCTCCCTGTGGCAGGGGGATCAGAACTAGATGGGTTGGAAGGGACCTTAAAGACCAGACCATTCTATGATTCCAGATATAGAGTGGAAAACAGCAGCAAAGTTCTCTGACCAGACCTAAATTCTTGTTTTTTGTTTGGTTTTTTTTTTTTCAGCGCTAGAATTTATGTTGAAGGGAAGATAGACTATGGTGAATATACAGATAAAAACAATGTGAGGCGACAGGCCACAACAATTATAGCAGGTAAGAAGTGACAAACCAAGGTTCTCCTGGCCCTTTTAAAATGGAGAGGGGGTGGAGGACCTCTGAAACAGAGCTTGGTTTGTCTCCATCCTCAGTATCCACATTCAAGGATTTTGAGAGAATGAATAGTCTGTACCAGTAGATTTCCTCTGGCACTGCTTTTGAAAACACAGCAAATGAGAGTATACAGTTGCGAACTGTTGGCATCGTTTGCTCACACAAAGCAGTTCATGCAGGAGGCAGACACTGTTTTAAGAACACTAGTATGTAGTGCTGCAGGTCAGGCAGATTCCTTTTCTAAGCGGAGGTTGTTTATAGCTTTGTCTCCATTTGCTGCAATTTTTTCTTCCTGTTAAAGATTGGAGACTTCACCAGCTTTAAGGACCTCTATGAAAGATTATTTTGTGTGCAGGTAACTTGTTGGAGAATTTAGAGACACACTGTTTCTAAAGTCAGTAGTGACAGGAAGATGACAGAATGAATAAGGAATACACTTGTGCCTTGGATAGACACAACGAGGAATAGAACTAGAAGATTCAGCTTTTGCTTTGAGCCTTTAAATAGTGTGAGCATTTTACATCTTTATTGTGAGTAGAGCTGCTACCTTGTGGCTTTTGAGGGAGGACTAAATTAGCTGGATGGTGGAGCAAACATTTCTGTTATACAAGTATGTCTAAAAAAGCTAGGACAGCAGAAAAGGAAGGAAAAAGAACCACCACAGTTCTGGATGTTTCTGCAGCCTCTTTAAACGAGCAGCAATCAAACAGTGCTGTAAATTGCTGTTTACTTGCTTCTTCCCTGCAGCAGTTCAGATCTTTTGTAATTAGTATTATCCTAATGGTTTCTTCATGTTGAAAAAGGCCCATCTCAAGATGCTTTAGGAATTGCTGAGGTTTGATGAAATAGGAGCTTCCTACAGTCCTGTAGACTATTGACATGGCCATGCAGACTGAAAAAGGAAATAAGCTGTAGCTGATACAATTATAATCAAAGAATTAAACCATTTTTTAAAAAATATCTCTAGTGTCTATGTTCAGAAGCTTTTCATCAACTTTAGTACACTTGTTTCATATTATATATGATCTCCTTGAATTGTCAGCTTTCAGGGGAGATAGAGGAAGAACCCTGCATTGAACCCTTTTTTGTTAACTATTCTGTTTTGAAATATGCAGCCTATGTTAACACAAATAGGTGGTCTTTGTGGCTGTAAAGGCTTGCAACAGGGCAAAACAATTCTCAAGGTAAATTTTTATTTCTTTTCAGATAATGTGATTTTTCTGAGTGATGGCTCTGCAAGAGATAAGGAGTAACATCATTAGTCCTTGAACCCAGGCCATTTCATTCCTTTAGCTTTTTAGTGCTTCATAATTCTGTACTCACTTATGTTACTGTAGTTTCTTTAAGAAATAAATAAAACGTTTGTTACTTATAGGGTATTTGTGTGTTTTGTTTTCCCATGTGCTTTCTCTCTGTTACCAATCCTTGGATTCCATTTCTTTTTTTGTTCTTGAGAGAGAAGGTAGCCCAGGCAGCTGCATTAATTCTTGAGCTGACAAATATATAAATGGAAATCACTCTTTGCATCTTCCACCATTTTTGAATCTTGTATCTTTGGCTGCATTAACAATCTCCTCTTGTCTTGTGGGACCTGACAGCCCCTCTTATCCCTCTTCCTGCTGACATCCCTCCTGTGTTCTGTAGGTGTTATTCCCCATTTTTTTTCCACTAGGCCAGTTACTAAGTTCAGTGAGCCATTGGCCTCCACTGGTGCTCAGCTGGAGGTTTTTTGTCACAGAGCTGGAGAAGGCCTCCTGTGCATTTGCATGTGCCCCTCTGCTGATCTCAGCAGTTGATCAAATCATGTGTTGTCTTTCACCAAACCCTGCTTTGGTCTTGTGCTTGGCTCTTGGTTTTTATGGCACTTGACACAAGATGACACCAGCATTCCTATCCTGTCCCTCGTTAGGGTGCTGTGCCCATCGTTTGCCATCAGGAGGAGCTGGAGGAACGACTGACTTGGGCAGTGTTTTGAGAGGTGCCTGAGCAACATTCCTGGTCCAGGATTCTCAGTGTGGGAGTGGCATTTGTTTCACTTTAACCTTGTTTTGTTGTCAGACTGAGAATTATTTAGTATTATTAGTAATAAGTTCCACAACTAAAAGGTTTCATTACATTACATGAAAACGTGGTGAAATTCTCATTGTAACACAGTGCTGTGTAAGCAGGGAAAAAAAAATGTTAGAGGTGACAATTTCCTGCCTTCAGTGCTGGTGGAGTTTTGGATCTCTCTCTCTCTGAGCTGAGTACAGAACACATTTATAGTCTTTGCAGCTCTTACCCTTACAGAATTGTGATTTTTTTTATGCTTTGTGAGCATCGTCTGTACTAAAAAACACCTTCAATTCTTTCAATTTAGCAGTTTTTTTGGGTTGAAGTTGAGACACTGAGATGTTAGACATAGTGCAAATGCTTAGCTACTTCCATGGGTTATCCACAGGAGATTGTGGTATCTCTTTAAATTGGAAGTTCTGAGTTCAATTCCCTTAACTACTTGTTTAATTGGAGCTTGTTGTACTGCTGGGAGAATTGTGATGGTGCACTCAGACAGCAGTGATCCAAGTACAGTGTGTGTTTGGTCCACACAGATCTTTCCTGTTTGCTGAAAGCTGGGATTTGTCTTGAGCTTGCTTCTGAGAGGCCTGGAGTGAATGAGCTGAGCTTCTGTTCATTCAGTGGTCACCTCGTTTGCACCCTGCTGTGGTGGTGGAGTTCAACACAGCTTCTGACAGTGTCTGCTTTGGAGCTTGGGAGCTGGCTTTCCACTCCAAACTCAGAGCAGAAGTGGCTGCACGGATCCCCTTTGCCACTGCACATGGAGTGGCTGGAACCACCAGGGCTCCTCTCAGTGGCTGCTGAATGGGTCCTGCTAATCTCTGCCCCTGGCCGAAGCTGGAGCCAGCCAAGCTAGCACAAGGTATAGGATTAGGTGCCAGCAAAGAAAAATATTTGCTCAAGAGCTTTGGGTTTTCTCGCTTTTCCAGTTCTATTTAAAGCAGCGAGTAAACGTTTAAAGATTGAGCTGGTACAAAGGCAACACACACCAACTGAGCACACGCTGAGAAGCAGTGCAGTGTTCTGAGTTCATCACAATTTGGCAGTGGGGTACATTTTCACAAACAATTCTGCACGGAGTAAGTTACAGCAAAAATAGCCAGTAGCAAATGTGTTTATCTCTTCTGTCTGCTTTGCTGCTATGGGGCAAAGTTAATCTGTAACTTAAGTAATTTTGGTTATGAGAAAATCTGATGTGAAATCTGCATGCCTATAGCATCTGGGTTGGTTTTGGTTTTTCATGTCTAGGTGCTTGTTCTGTGAGGAAATGTTACAGAATGGAAGTAGTACCACCTGAGTGAAATAGAGGGATTCCTTTTTTATAACTAAGCAATGACTATTTTTTTCACACTGTCCCCTGGAAAATGCTTGTGTATGTTAATCCCTTGTGTAAACTTGGTTAGGCAAACCCTGGTTGTTTGCATCAACCAGGACATTCAGAAGTGTTTGACCTTAACAAGGAAATTATTTTATGAATCTCTGGAGATTATTGGGAAAGATAAAAAATAAAGGTGGTTTTTTCTTTTTTTTTTAATGGCAGCATATTCACCAAGTATTTGGAGCATTTCTTAACAGCACTGAGAACTATTCTGGTCTGCAAATGCAGCTCCATTGCTCTTAATTATTTCCCTCAGCCTGGTGTAAGATGTAGGAAACCATCTTGTGCTTGTTTCTGTGGCTGCTTTGAGGAGGACAGACACTATGGGCATTGTGCTTGTGTCACACAGCAAAGAACATTTTCAACTTCGGTTCTCGTTAATCTGCAGAAATTACTGTTGGCAGAAATTTTGAGCCATGAAACAGAAGTAAAAGAGGATGCTTCAGCTAAGGAGATCATGTCCCACTTCACTGAAATAGCCCTCTTGTTGGGGTTGGGGGAATTGTGTCTGTGTTCCCAAATACAGGTCACACTTCAGTTAAAGACCAGCAGTGCCTCTGGGAGCCTGGTGGAAGCCCAGGCAGAGGGGCCATGAGTTGCAAAGGCAAGAAACCTGAATTAGCAATTTGATAAGCCCCTGGGTACAAGAGCAAGGAATGTTCTAGCAAAGTGGAAGTTGTCTCAGTGTACCAATTATGTGGGCTTAGTTGTAGGCTGTCTTCAGTACTGGCTATCCCACTTCTTTCATGAGTATTCATGTCACAAAAGGAAGAAAATGCCAGTATTGTGGGAAGAAAACTTCACTATTCTCAAGCACAGCTTCTATTTTTAACTGTGAAGTTTCTGTGGTGGATGCCCTTTTGCCAAGTAGTTGAACATGTCTGTGTGTATGAACTAAGACTTGGTGTCTGTTTATCTTGGCAGTGGTGAGCTGCTCTGCACAGCACTGTGATTTAAGTCTCATTTACACAAGGCATTTGCTTTGTTAGTGTGTGACCAGGTACTGGGTAGTGCAAGTAATGTGTTTGCACAACACTTGAATAACTTTCACGGAGTTTATACAGAGACATCCTCTTGTGGGAACTGTGTGTTAGTTTTTGTGAGGTTTTTCTTCTGCTTATTGCTTTATGTCACAGGTAAAAAAAAAAAAAATCAACTTGTTACCATACTTGGCCATTTCACAAAAATCTCTAGCAACTACTGTGACTAGAAATTGATCACTTGGTCATTCATTCTGTGTATTCTTAGTCCTGAAGTTTGTGCCCTCCACTCTCCAAGAGGTGCTAAGTTTGTGGAGGAAGCCTTCTCTAACTATGGCTGTTTTTCTATTGCTTTCAGGAGATTTTTAGTGGGAGCTGGATAGAAACCTGGCAATTGTTATCCTGTGGGCTCTGTTGCTATTTGTTCTTTTCTTGCTGGCTGGCTTCTCAAACTGATTTGAACAGGATGACTGTAGAAAATGGATGGTTATCTTGATCCTGGTTGTCAGGAAAATGTCACCTGTAAATATTTAATGAGCCTTTGTGCAACTGACCTGATCGAGAACTGAGTAATGATGCGGTTGCAAGAGTCATGGCTTCTGTAACCCGGTTTTGCAAGGAAAGGAGAGCACTTTTCCTCTGCCAGGCTTTGTATTGTTGCTAGCTTTGTTCTTTGATATTTTAAGTAAGTGGTGTTTTTTTGGAGTTCTGCCTTAACAGGCTCTTTCTTAGCTAGTTTGGTTTTCTGTATGCTTATCTGTGTGGGCTTTCTGCTCCTTGCAGAAGGAGACAGAATGCTCAGTAAACAAAAGCTGAACTCTCCTCTCTCTTATTTCTGTCAACAATAACCCCCCCACCCTCTTGTAGATTTTTTTAGTCCATTTTTGCATTGTTCCCCTGTGCTGGAGAGGTGAGTTCAAACCCACTTAAGAAGACTGGGGTGAGGAAAGGGTCTTACACAAAAGAAGAAATCAAAATACTCTCAGATGAGCTGGAACTTAAAAATAATGTTAAACGTGCTCCAGTGCGAAAGTAATGAAACAAGGAGAAACAGCCTTGATTTTTGGCAGCCTAATAACTATTGACATCCACAATCTAAAATCCTCCAAACAATATGGGGAACAGTTAGGACAGCTGTGTCAGCTTTCCTAACATTCTTCCTGTTTTTGTGGTGCTTTCCACAGTGCCTGACTTCTGGTTTAATGTCAGTCTGTGTGCACATTGGGCTGCTGTCCATGTGTTGTATCAGGACACTGAATAATCAATATTCTCTGGAAAGGATTAATTTCCTCCACTCTTGTCTCTTACTTCTTGGTGTCCTGTACATGCTGCCAATTTTTAGCAGAAACTTGCTAATATAGATTTTGTTTCCCAGGAAGAACTGGTCCTGCAACATGAACACTTCAGTGTGATCTGTATGCTCTTAGTTGCCACCATACGAAGCAAATCTGTCATATCTCCTTACAAAGTCTTGGGTAATTGTTTCAGAAATGTTGAAGCTCAGAAACTGTGGCCTTGAACACTAATTTTAATAATCTGGCAGGCATCCTGCCCAGTTACCAATGTCTAGTCACCAGCTACAGGTATTGAAGTTTATATTATAGCTGCAGAAATGGAAAGAGTGGAACCCACTGGGAGGAGCAGTGCACTGTTTACCCGGGGTGCCTCACTTCCCATCAGCACTTTAACCTAGGTACAATGACAATGTTTATGTATTAGGGTGAGAAAGTCCAGCCCAGTACTCTCAGTCAAATACCAGTCCTTGGGAGCCACTTGTTCTCATAGTCTTCAGCAAACAAAGCTGCAATCCCCCAGTCAACACCTTCTTCTTTTGAGGTGGCTTTTGTTTTGTTGGTTTACAAGGCAAACATCGGTCTCCCTTTAGACTTCTCATATGGGCAAAACATTTAGTTCCCCAGCCCAAAGAATTTATCTAGTCACAGCAGTGACCTAATGTCAGAGTGATAGAAAGCATTTTGTTAAACGGATTATCACAAGGCCACAAAGGTTTTGAAAGTTAGGACACATCCAGTACAAACACAGAGGCTTCTGGATAAGGAACTGACCTTTCAGCCTTTCAGTCTGCATCTCGGGACTGGCACAAAGAAATTGCTTTGACAACAGTGCTGGGCAGTGCCAGCGCACAAGAAGTTTGTACCTCTGGCTGGGCTTGCCAAAGTGGTAGGCAGCAATTCAGGTGCTAGTGATTTGACTTTAGGTATTTTCTGTGCTGTTGAGGGCAACTATCATACTGACTTGTTTCACAACGACTTTGAATAACTCATCTTTGCAGGAGATCTTTGGTCGGGGCACTTAGGGTTTTTTTTCCCTGATGGGTGCTGGTGCTGGGAAATTCTTATGCCCTCAGGGGGCAAAGTCTGGGCTTTCCTCAGCGAGGACTGCATCCCTTGTGCTGCACTAGTGCTTGCTGTGTGAGGGAGGGAAGGGGCCTGCCCCAAGAGGAGAGGCCGAGATGGAGGTGCAGGAGAGGGAGAGCACGCCAGGAACTCCCGTTTTGGTTCCCGCACAAGGCAGCGTGGAAATGCCGATGTGACCCCCGGCAACGCTGCGGGAGCGGCACCGAGGAACGATTGGTTTTGAAGAATCATAAATATTTGGCATAATTCAATTTTTAAAGAACAACGGAGTGTCAGTGCTGCCTCGGCTTGGCAGGAACGCAAGTCTTAAAATACCAGAATTCCCCGTCGTCTGGGATTATTGATGAGCTTTTGGGAAGGATCTCGGGCAGGCGCCGGCGCTGGGCCGTGCAGCTCCTTGGAAAACTCCTGCTTTCCTCCAGGGGCGTTGGGCCGTGTGTCCAGCACAGCGCTCCGTCTGCCTCCCTCCTCCCTGGATACGGAGCGCGGCCGGCCGGGGCTGCGCGCCCGGACCCCTCCAGGGCTGCCTCGGGATGTGCGGGGAGGGCCCATCCCGGGAAAGAAGGGCCGCATCCCTCGAAGGGCCGCACGGACCGGGCCCGTCCCGGGTAGGGAGGGCCGTATCCCGGGCCCCGCCNTGGGCCACACGGTGAGCGCCGGCGGGGCCGGGCGGGGGCCTGGGGGTCCCGGCGGGCTCGGGGCCCTCGCCGTGAGCGCCCCGGGGCTGCTGCGGATGGGGCTGGTCCCGGGCCGGGGGG
>WBMV01008448.1:798695-967648 GCA_013396655.1 Campylorhamphus procurvoides
TGTGATACAATTGTCTTTGACGCTGTAGTTTGCATGCATTGTACAAGACAAACAATAGAAGAAGTGCATTGAGGCAAAAGCTAGCAAGCTGTACTGCAAGAACCATGAAGTAATGCCAGCTTTTTACAGACTGGTAACTTATGGGGGACTGAAGAGTGGAGAAAAGTGAACTGAAAGAACTGTTAGTAAGGGAAACAGCTCAGCCTAACAATAGATGATAGAAATTGAAAGTTGCAGAGAACTTGCAATCTTGAAACACAAAATCGATTTTACCTGGATGTTTACTGATACTTTTCCTGTAAAATAATGGGCCCATACTGCTTACAGGGTCTGTGGGATCTCCCACACAGTGGGTCTGTGGGTTCAGAGGTGAGCAAAAGAAGTATCCTCTTTGCCTTTTTATTTTTTCTCAACATTAGCAAACTATAGTACGCTGAGAGCAGGTTGTCAGGTAGTGGTGTATTTTGCGCACTTGTAAGAATAATTGATACTGTAAAAGACAGAATTTTATTCTTTTTTAACCAAGTTTCATGAACTGACATTGAACACAGATATATTCCTAGGTGATAAATGAAGGAGAAAACATGGATGGTAGAATTGAAGGAGTAGGTGATCAGATTTTATTTTTGAGGATGGAGAAGGAAGAGGATTTACTCTACATCCATTTTGGAAGATTTTTTTTTCCTCTTTGATATTTGTTTTAAGGAAGAAGCCATGGTCTTTATCACAACTCCTCTACAAAAGCTGATCATTATGAGAGAACCTTTTCCGAGGGATAATGTGGAAATACATTCAGTTCAGTGGCTTATCATATCTTGTTGGGCTGGGGGCTACTGCACAAGTGGGACTGAGAGACACTGAGACAATCAACAAGCAGGGCAGATTTGCTGTGTTTTATTTTCCTTTTTCTTCTCAGCACTGCATCATTGGAAGCAGTGAATGTGTACAAACAAGTGAAGCTAGGCAGAAAACAGATGTTTTCCACACAATCAGTTCACAAATAATGAGACTGTTCCCATGCATGCTGTTAGCTCTCCCCATCTGCCATTGTCAGTGGAATACAATGGGAGGGAGACAATGGAGGAAAGACAAATATGCAACTATCCTGTTTATTCAAAAGTTGGAAAAAAATCACTCCAAGCAAGAAAGTCTTTAAACTTACAGAGTTATTTCTACAGATTCATAAAAAATAATTAAAAAATCACCACCCAAAGGACAGGATGTGTCAAAGGAGTATAACAGCATGTAAAATATTTTACTCACACCTGCCAGGCAGTGACCATATCTCCAGGGGATCAATAATTTCTTTGGTTTTGTGAAGAATGGTTGACAAATAGAATATATTGCTCAAATTATGAGCAAATGTGTGCATCCAAAGTATTCTCCTCCTTCTTCTCAGGAAGAGGTTCAGAACATTCTCACTATCTCATCAGCACTGCTACAAGCTGAGATGACATAAAAGTAAGAATCATATGTTACAAGTCCTGACAATGTCTCCTATTTACTTATAGTTAATTACAACGTACATTCCAAAGGAGGACTTTCTTTTTTTTTCCTTTTTTTCTTTTTATTTTTAAAGTGATTTAGTGTTTTTTTCTTTTTTTTTTTAATGAGATATTACTTATTAGCCTCCAGATATACAAAGATAAATGGATTTTTCTTTAAATTGTCCCATCTTAAACAGAGTGGGAGGCTATAAAAGACTAAAAAGCCCCTTCACTGGTATAATATCCTGTGGAACCCTGATTTGTTTCTCCTGTACAGCTCAACACAATACAGCAGACTACTTGAATACATAATGCTTTTTCACATTGAATGCAAGAAAAAACAGTTGCAGGTACAAAGTAATTATACAGATTCCAGGTCCAGACTGATTTTCTTTTAATGGTAGTCAACACAGTTGAAAAGCTCCTGTCACCAAAGACTCATTTTCTTTGACATTCCTCTGGTCATCAGGAAGGTGAAAATAGTAATTCTTGCACTCATTAATAACATATTCATGAGAAGATAGGAGAATTATTGTTTCTCTGCAGGCAGGACTCAGATAAGTGTGAAGGTTGAATTCTTAGCAAACTCTTGGTGATTTGATCACTACTGGTGAATTGGCAGAAAAATTAACAGGAAGCAGGAAAAAATATACTAAGGTTGTGTTGACAAAGAATTATCCTATTGGAATAGAAGGTGTTGGTAATATAGACTACCTTAAAACACACTGAAATTTTGGTACCATTGATGTAATTTTTTTCTTTTAGAAAATGTGGTTCTACCTAATGCTCAGGAAACATTTTATTTAGAACTCCCTTTCTGCACTGGTGGAGACTTTCAGGACAGCCTTCACTTCTGGAGGCTTCAATTTTAGAAAAGCAATATACAGGAGACAAATAAATACTGACCTGCTTTAAGGATTAAAAGAAAGTCAGCGTGTTAATCATTGTGTCAGGCTGACAATTTGTCCTGTAACTTTAAAACCTGGGAAAGAAAAATATAACTTATCTTTGTAGTTATATATTTCCTTTGGGTGTATTGAAGTGGAAGAGCACAAGGCAGTATAGGTTTTTTGTGCAAATTTACTGTTCAGAATGTAAATTTATGCCATAAGTTCCTCAGAGATGAAGCAGAAGAAACATTAATGAGAATATAGCTATCTAGATACATGTCACAGCAAAATGCTTCATGAATTCTTCCAGAATTTCCACTTACTAAGAATCAAAATTTAAAAAAAATAAATAAAAAGCAGTTTTTATTTTGTATCTCAGAAATAATATTTTAATACCTGGGGTGTAGGAATTCTGCAAGGCTTTTTGATTGCTCTTAACAAGCAGGTCCCTTGTCTTCACAGTGACTTCTCCTAAAGTTCTTTCTTCCTTAATATCTGATCAGCCAACACTAAATCTTGTTTGATAGCAGGACTTAGGTATGATTCCAGCTTGCTTATGTTTGCTGCTGATCTGTAGTTAAAGGCACCTCCCAAAGCAGCAAGCTTCAGACCCCAAACAGCACTACAGAACAGGCAGAGACCTTGGAACAAGAACAGATCATCAGTAAAACTTGCCCTTTGAGTATTTATGAGGTTGAAATGCAGCAATTTATGCTGATAAGCGGATCAAGCACAGACATGAATTGCTCCCTGAATGAACCAGTAATGGGGCTGTGGGTCTTGGCCATGGGACAAAGAGCCAGGCTCTCCAGTGTGCTGGCTGCTCACCATGCACACATCATGCCTGTGACAGTTTTTGGGAACAAAACCAATATTCATTCTCTTAGGCTGGATGAACATCACTCTGCCATGTCTCTGGCACCAAACTAAAACACCCTAATTTCATTATGGAAAGGGCATGGTGCTTGCCAAAGAAGGAATATGTTTTATATATACAGCACTAAAGCTGTGGCCTGATTCTTCACCATTCAAATGAATCTGTTAGAATGGGCTCAAATTAGGACTGCATGAAATTCTATACTGAAAATATTTTTAATGTAAGAAATAGCTTTGTCAGTTTAAATAATTTTTTGTTTGAAAAATAAGATAATTTTAGTTGATTTTTTCACCAGAGGAAGATAAGGAAATAATTTTGTTTCCAGTTCCTGGTAGGGTTGCATCATGAATGAAGGGGCAAGCAAATAAGCACAACAGTCTTGAAACAAACTGTGCTGAAGGCCCACAGCTTTTCAGCTGAACCAACATCAGCCTGCAAGTAAATGCAACCCCTTCAATGTTTGAATGTTCTGTTGCATATTTTTCTTTAACTTTAGCTGAGATTTGGAGAAAGAAAAAAAAATCAATGCCAACATACTGGAATTTTCTGCATTATTAATAAGTGTGCAGGTTCCCAGGGACAAAATGAATAATATGTGGTTTTCCCCTAGGCTGCCTCAAAGTGTATTTTCTCCCCCAGATCTCATTTTCCCAGGCACACACATAAGATTTGTCCCTCTTGTCAAGGAGGGCATCTTGATCCTGCTGTGCCACATCATTCTCTTGCCCATCAGAAATGTCAGTGGGTTTTCTTCCTTTCTCCAGGAGGCTCATTTGTGAGTTTCAGTTATTTCTACTGGCTTTATGAAGAGCGTCAGAGTCACTCAGTGACTGTGAAGGTTAATACAGCAATGTTTCTGTAGCATCCACCTCTGAGATCCTCCTATGCATTGACTCATTTCAAAGGTCTGTTTTCTTTAGTTGTAGAGGTAAAGAGGGATGAACGGGTCAGTCAATCTTAGCATGTCCTGGATGAGAAAAGAGAAGGCTCAGCTCTGGACAAACAGCACCACTGACCTTCCCTGTTTCTCCAATGAGCCAGAGGAGGAGCAGAGTTGATGCTACAGAGTTATCTCCCAGGATAAATCCAGAATCACACACAGAGTAGTGAATTGCTGGCTGCCCTGCAGACCTCTAGTACTCTTGGTAAGTAAGTTTTGTTATGAACATCTGTCTACTGGTTATTTTTACAAAATCTGAGAAGAACTGGGAGTTAACACTTTTGGTGACTAGGTAAGTGTTGGTGCTGTGTAGAAATCAGAATTTTTTAAAAAAACCCCAACCCTTTTATATCATTCTTAGTGTTCTGGAAAAGCTCAATACTTAGACAGCACCTATTAGGCTCTAGGCAAGTGTCCACCCACTTCACTGCCCTCTGAGCCTTGCAATGATGGAGAAGTACACAATGTACTTCCATGTATGTTCTTAGAGATTGCGGAGTGAATAAACCAGGAAACAATCAGTGCTGTTCTTTGTAAATAATGTAAAACATTACCAGAGTGTGCAATCTTGTAGATCTGGTAGACATGATTATTTGGAACCTAACTTCCTTTCCTTTTTATTTTTCAGTAGTGATTCGAACAGAGAGGGGGACCGTACTTTTAGCTGACAATGTCACATTGGAAGCTATCAATATTGATATCAATATTGATAAGGCTTAGCATATTCTAAAAATTAATGCTTGACCTTGTTAGTAGAAATGAAATTAAATGCTAACACTGAAACATGCAGTGCCATACACAGAAGGGCTTATACTAAGAAGTTCTGCTGCAAGCTGGGTCTTGCCTGTTGCACCCAAGAGAAAAGATGAAAGTTGGCACTTTGGTTGATGAAGGCCTGAGTACACCAATGGGATGAAGCAATGGAGAGAGCAAATGCAATCTGCAAATACTGATGAAGGGGAATATTTAGCAAAAAGTGTATCCCTGGGAAAGTGCTGGTGGCACTGTGTAGTGCAAGTTTAGTCACTGCCCAAAAAGGTTCAGTATCAGCTTGAATAAATGAAAGTTGTGGGATGAGCAGAAGAAAGAAGAGTTCATTCAGAATAAACTTGGAGACTTGAGACATAAAGCTTGTCAGACTGAAAGGTTGTAGAAGATAAGACTGCTCATTTTAAGTGGTGTGTGTGATATAAACAAAGAAAAATGGGAGGGTAATTTGGGCTAAGGAATTATGCTAGCACAAAACCACATCAGGATAAATCAACCATAACTACATCCAGGTTTCTTTTAAATGGTTTATAAGCACAAGCGAGATGAGATCCAGGAACAATATTCCTACAGGAGCAGGACAGGTAAACCCTTTGTTCCTTCAAAAGCAGAGAGAATAACTGTGGCTTCAGCTGCCTAGGACAGGAGGAACTAGAGTTCTAGACCCAATCCAAAATGGATGACTGAAGTTTCAATTTGGGTCCATGCCTTTCCACCATAAGCACCACAGTCTGTGGCAGTGATGGTAAGTCTGGATTCACAGTCCTAAATATCTGATCAGCCACTGCAGGATTTTTTTTTGCTAATATAAGCTTAATCCAAATAAATGTGTGCATATGATTGAATTTCTCTCCTATGCAGGAACACACAGCGCAAAGATTATACTGACTTTTTGCTTTGATGTCAGCTGTGGAAGAAGCTGCAGTACTTGGAATAGCGTAACATTAGAAGTCATAAAGTGTACCTGGTCAAATGCCATAATCACGGGTACAAAAGTTAATGAACTAATTTCAACTAGTGGTGCTAATTTACGGCAGTAGAATATCATGTGTCATTATTATCTTTCATTCAACACCATAAGGATCCCTAAAGAAGTATTTACTGCATTGCTGAACTCGGGTCTGTGACTCTTTCTGTCTGGAAACAGTCTGGTCATTGCTGTAACTTAAACAAGTAATAACCAGGTGAATATTCAGCTGTGTTTACTTTTACACCTTCTGAAGCCCATGGTTCTAACTCACGAGAATAACTGGAGGGACTTTGGCCTGGAAATCTTTTGATTAGAAATATTTAATCAGTATGAATAAAGAGCAAAGATGACACATACGATCTTATGTTCTCTAAACCTGTTTCTATTCACAATCTGGTTTTTGGGGTAACTCAATGAACCAAAAGTCATAGTAGGAATAAAAGGAAGTTGTTCAGTAGTAAATAATTGAAAGTTGACTCAGTCTGAGGACTAGATTTTTATGGTAGCTTGACTCCAAAGTAATAGCCTTTTAGCAGGAGATATAGTCATGCATGAAGCATTTCCATTTGAAGTAAAATCACAAGATAATATACAACTAAAAAGCCTCCTTCATAAACTTTTACTTCTAATCATGAATAACATCTTTGTCCTATTTAAATCAGTATCAGGATTTCTGATTTACTTACATAGCCCAATTACTGTTTGTGATCTTTTATACTTGGATGACATCCAAGTTGTTTATTCACAGTATGACATTTATTTAGGGACAGAATTGGACAAAAACTAGCACTACCTAGTGTATTCCTCTTGGACTGCCAGATTCTCTTTCAAAAATTATCTGTAAATGATATTCTAATCCTTTAAATATTGTGATTTGTAATGCAAAACTGTGAATTCACATGGTGTGCCACTATGTCTTCAATGACAAGCAGCCATTGACATTCACACAGTCCTATTTTACAGACAAATCCAAGGAGAGAAAATAAGAGAAGAATAATCCCATAAGGTTTTCCTTCCAAACTCATCCCTAAACACATCATCATAAGAAGAGATGGGAAAACACACTGCATTGTATAATGTTTTGTGGCAGGTATTCTTCAAGGAATGCAGCTTTGTTTTTTCTCTTACATGTTCTTTTGCAAAATCTCAAACCTATCAGCCATAGCCATTTATCAGTATTATAGACATTCTCACACCTGTTAAAAGATTTTCGTCTTTTCACATTTAACTTCACAACTTCTGTGTGGCTTGCTGCTTCTGAAAGATTAAGACCATCTATTTTAGTTTCTCAGCATGTTAAATTCTTGTTCCACTCCCTTATTTTGACTAGTTATTGTTCAGTTATTTTTGAGAAGCATCTAACTTTCTTCCAAGCTTGTTATAAATATGACTTTGCTTTCCAAGGAAGTCTGCATCATCAAATTACATTTTATTTCTACATAAATACAGCAACAATTAAACACACAGTCAAATTTTTACTTAAAATGTGATTATAGCAAAGAGAGAGATCGTAGAAGCCAGTATCTTCATACTCAATGTACTGGCTCCCTCTGTGGTTCTTTGAATTGCATCTGGGAATTTTTTATTTTTATTTTTTTTTAGTGATAACTGTAATGATGATTTTACTACTGTTATCATTGCAGAGCCAACACAGCCATGGAAGGCTGAGTTGGATTCAGTGTTGCTTCACACATCATTAATAAACCTGTCAGCTCAGCTCTGATTGCAAGATTTCTATTTCTGATGATGGAGAAAGAATGCAGTTCAATTTTCCACTGTGGTTTGGATTTTCAACACTAGTACCTAGAGACATTGGGTTTTGATGTATAAAATCAGCAATGTTGTTATAGAAGCCTTTGAGAAAGGCAGGACTTGTGAAGCACAACACTTTTCAATTCCTTGTGCCCTTCTTAATCAATTTAAAAAGTTTTCTAATAATGCCTTCATATAAGGCGGATAACCATTTTTTAAGTTGGAATTGTGACAGAACTGATTAGATATGTCAAAACAGGAAGATAGAGGGACTCAAGCTGACAAGGTATTTATGTGATTTCTGGCTTGTTGTGTGGAATCCATGGGAAACACACAGTTTTGGCATTCCAAACCACTGTTAGGTCTGTCAGATACATTGCTTGTGCTCTTTTATCATTAGATACATTAAAGGCTACGGTGAAGCAAGTAAGAAGGCTTGTGTTGTGTCTAGCTTTGGGTGATGTGCAGGAGGAACATGGCAGGGAAAAATGAAGGGCAAATTACTGCAGAATGTAAAAGAATTTACAAAAATGCAGGTTTGTGATCATAGTGGAGCATACCAAGGGATGAGGAGTCAGCACATCACTAACCCGCTCATTTAACATGAATTCTTACAAAAACGCAAGAGCACTCCCATAGCAGTCTCCTGACACTGAACAGCACCACGTGACAGAAAGATCATTGCATAGAGTGGTCCTGAATATTTCAAGGAAAGGGAGTTATTCAGACATTCTTTGGATCTTTCAGGCAGTATACACGCCTCAGAGATACCTGCACTGAAACACCATTCCCATGCCCCAATGGGTCTGATGAAACAAGCATCCAAATGATGAGCTAGACTTAAAGGCAAGGAGGGAGCAGGGACATTCTGTCCTGGCAGAAGTTGAAGTTTGCTGAGATATGCCTCTAGTCTAAGGACTGAGCAGTTACCTGAGGAAGAAATCCTTACCTTTCAACTAAGAGTTCAGTAAAGTCATAAATTACATGTTTTATGGTTCTATCTCTTCATAACCCAGTAAATGCTGTAAATAGGTGATTAACTCTCGCCTGATCTAATTATCTTGTTTACACCTCATCAGGCTATAATACTGAACTGGATGAGGATCTGACTTAGACAAACATGATTCTGTGGACAGTGTGCCTCTGGCAGGCCAGACTGATGTCCTGTGGACTTGGGCATCAGGTGCCTCAGGCAATGAGAGCAGAATTCCCATCTTTTGCCTTGCAGGAGCCAGGGAAGATACGGCCATGCTACAGATCATTCTGCAGGCCACCTACACTGGCAGGCAACAGTCAGTCCCTCTTTGACAAGCAGTAAGTGGAGTTGAAAACAGCCAATGGTATGGGCTGAACACAACTTATAGGAAGCACAAGGCAAATAGAGATCACAGGAGGCATTTTCCTGGGGAATTAACCACCTGTCTTCTAGAGCCACCTTGCTAATTAATTACTCCCATGACTCCAAAATGTTTTAATCCCTTCTTTTATACTCCTAAATTCCATTTCTTTTGGTCAGTCGCTTTCCCAAAGCAGTCGTGGCAATGCCATTAATTGGTAACAAATTAAAGCAGCCACAGCACAGAGAAAACCTGAGGACAATACAAAGTATGTGGAGCTGAATTTTGAGCCAGGCAGCAGGACAACTGTTGTACTTCTGTGTGCTTGTACAGAAGACAGCAGTACAAACTTCAAATAAAAAGTTTAGAAGAAGCTACTGCAGGATTGCAGCTTGTGGTGGTATAAAGACAAAGAACACAGGTTTCAGGTGGGGAACAGATGTCATGTTTGTGACAGAGACCAAATTTCTGAAATAACTAAAGGAAATAAAATATTTGTGTAGACTGAAGATGAGCCAGAATTCAACCACTGATGCTTAGGTATCTGTTTCAGTGCATTGAAACCCACAGAAGTCTCAAATTATCATGTCAAGAAAAGTTAAAATGTATTGGTAGATACAGCTGTATTTCAAGCTCTAGTGTAACGAACAGAGATTCATTGACAACATTCCAGGTGAATTTTTGGGGTTACTGATGATGTAGTTCTCAGTAGCCTGGGTCTTAATGAAGAAGTGCAAAACAATTTGAGCACAAGTCATTAGATTGCGGCATGGAAAATTCTGGGTATCCCACTGCAATTTCACAGAAAAAGATGTGCTTAGTTCCTGAGCTGGTGGTTTCAGTAAGAGAACACTTTCTGTTTTCACCTTGACTTCAATAACATCTGTAGTTATTGCTGGTATTTCTACAAGACAAAATTATTTGTCTCTAGCCCTTAGGGGCTGAAGTAGTGCAGACTCTCCAATTAAAGGCTTTTAACAGCTGGATGCTTCCTAACTGCTTAGCAGAAACATTAACTACTTAAAAAAAATGCTCACCAATCTGAAAAGGGCTATATCTCTCCAAAGCAAAGGATGAGAAACTTGTTGAAAGCAAAGTAAAAGAAATAGTTTAAATTATACATTGTTCTTCCTTCAGAGAGCCAGACCAAGTAACTTTTCATGGCAAAATGCATGGCCCCATTTACCCCAGTGCTGATTATTCCCAGGAGAGGAGGATGAGATTGTATATTCATGGCCCATCTCATTCCATTTACACTGATCCACTACACCAGATACTCTCCAACATACAGAAGACATTACCTGGTGGCCTGAAGGAGTGGTGCTCACACTGTCTCTCATGTGTTGCTGTATAAAAGAGTTGTCCATCCCAAGAAGGCAAATGACAGCATGACTGACAGTGTTTTGTTCCTACTGCTCCCAGCAGCAGACAAGTTCCTGGAGCTGAGTTTGTGGAACTTTGTAAGCCACATGGAACAACTCTGTCCTTGACAAGTTCTTTATTGCTGAGTAGTGCATCAATCTTGTAGTAGGCTCAGGATTGCAAATACCACATGGGGTTTATGCTTTCTCTCAGCTTCTGCTCAAGGAGAGAAGACATCTGCCTTTCTAATGGTTTGCTTTCCTGTGTGTTCACTAGCCAAGAAATTGAAGAGAGCTCTTGCTGCTTTTGACAGAAAGTAGTACAATTTGAGTGTGGTTTTTTTATGGACAGGATTTTCAGCAGCCTCAGAACAAGAGAGAATTGTGTCTCTTGCCTTCTGGAGTAAGGAAAGAGGGGATGAAACTGTATGTCTTACCATGGCTCCTGTCCTGGAGCTTCCAACAAACTTTTAGGGCCAGAATGGCACCTAAGGAGTTCATTGACTGAAGACTGTTCATGTCCAACATTTTCTGGAAAGACAAGCTTGAGAGAAAAGGCTGAGGTACTCAACTTTTTTTGCCTCAGTCTTTTCCTGGAAGTGTTACAGCCACACTACACAAGTCACAGAAGGCAGAGACAGGGACTAAGAGCATGACGAACTGCCTGCCGTAGGAGGAGATCAGGCATGAGACCATTTGAGGAACTTGAAGGTGTGCAAGTCCTTGGGACCTGATAAGATGCATCTGTGAGTCTTGAGGGAACTGGTGGATAAAGTGTCTAAGTCACTATCAATCACATTTGAGAAGTGCTAGTCCAGTTCCCATGGACTAGAAAATAGGAAAAAAATTTAAAAAGGGAGAAAAAGAAAAAAACTGGGAAACTACAGGCCAGTCAGTTCCACAGTTGTACCTGGCAAGACAATGAAGCAGATCCTCCTGGAAACTATCCCAAGGTACATGGAAAATAAGGAGTTGATTGGTGACAGCCAACATGGTTTCACTAAGGGCAAATCAGGCTTGACAAGTTTGCTGGCTTTCTATGATGGGTTACAACATTAGTGGATAAGAGAAGAGTAACTGACAGACTATCTGAACTTGTGCAAAGCATTTGACATATTTGTGTCTCTAAATTGGAGTGACAAGGATTTTATGGATATAACACTTGATGGATAAGGAATTGGATGGATAGTCACTCTTGAAGACTTGTGGTCAATGGTTCCTTGTCCAAGTGGGGAGCAGTGGCAAGTGGCAATCCTCAGAAGTCAGTACTGGGTCTGATGCTGCTTAACATCAGCATGTTGGCAACATGGACACTGGGAATGAGTGCACCCTCAGCAAGTCTGCCAAGGACACCAAGCTCTGTGGTGTGTTCAACATGCTGGAGGGAAGGGATGCCATACAGAGGAACCTTGACAAGCCTGTACAAGCCTCATGCAATTCAGCAAGGCCAAGTGTACTGTCCTGCGTGTGGGTCAGGGCAATTCCAAACACAAAGGTAGGCTGGGTAGAGAATGGATTGAGAGCAGCTCTGAGGGGAAGAATTTGGGGGTATTGATTGATGAGAAGCTCAGCACGACCCAGTAATATGTGCTCACAGCCCAGAAAGTCAACTCCGTCTTGGCTGCATCAAAAGAAATGTGGCTAGGGGGTCAAAGGAGGTGATTTTCTGCCTGTCTACTCCACTTTTATGAGAACCCCCCTTGGAATACTGCATCTCTGAGGCCCCAGAGTTTTGTGTTTTGAACATCAATGAGGACAAGGACCTGCTGGAATGAGTCCAGAGGTGGGCCATGAAGATATTTGGAGGGCTACAGAACCTATTCCGTGAAGACAGGCTGAGAGGTGGGGCTGTTCAGACTGGAGAAGACAAGACTCCAGGGAAATATCATAGCATCTTTCAATATCTAAAGAGGGACTACAAGAAAGTCAGAGAGGGACTGCACTTAAGGGCAGGGAAAGGGGGAATGGGCATAAACTGAAAAAGGGTAGATTTATATTAGATACAAGAAGGAAATTCTTAACTATGAAGGTGAACAGGTTGCTCAGAGAAATTGTGGATGTCCTATTCCTGGATGTGTTTAAGGTCAGGGTGGATGGGACTTTGAGTAACCTGATCTAGTGTAAAGTGTCTCTGCCTATAGTAGGCCTGTTTATAGGCCTTCCAACCAAAACCATTCTGTGATTCTATAATTGTATGAAAGATTGCCCAGAATGTGTTCAATGTACTTCTGATCCTTGAGGTGGGCTCAGGACATATATTCAAGAAGTTTCTGATAGATAAAAATTCTGAGGCCAGTCAGGAATGGAACAGACAGAAATCTTGCCTTACCATCAAAAAAATGTACTTGCCTGTCTCATTTCCCTTGCTGTACAGAAGGAGGATCTGGTACCAGAAATATTGGTTAGCAGTAAAAAAAATGCATTTGCAGCCTGATCTACACTGGGGAACGTATTCTGGCTAATCTCTGTTTAACTATTCTGTCTGCATAATTTCTAGTCTGATAATAATGATAAGCTCTTCCCTGATTAATAGCCTAACCTCTTAAATATGTAAAAACTACCTAATTTTTCACTGCTGCATACCTAAGCCAGTTATCGTATGCTAATTAAAGGATTTGTCATCAACTAGCATTTCTAATGTTTTCCCCCATAACACACTTGCAATTACATGTTATGGGAGGACTCTTTTTCCCCTGTTCAATTTAAAATAAATATTTTAAACTATTCCGTGTTTGCTTTTCCAGTAGAACACTCTGATCTCTGTGATTAAAGTTAAATCATTATATGAAAACTCCAAGAACATTTCTCCATCGTTTCCCTTAAGTTGACTTATTTTGCCAGTCATCTGTGCTCTGATCTCTGAAACAGTATTTCCATTTTGCTGTAAGCATAAACATCATCATAGGATCAGGTTGCATGGGTATGGCTAAATGTCTGAAGTTATGCACCACTGCCTCTAATAAAGTGAATTATGCACAGAGAATGCAAATTACATTTTTATCTGATGCTATCTCACTTGATGTTCATTACATAAAACAGAATATAGTGGTCCTTAGTTTGTATCTGCCTGTTGCCAAATTATCTTGCAAAAGACTTAATTTTAAAGAATTTTGATCATTTAGACCTTTTTTTCATCATTGATTCTTAATTTTAGAAGGATGAGACTAAAAAAAGACCCAACAACTCCCCAGTAAATTACCCTGACCAACAAAAGAGGGTTTATGGACCCCTGCCTTGGTATTTACTGTGTGCAGATTACTTTGGTTAATTGCAAAGTTAGAAAGAATTAACTTCAGATGAAGAAAGTGTTTTGTGTAAAGACATGGGCTATTTCTATACAATAAATTAAATAAAACTCGAAACAAAAGTCACTGCAAAGTGAAATACTGAGATATTTTGCCTCATAAATGTCAAAAGGAAGCACTTTGGATTGAAAGCCCAGAAATGCTTGGCCTGGGAAATACCAGGTGGAAGATTCACATTTTTTTTGTCTTTGTTCCTTTCCAGCTTTCCTTGGTGAAGAGCTAAGCAGAAGGCAGCATTTCTCTACAGTCATCCTGAGTGCAGATGTCACCTTCCTGTGTCATTGTCTCCTCTTTCCAGTTGCTCTTGGACCTGCAAGCAGGATAAGAATAGATATGCACTGGTAAAGCCTTCAGTGATGTATGATAAATTCACAGTCAAGGCTGTTCACATTTTGTTTGTTTTTTAAGCTGAAGAAGTTGTTAGTCTCCTCACAGTGGTTGTTGTTATCAAAGTCTTGAATGCAGCCACATACAGGATGTCTTACTCTATAGGTGTATAGACTTGTTACAGAAGCTTCTGTGACATATGAAAGCATCAAAAAAAGCATAGATGTAGGGTCCAACTAACCACATTTAAGAGTAAATATGTTGATTTTCAGCTACATGTGCTAAACAAATTCCATGCTGTCTGGTTTTTAGGCTCCACCAAAAGGCTCATAAGCTCAAAGAAGGATGACAAATGCTCTGCATCCTGGTGCTATATTTGGTTTCATGTCTGCAGGGATAGGCAGCGTGCAAAGGTACCTGTGAGGTATAATTACACACATCTTGGTTAGAGAATGCCATTAAACAGCCATTGCCTTAAGGAGTGCACTAAAAGTGCCTTGTGTACCTGTATTGGTACAGGAAGGAGAGTCACTTTTGCTAAAACTACAGTGTAGAAATGGTTCTTCCACGCTTTACAAGACATTTCAAAGGCATTTACTTACACTGTTTTATATTATTTAAGATAGGCTATCAAGATGCTTCCCAGTAAACATGTCATATTTTGAGTGAAGAATAAAATACACTCCATGCAAAATCAAACACACATAGCACCTGAAATGAATATTTCTCTTTTCAGACCATGAACTATGCACTGAGATAATTGACTTTTTAACCTTCATTTTTCATATGATAGGTTTCTTGAATGGGCAATTTTTAAGAGCAAACTTTCTGAAATAAGCTGAAGAATTACTGAGTTTTCACTGAAAACATCTGTATTTGCTCAGCAACTGCTATCCAGAGGGGCTGGATTATTATTTGAATTTAGGAATCTAAGTAGATTTTTGAATTTAAATGGCTACCAACCATCACACAAAGGGCTTAAAAGTAACTTAAAACGCACAGTCTCTCTGTATAAAAATGAACTTCTGTTCATCCAAAAAAAGATAAATTACAGAGAGAAATAAATCTTAAAACTAACACTGCTGAGTCAAGAAGTAAAATTAAACCATGACATGAAACTTTTGACTATTGATGTTATGCAACACATCACGGTGTCCCAGAGCTGTACAGCAGCAGAGGAGGTAGACTGTGTGATGACAGCAGAGTAACAGCCTCCAAGTTGTGCTGTGTCTTGACAAATATAGTCTTCCTTCCTTGTAAGTTTAAGTTAAGATTTCACTACTACTTTTTGGATTTAGTCTAAGTTTACACCCACCTACGTTCATTAAGGAGAGTGACAAGAATAATCATGCATGACCTTTCTTAAGGGCAATAAAAATAACTTTTTTTAAACAACCAAATAGCTGTGTGACAATAAATTACAGCATAACAAGAACCATATGTTAAGGGGAAAATATTCTCCTAGCAACAGAATGGGAAAGGTGCCTATTAGAGGATCATTCAACAACAAAAGTGCTCTGTATGTTAATTTCAAGAATATAAATGGGAGAGGGAAGCATTTTGTAGGCTACACTTTGGATGAGGAAGGGTAATGGAAAAAATAAAGAATAGCAAAAATATCACTGAATTTTAAATTTTGCTTTTCACTCATTCACCTTAAATAAGAAAGTTTATGTTTTCTTTCATATTTCCCTTTGCTTCAGAACACTGCACATTCAGGATGTTTGGGTCCTCTGAGGTCACGTAAATCTTGCAGTTGCCCACATTTAGCTGGTGAGTAAAGCAATCTCTAGGAACTGACCATGCGGTGACCAAACATAACCAGCTCAGGTGAAAACAAAAATATCAGATTTTTTATATTAGGGTGATTTTGAGAATTGAACTTTTTGTTTTGTCTTGTTTGGTCTTCAAATATGCTTTTTTTTTTTTTTTTTTTTAAAAAAAAAGGAAACATCAACCTAAGTTTCACTCTTTTTCTCTCCCAATAACTCTCATAGCAACCTGTACAGTTGGAAGGAAAAAATAAAAAGATTTTTCTAACAGTCAGCTTTACCTACATCCAAGGGTTGTAAAGCCCAGCTGCTTTTTGTCTAGCTTGTTCATCACTACCAGTAATATTCCGTGTGCCATAAAACTTGTATAATCACATCCTGTCTCTGATTGAAGGCAGACTCTACCTTCATAATTCAAAATGAGTTAAAAATTTTCTTGAAGACAGGTTTGTTAGGAGACAAATTCATCTTTCCTCATATCTGGGCTGCATTTGCAGTGTTAAAAGGAGTGATAACTTTTGGCACTAAAATAAAGATAGCTTTGAATGCACAGAAGGAATATATTTGTAAATCAAGAAACCATAACTGCAGTTTTGCAGAGCTGAACTATGGCCTTAAGCTAAGAGCAAAGCTATACTGTAGTGAGATCATCTTCTCTTTTGTAATAACATTATACTGCTTTCGTGGAATTTTTTAATAGTTCTTCATGTCTAGTAGCAGTTTTAGTAATGCCCATATAAACAGCAGCTTAGAACATGTAGTAACATGTGCTGTCAAGCTGTTTTTCAACACAAATCCTTTATTATTCTATTTATAACTAATGACAGATACCAGAAATAGAAGCCTGGTTCATTAATTATGTGTATTTTCTTTCTGACTGTGCACCTGCACATGGGTTACTGTCAGGGCACTCAAGTACTCCTATTGTGCTTTTGATGCTAAATTATATGTCTCAGCAATGATTCCAGTTTTCAGAGTTCAGGGATGTAAGATATCTCCTAATTCAAAGGAAAAACAGATGGCTGAGAATGACTGCTTTGTTGCACATAGCATAGAACACCCAAAAAGGTAAGCATCACAGAGAGACTTTATCTCTCCACAGTCCCACATGGTAAAGCTTATCCCTGAAAAGTAGACAAAGCAGCAGAGGCACACAGGAGCAATACTAAGGCTGCATACAGATGTTAATTAAAGAACAGCGGTAACCAAAAAAAAAATCCCCAAAACCTGAACAAAACCCAACCAACCAATCAACCAAAAAAACCCCAAAATCCCCATCCCCAAACCAAAAAACAAAAGCCCAGAATATTCAAACTGAAACTATTAAAACTCAGTGCATCTCTGTTAAGAGTTTTCCCTTCAGTACATTATGTCTACCTTTACTCCAGACTAACCAACTCCTTTTAGAAAAGAATAAGGGAATAAGTTTCTATAGCATAAAAGTATTTTAGGACTTCTATAGCAGTTACCTATAATTCACCACATGAGCCAGTTATGTTCGGATGGACAACTTCAGTCTGAACCTTTGTAACAAGGACAACAGTTCTGATTCTGGTTCATCTGCAAGTGTATATAACTGCAGTATCTTTTGGTACCTAATTCTTGAGAATATTTAGTTCCCCAAAATGTTTCCAGCTATGTCTAGCCATAGATACTGAAGGAAAATCCTAAAAGCAGGGCAAGCATATATTTCTTCTTTACCTACTGTCCCAGAACCAAAAATATGTACTTCAACATGCTCCTAAGACAGAGGTGGTATCTCTGGGTTTAATAACACTTCATGAATTGAAAGGTAGGAGAAATAAATCTTACAATTTAGGTGGAACTTGTCTTTTGACAATTTCAATTGATGGCCTCTCATATGTGTGTCATCAAAAACAGTGAATAATGGTTTCTCATTTATCATCTCCTTGCCACTATTATTTCACAGCCCCATTTTCTACCCTGTTTAATTATCCCTTTTTTTTCATGCAGATGAACCCTAGTTTATTTAATCTCTGTCAGATGGAAAGCATTCGTACCTTTCATCATTTTAATCACTGCTCTAATAGACCTTTTCTAGTTCTGCTGCATCAATTTTTCAAGATGCTACAACTAGAAATGCTTTTGCTTTTCATGATTTGGGCACAATGTGGATCAATATTGTGACACAAAGTTTTCTGCTTTGTTTTCCTTTTTTTTTTCCTAGTAATTACCTTTCTTTACTCATGACTGAGTGATGACCTGACATTTTCACAAAATTATCTGCTAGAGCTCTAAGAAGATGTTTCCTAAAGACAGTTGGTGTCAATCAGTTTGCATTTAGGACAGCCTTTCTCTATCTGCATTACCTCTATCAGCACCAAATTTTTTTCCTACCATTTCTCTGCCCAATCATTTAGTACTCAGAGGTGGTTCTGCTACTCTACATAGTACTTTTATCACCTCACTTAATTTTAGGTTATCAGAATTTGCCACCTCATTCTATACTTGCTTTGCCAGATAGCTGCAAGTGAGGTATTGGATGGACTTCAACACAGGTTCCTCTGGGGCTCCACTGGCAGTGCTCTCCCTCTGTGAAAACTCACAGAGTAGCTCACTCCTCCTGTTATTTCCCAACCGTACGTAGCTGTGGAAACCATCTCTATGATTTAATATTTTCTTTAAATTTTAATTTCTTCATTAGCTTTTTGGTAGGCAGATCTCAGAAAAACCCCACTATACACCATCAAGCACATCACATTTGTTCACAGCACCTTGTGGACAAAGGTCCCTGAGTTGTGAGACCTGACTCCTTGTCGTAATAACCGGGTGGATTGTCCTCATTGTAGAAGTGCTAAAGTGCTTCAGTGAGCTGGAGCCCGTTCCCTGGCAAGGTCTGAAGGGTTAAATTTCCTTCAAAGGTAGAACGACCTTGCCCTGCAAAAGGCTGACCAGCCTCCAAGAGCACGCATCACTGAGGTAGCTTTGCTCCCACTGGGACCACAGACCTCAGTCAGGACAGAATTAGACCATCACAGGGACTTTTCCTGTGTATCTGAAGCACAGGTGAAGTTTTTCCCTGGCAGAAAGTGAAGGATGGGATATATATGCCTAATCTACAGATCTCGTCAATTAGCTAAATCGAGGATTCAAATTCATGAGCCATAGCTGATTATCGTGTTTCATATTTGCATCATAATTTTTCTAAACAGTGTTAATTTGCTGCCTAATGACTCTGTAAGATTTCTACCGGATGATGTTGATGATGTGAGGTTCAGTGCTTTTGTTTCCTTCCTATTTGAAAGTTTTGCCACTGAGCTGCCAGTGTTAAATGTAGTAATGATCAGAGGAGATTGATTATAATTTCTGCACAGAATTTGGCCTCTAACAGCACTTGTATGCCCCATAACCATGCCTTGCATGCATTCAGTATGCAATACTGAACTGTGTGATGCCATTTTACTCTAGTTACTGGGCATAAATATTATTTCTATTTATATATACATATATTTATATTTAAATATATTATGTATATTTATTTGAGCAGTGTAACTTGACTAGCTGAGACTGCCCTTTCAAGTGATTGTCACCTCTCCACTATTGTTTTCACTGTGAACCTTCATCCTGCAGGTTGCATTCAGAGGAGTCTTCAAAGAGAGCTACAGCCAGTCAATTGCTCCACTGTAACTGAAGGACCTGCTACAGAGCATGGCAGAGTCAAGTGTAGGTTGAAGACAACAAGGCCACAGCTGCTATCTGATTTCCAATTTAGAAATCGCCATCTGCCAATGTTTTTAAAGTTAAAAGTTAGTTCTTTCTTACAAGCAACAACTCACAAGAAATCTTGATTTTATTTATTTGGTTTTCATGGAAGGAAGAAATTAATTTCACCCAGCAGGTGAAATTTCTTGTCTTTTCCAGCTCTTCCATCAAAGACATTTAGCTACTTAGCAGAAAATGCTGACAAACAACTTTTGGGTGATTTCAAATATTTGGAATATTTTCTTTCTTTGGGTGAAAAGATCTTGACAGGTGCATGGTTTTTAGAAGAAAGCCTGATTTTTGTTATTCACATTCACATGAAATAGCTCTGTGCATGTCTGCAAGGCAGGGACCATCAAGGACCTCTCCTTATGGCTTGACTGCTTTTATGTCCTATCTCTGATGTCTTTGAAGAATCTTTGCTCCTTTAGCATCCTAACAAAGATCGACTTTATAATGCAAAACTAAGCCTTCTCTTTGCACTGCTGTGAGGACCACAATACATAACTGTATGACAAATACAGTTAGTCCATCTACCTTAAAATCTCTCTTCAGTTACAATTTGATTAAATATTCTTTTTCAGCCTAAATAATCTCTCAGTTTTTTGCTACATCCAATGAAGAGTCCAGAAATGGTTTCAGAGAATGAAAGAATCTTATTATTTGTTCTTGGTGGGATTTAGCTGACATAAAACAACGTCGATGTTTCTAATAATTACCTCTATTGTGCTCACACCTAAACACCACAAATGAGATATTTAGCCGTTGTCCTAGGTTCTGTAAAGTCAAATGAGAAAACTCAGTTTCTGAAGAATTAACAATTAAAAAACAAACCAAACCAAAACAAAACCCCAAGAAAACAAAACAAAAAGAATAAGGTAAAAAGGCAAGATGGAAAGAAAAATAACATATGATTTCTGTTGCTTCTTAGCTTCTTATTACATACTGACATATTTATATAGAGACAGGTGCTTGCAGTAGATTACTTACAGGACAGAATGGGATTATGTTTCCTGAACATTTTCTTTTGGTTGCTCAGTTTGAAAGCGCTCCTTCTCACCCCTCTTGTGCCTTCCCTCACCACTCCCAAGAAAATAAAATGAAAAACAAACCAACCAGCATGATTACTGGACAGAGAGAGAGTGAGGTTGCATGGGAATCAGGACTACCCTGAACTGGAGAAGGTTTAGGGAAGACATGAGTCACCTTCTGCCTGGGAGGAGATAACCAAGAAGAGGGAGCTGGATCCTATCCTACCCTCCCCAGGGTATATGGAAGGGAGGGAATAACAAGGCTCCTAAATTGAACATGGAGAGACTGCCACTGAATATTAAACAAGGTTTTCATTATGAAGATAACTGACCATTGTGAAATGCTGAACACAGTTTACAGAATTCTCATCCTTGAAAGTCTGAGACTCAACTTAATGAAGCCCTGAACATGCCCTATGAAAAGCTATATAAGGAATTTATAAGTTGCAGTTGCACAAATTTGACTTAGGTTATCTGACTTAGGTTCTCATGACCAAGATTTCTAGAAACATTTAGAGGCTCCTCTGTTTTGCATGGTTAAGAGTCCCATTCTTAAGACTCTAAAAACCAAATCAACCAAGAAACCCTCACCAAAGCCAAAACAAACAAATCGAATTTTGAAATCCCATTCTCAGAACTGTCCTAAATATTTGGGGTCCTCTTTATCATTTGCAAATATTTAGCCTAGTGTAACGACAAATAGTTGTAGTTGCACATTGAAGTGTTTTTTAATTGTATCACAGGGACTATAACAGACAAGTATACAGAAGTAAACAGATATCAATTACTGCTATTAGAAATACTTTCTGGTTTTTATACCAACACTAAAATGTTCCCAAACTGATGAAGAGAGCAGGGGTGGCTGTTTATTTTAAGCAGATGTCTTCTGTGGAAATAAATCCCACTTCTGTACTGTCTGAAAACATGTAATCTGACAAGCTTTTCAGCTTTCTGAAAGACAAGGAACATCTATACTTGGCCTTCTTCTCTTACATTAGATCTTTCTCACATACATTATCATCCTCTAAATTTATTCTTATTTAATTAAAATAATAGCTTTAAATTTTGATTTCTAAATTGCTTACAGGTGAAGTGCCCTTATGCCTTGGGGAGCAGTAAAAAAAGTTTGTCATTAGTAGTAACTCCTTAAAATTAACTTCTACTAAATTTACTGGTGCAAACCATTCAAAGTCATAGCCTTGGCCCAAATTCTGTCCAACAAAACCAGCTAACTGTTGCTGCCTTCTCTCTACCGAATGAGTCACTTATAAGGCATTTAAACAAAGAAATTACACAGAAAACCCACCAGACATGAAAAACAGCGTCCCAAATCTTCAGAGGATATCTACCTCACCCTTCTGAAGTCACTAGTTTTACCCTGATTCGTACCAGTTGCAATCTGGTTCAGTCCCTGCAAACAGCTATTTCTAACCTATTTTAATACCATCCACATCAAACTGCTTATTGTTATTGCTTTTAGGGTGATATAAATAAAGGATTTGGAAATAGTTACGGCTGTTGCTTATTGCCTCTTCCTCTGCCTCTGGTTATTAAATTGTGCTGGTTTTGGCTGAGGTACTTAGTTGCCAGATACAAAAGTTTAAAGGGTGAGCTCTTTTGTTTTGTTTGTTTGGTTGGTTTGGTTTTAGGGGGTTTTTTGAGATGTGGAAGTACATTAGTCTAGTGATAATCTTTTAACTAGGAAAATTAACCAAATAATAAAACAAAGCACCTAATATTTTGAAATCTCAGTGACCAGTAAGGAATAACAACTGTTATTGTGAAAGGACATTAAAATTTCATCAGGGCTACCAAACTAGCAGTAAGGTTATCCACTGGCAGAAACTCAAGTGTATGACACATGCACACACATATACCCTGTAAACTTTGGAGATACAGGGCAGGAGCTATAGGTGAAAAGAGAGAAACAGCCAACCCCTCTCTCATGTGGGTTGATGATCTCTGTATGGGTATGAGATGGTCCTGACACACAGATGTGACAAGTGGAGTCAGTCAGCATGAATAAAAGGCAGCTTGGTCATTGTCTCAGGCCTTGAGACTCTGAAATTCATAAAAAATTAATTCAATTATTTAGAAACATTTCTGGAGCAAGGTTTTTTCAAGGTGGAATCTCACAGATTTGATTTTCCGATGCGCTCAAAAATCCATATTTTCTTTCTTCTCTGATTTCTATACTCCTGTTTCTACCAACAGACTTGAACCCATCTCAGTCCTCTGACTAGCCTGCTCTGCAGTCACTTCTCAGCAGACAGTGAATGAATGCACGCACCTCATCCTCCTATGATCCAGTGTCTCTCTACATATTTTTTCTGGTAAAATGCATGATTCCACAAGTGTTTAAGACTTAAAATGTTGGCTTTGTTAACACACAAGCAGCAGGAAAACTAGACGAAAACAAAGAAAATACTGAAAAAATGAACTAAAATTTGCAGAGAAGAAATGCTAAAATACAGAGGGGTATGAGGCTTTTCTCAGGTTCAAGGAGACCAGTCTGGGATTTACAATACCTACTGTTGCGATGTTACTGTAGACAGGTCACACACACATTGTCATATGATCAGCTTTTACACAGGAAGGAGACCCAAGACTGTTTTTTGAGAAACTTGGATGAGTTATCTTTGAAAGTTACCAAGGAAGGTGAAAGGTAAATAAATGACTGTGGCCAAAAAAATTAAGGCAGCATCTTTTCTTCTACACAGGCTGAACAAAGTTAAAAACAAATGATCCAAAAGCAGTTGAGTGTCTCTGATCAAGCTCTTTGACATGTTTTTTAGATGAGAGTAGGTGTAACCAGGTGAGACTCAGGACCTAGTCTTTTACAAGTGTTTAGCTTTGATAAAAGCTGTGGCTACAAATCCCAGGACCACTTACAATCAGCAAAGACTTTCCTCTTTGCAGTCATGTATAAATGTGTATGTGACGTTTCATCCCATTCTTAATCCTCTGACAAATTTTCCTTGTGGATACAATTATTGCTCTGGGAGCATGTACTCATTGCAGATTGTAAGCTGTTGGCTTTCCCTGGACATTTTTGCCCATGTAATTGAGTGGCACTTAGAATTTTCTTTCTCTTTGCGAATAAAAAAGCCAAAACTGGCAGAGGTTTATGGTAGAACTGCAGCTCTTTCAGCACATTTTTAGAGGAAAGTACTTCCAGAGGTATCATGCAGGATGGAAATCCGCTGACTTCACACCCCGTCAGACAGGACTCCTGCTGCAATAACTCCACCACCACACCCTGGTGTCTCCCACTCAGCTACGCAGCAGCAGCCATTGCAGACTCAGCCAGATAACACAGGCAGAGTTATACATAGGTCAGTGAACAGGAGCTATTAAAAGTTAGAGACTACAGCTCTGGTGTTTTTTTTTTTAAGCTGAGATTTTGTCACCATTTTTATGGCACCAGAAGCTGTAAGCAAAAACAAAAGGCCAGACCTGTCTAGATATGCTTGCATAAAGCTTGAGAAGGGAACAAGATTTGCATAAAATTAAAATAAAGAACATTGAGATGGATTCTTTTTCTGATGTCAGTTCTCTTTCAGTATTGTGAATTGTCAGTTTAAAGGGAAGTGTAACTTTATTACAGCTTCTCTTTTGCAAACAAACTTCATCTTCAGGGGAGAAGATGGATTGAACAAGCAGACAAGGCGTGTGTGAATAATATTGCCAGGTGGGAAGATCTAAACAATTTGGAGTGATCCTGTGAAGAACAGCTTCTCTTTCCAAGTGTAAGAATATTTCCTTAATGAAAGAGCACATTTTAAGATTACATGTAATTTTTCCATTTATAGTATAAGGGCATTTTCTTTTGTTATCTGTTCGTGTCAACAATTACCACACCAAAGATGCAAAGTCCTTAGAATTCAATTGCTGCATATGCTGGAAAAAGCAACAAAAATCCTGTATTGCATATCCAGTTGTCATAAATTTAGGGTGACAGCTATAAAAGCAGCTGAGAAGTACCCTGAATGAGTTTGTAGAAATTGCTACCATCTAAATAAAACAGATGCATTTGCTTGTGTCCACAGCCAGAAAACCTTACCTACCTTTTTTTGCAGTATATATCAAAGCAACATCCTTTTGTTTCATTCCTCAATCAGCTTTGATAATCTCTTTTCCATGACAGAAATAGGCAGAGGTTACTGTGTGCTCATAGGAATGACTGAAGAGAAGCAGACGGAGCAGGATTCATCTGAAAGTTATATTTATCCAGGCTCCACCTACGGCCAAGCGAGGAGTGTAGGTATATCCTGAAGAAAGCGCATCCCATCTATCACAGGCACTAATTGTGGACAGGGTGAATTGTCGGCCCACAGCTCATCTCCCTCCACTGGCTATAGACTGAATTAAGCCACCTCAGCTAACTTGCAAATGTCTGACAGCAAGTGAGATGAATCTTCATCCCAGATGTGCCTTGGACCCATTAGTTCATTTCCAATAAATAGATGCCTCCCAGTATGCCCAAGAGCTTTTTTTTCCTCATCCTGTTATCCTGAAAAATGATTTTCCTTACAGTCTATATGTAAGGGGAAACTGGAATAGCCCTTAGCTCCAAATAAAAGATGAATTTTTTGTAGAAAGCTTGAGGAAAACAAGGTTCATTTGCCTACTCTCACACACACACATAAAAATCTTCAGAAAGAAAAATTATTCTCTTTTGAAAAGTTTAGGGTCATTTTTCATTCCATCAAGATTTTTTCATAACATTTACCTGCAGATTTTCTCTGTGAACATTATTAAGGAATCGAGTCTAATTATTATGGATATTTTTCCGCCTGCTAATCACTTTGAATAATCATTTTAAGAATCTTAATTTTTAATGGTATAACACTTTGCACAAGGCTTGAAAAATAATAGAAACAACTTATTGCTAAATATTTAATTGGAAAAATCAGCATGTCTTTCAAGAGAAAGGCTCTTTGTTCCAAAAATCCAACAATCTCTAGTAAATTATTTTTCTTAAGTTTTACGCCTGCAACACTTAGAATAAATGAGATATCTTACAGCTTTTTTAATAAAGGAGATGGAATTATTCTTGTTAATTTACCAATTTTATTAAAAAGCAGATGAACTTCTTTGACTGGAGTGAAAATGGGCTTTCAGGAAAACCAAGAGATAAACACACTCCTGGGTATGTAATGATACTTTTTCTCCATTACTCCCCACCTCACCATATCAACTGAATTACCTCATTGTTGCTGCTGCAGCCATTTTGTGTTTTAAAAACATAGTTGATCAGAAATGACATTTCTTCTGAACACAGTTTGGACTCAAAAGGGACCCTAAAGACTGTAGGGTTAGATTGTTTTACCTCTTGGCTTCTGGGGTGGAAGGACTAAATACCCTTTCTTTATTCTTTCCCGCCCCCATCCCCCAGTTGTTAAAGCAGTTTAAGTACTTCGGGCCAAATTGAAAAAGGTTTATTTTTGTATCTAAAGTCAGTAGTTCTGAAACCATCATTTAGACTTACATGCAAATACCATTGTGTGTCTATTAGCACTGTGGTCCTGAAATGTGGTTCTTGAGTTTCCAGTAAAAATGTTCTGTCACTATTTTGTTATAAAGTCTGCAGAATTGTAAATTGCTTTGGTACCATTTGTACCCTTAATATATAATCTTTAAAGTGGGGATAACATTTGCTGTCCTAACGATATGCTACAGCCTGCTTGGAGCAGGGATGGTCTGTCATAGCAGAGGGTGAGGTGCAGTGATCATGGACTGCCTTCTGCCATCGCTGGCAATAATAGCAGCTGTAAACAGCAACAGTAATAATAACACATCACTGCTGTGTGGAAAGTACAGGCAAGTTGGGTTTTCTTGTGTTACTCTTAATATAAAAATATTTAGATAGATTTGTTTTAGAAACGTGGATTTAAATTACTCATTCCAAACAAAGTTGTTTGGAACTCATGTTGGGAAGAACACGATGTACTGCCTCTCTTTAGAAGCAAGAGAAAAGCAGCCTCTTGCTGTGATGCCACAGACATATTTATTATTTATTCTATTCTTTGCCCAGTTTATTTTTCAACACCAATTAAAAGCTTATTCCTGCCTCTGAGTCCAAAATACCTTGGGCTTCAGCCATCCTGGGTATTCACCATGTTTTGCCTGCCTCTTTGTCTGCAAAAAGGATCATCAGCCCAGCCTGTTCACTGCAAATATTGAATCAAGGCATCATCAGGTTATTTATTTTTTCCAAATGTTTCCTTTTTCTGGGGACGGGAACAAAAGAAACCAACATTATAAACAGGGAGGCGTTTTTACCTAATAAAATAACTCTCTCTATATTAAGCAAAAATGAAATGAACACAGTGCATTGTCAATTCTCTGATTCAGTAAATTGCTCCAACAATTTTTTGTAAACATACTGTCCTGTAATTGCATTTTAGATGCTGGCAGGTTGTGACTGGTTTTCTTTACCCAGCCACTGTTAATTCTGCTTGGCACTGATGGTTTTATCTTTATCTGGGTATCAGGCTGCTTGTCTCTAGAAAACACATATCAAGACTTGCATTAGACATTTCAATGGCCCACAAAAAGTGTTCAGATCCCTCCAGCTCATAGCTAAACCTGTCAATGAGTCAGAAACCACCAGTTACTGCATTTCATTCAGTCCTCTTTCAGTCATGAAGATCCCACTGCAGGAACACCAGGTGCTGTGCAAAATGGTGTGCTCTGTCTGAGACACCTAGAGAAAAATGACAAAAAATCTAAATTTCCTAATTCTGACATATCTCTTCTCCCATGCAGGGAAGCTGCAGAAAACGGGATGAAATAGCTGCAGGGATTTCCTTGCAGAGCTCTGCAGACCTGTTTTCTCATACTGCACCACACAGAAACACTGTGAAGAACTTACAATGTTTCTTAACGTGCTGGGATATTGAGGGGGCCTAGCTGGAAACCAGTGAATATGGAGGTCGATGGGCATTTTCAGTGCTTATCCTCCTGCCATTGACAATAACTCTGAAGCTTGAGAGAAGTAAGTTCAAATCTCTTCTTTGCAATGGATTTTCTCTGTTACTTTTGCACGCAGACACTTATTGCTGTGGGGAAGCCTCTGCATTGGTCCTAACTTCCTGCCCTGGGTTATGCAAAGATTGCAGTAAACACTTTTTCTTTCTTATTTTCCCCAAATATGCCTACTAATTTAAACTGTGGAGAAGGACTTAAGGTACTCTATTATCCTAGGAGAAGAATGTGTCCACAAACGTGAAAAGACTGGAATGCTGATAACTCAGACAAATCACTGCACAGATCAAGGGCCTCCATCCCTCACACCAAGGGATTTCTACCACCTGGGGCTTCTACCACCAACTTGGTGGATCAAGACTACAACCACCATTCGAGCTGCAGCGACCAGGTCTCATCACTGGATCCAGTGGGTGCCCTGTGTGTCCTTCCAGTCACCTAGGGGTCTGCGGCCCTGCTCCTGTTGCATGTACTGGCACTGCACCCTCAGTCCAGCACTGATTCTCCAAACTATTCCTGCCAGGTTGTTAACAGGTAGGGGGACGCCACCTGCCCTCTTATTTTGGTCTGATGGGTGGGAGCTTGGGAATTTTCTGGCTAGCTTAACCCAGTTTTATCAGTATTGTCGTTTAGCGCTCTTCCTGGTAAAGAGGGTTTTTTGTTTGTTTCCACTTACATCTGGGTGCATTTGATCTTGCTCGCCTTCTGCATTGGAGAGAACCAGGGATATTGAATCAGAGAAAACAGATTTCCATCCGAGGTTCTCTGCCCCTCCAAACTGTTTCAAACTGAGACACACCCCATGCTGTTGTGCAAGTCCTGAATATTGTAAACTGTCTCACCAGCTCCTTCTTCCTACATGTCACATTCAGAAGGAAGATCTGCTGACCTCTGCAGGCAGACTTGTGAAGCAAGTCAGGTGCTTCTCTGACTGTAGATTAGGGACACAGTCCTACAACCTCAGATGACTTGACCATGGCAGAAGTCAAGAGAAAAGGGATACGGGATGGAAGAAGGGCCATCAAGAGATTCATCAACATGTCATGTCACTTAGTGTGGGCAGTCTTCCTTCCTCACATGACATGATCATCACTAGGCTGTCTTCTAGGACAAATTCTACAGCTTTGTCTTAGAACTCACAACACTGTGATAATCACTAGAGTCAAAACTACCAGGTACTTCTCTGCAGACATAACAGGAACTATTCACATACTTTAGTACAAATAGAAAGAAAAAGAAAAGAAAAATGAACAAAATCTGGGTCAAGACTGACTAATTATTTTCCTAAGGGGCAAAAATCATCCCACAGACTAGGTTGTGAAGGGAAGAGCTCCACAGCTGCATTGGCAGAGGGAAAAAAGGTTGGCACAGTATTCTGCAGAGGCATAACAGCTCCCATATTCATTATATGATTAGACTTGATGATTAATACTCATCTAAGGCCCAGCTGCTTCTTGCAAAACTGCTTTAGTACTGCTCTCGCTGGAGCTACTGGCACAGCAGCCCTTTTGATGCCAAGGGGAGTTCCCTGTCTAAATAAAGCAGAAAGCAAAGATTCACACTGCAAGTGGAACAAGGAAACCTAACAGAGGATTCTCTCTCCATCAACCACAGCATGCAAAAAGCTACCTCTTTTTTTTTTTTTTGTCTGCAACTGATTAGCCAACACTGTCAGAAAGTACCAAATGAACCTGTACAAGAACAAAAAAGCATCTGCATGTACCATTGGAAAGCTATCTGCACTTTTCTAGAGGAGCCACTCTGGATCTGAGCCATCAGGTCAGACTTCCACAAGGTTTCCTCTCTCCAGGGGCAACACAGAAGTTTACTTTTGGCCATTAGCCTTCATCAACACTTCTCTGCAGCTGCCCATCTTGCAAGGCCTCAGCTACTCCAGTGTATAACCTCGGGACTGCTCACATCCTTCTGGAATGGTACACGTCCTCTTCTGTAGGGAAAGCCAAGGCAGAGAGAACTCATACAGAGTAACAGGTATGTAGTCCAAAACTCTATTCTTTGCTGCATTCCTGTTCTAACTTTTAACTTTCAATTTTGTGCTTAAGTACTGGAAGCCCATCATTTAGAGGGCATTTCTCTGTGGTACTGTAATTTGGGGATAATGGAGTGGAATTGACTTTGAAAAGAAACAGAGGATATAGAGAATGCAAACATGTACCAACTCTGCTGAGGAAGAGCAAGACAAGAAAACAAAAAAGAGGGAAGGGGTATGTATAGACATAATTATAAAATTAAGATTATATTTAACTTCCTAGCATTTGTAGAACAACGGGTCATCCAATTCACTTGGTTTAAATCTTGTTGTCTGAGAGGGCATGCAGAATGGAGAAAGGTTTATCATGTGTTCTTCAAGCTCTCAGTTTTTTGCCTAGCAGATATGTAGCACTCGTTTGTATGTTGTCTTTTCTGCACTGCTTTCACTTTGAAAAAATTAAGTATCTGTGAGCTTGACAGGAGATCAGTGTTGTGAAAAGGGAAAAAGGATATAGTAAATGGGAAAAGCATCTTTGCAGTTAAAAGTGCTTTGTGAGCCATTACATTTTGGTACCTTCCCTGATCTCAAGACAGATTTTTATTAAAGTTCTTCTTAGCAAGGGTTGCAGCTAGACATAGATTTGCAAACTGGCTTCCATTAAAACAAACTCATTAAGCCACCCTAGCAAACCCCTGTCCCCTTTTCACACTGTTAATGCTGAGGGTGACAGTCTGATTATGCTGACTTTTGGTTTTCTTCAGTTAGGTTTGAGGATCTTAGGGTATGAAGACTGTTTGCCATTGGAGATCACAAAAAACCACATTTTCCTTCCTCACTTCCTTTCAGTCAGCATTTGGACAGCACAAATAAAGTTCCCAGGAGCCCTGAAAATACTAAGAACACAGAGCACCAGGGAAATTGTAAATTGGTGTGAGAAAATCAAAGGTAAAGTCTGAGACAAATTAAACAGACATGAAGGCTTTTGAAGAAAAAATAAGAAAAAAAAAGAAGGCAAACAAAACCAAATCTTGTGACTACCTATATTTGACTGTAAAAATCTGTAACATTGTTCTTCCTAAAACAGTGAAACTTCCTTGATTTGTGTATTTTCAGCAAGAAGTTATTTTTTTTTCCTCACATACAGAAGTGGTAGAGGAAAGATTACTTATAAATTCTTGTGACCCTTAAAGAAACTTACCCTCGGTTGTAGGAAGTGTGCTGTCAAGACTTGGAATCTCTTTCAGGATATCTAAATGAACAGGACACCCAAAGGCACATCATTCCAGGGCAAACTCAGGAGGACTGATACCCACTGTGACACCTCATTGTTGCACTTGGGAAGAGGAGAGTACGTCTCATTTTACTGAAAAGTCTGACTTCTCTTACAGGTGTGCTAACATAGAAGGGATTTTACATTGTAATAGCAGTCTCCCCTCTTCCTTCCTGCTGGAAGGAATTACTCAGCCAGCATCAGCATGCTTGACAGTGTCTCCTATTAAAATGCTCTGCTCTGTAATTTCTGTGACATTCTTGTATGGCACTAGGCTCACACAGAGCAACTGGAATCCATAAGCCAGCAAAGACACTAGACACAGGTCAGGAACTCAGTTTGCCACTCGGGAGTTTCTTCACAGATTTGTGTTTGCTACTGTCTTAAGATAAATCTCTTTGAAAGTTCTTCAGTGTCAAAGCAAACTGGATAAAAGGTCAAGAGCTTTTATCCTATCACCCTCTGCATTCAAGTTTGCTTTCCCTCACAACCTTGATTAGTCTGTAATTTTCTATCTTTCTCCATATCTTTATTTCCCTTGAAAAATTCCTGCTTAAGTATCCCCAGTGAAGTTGTTTGTATGGCTGATCTATGAGCTCTGTATTAGAGATTCACAAACTGTTTCCAAGCAAGCTGGCACATTCATACAGAGGAAAAGAATCAGTTCTGGACTTAGCTTACATGGTGTAAGTCCAGGGTTTGGTGCATTTCATCATTCCACAGCTTTTCTTCCTACCAGAAACCTTTCCTAAACTCATGAAGGACTGTCAAGCCTTGGGCATCACCTGCCCTAGTACTCCTGTCACCTTCCTCATACAGGTGAAATCCAGTAATTCTGGTTCATAAAGGGAATAAGGATACAGGATATCAGGTGTTTGTGGATCAGGGCCTGAGAGATGTCTGTAAATATCCTCCAAAAAAATTCTGGGAAGTGAGAACATGCAATAAATCTGCAGGTGGTTTGAAAAATTAAACTCTTAGGCATGTAATAACAATTAAAAATTTTTCTTTGCCTATAGGACAAAAAAGGGATATAAAGGACAATGGTTCACCAGTCCTTAGGTGTTAGTTGTCACTGTCAGGATTCTGAGCTTTTCCAAATAAATGGGAAGAAAACCCCTAAAGGACCTGACCAGGACTCCATTGTGACCTGCTGTTAATGATCCTATCCCTTAACTCATTCTTCTCCACTGCTTAGGTTTCAGGAACTTTGCAGGGACTTACTTGCCTTGTAAACTGCACCTATCCTCTCTTCCCCAGCTAAAGTGGGGACACTGTCCCTCTTTCCCATGCAGACACCATGGTAGAAGAGAAGATACTTAGACTTTCTGCTGCTTTGTGTTGGCATAACCCCATAGATTTCAGGAAAGCTTAAATGATTTGTCTGGGCTCAAGTAATTCCAGTCATTAAAGAAGGACATTTCATTAGCTGCCACCTAAAAATGTGATTTAACACCATACTCAGCTTTTGTTGGCATTCACTGGGGACTGGAGCAAATAATTTGAATTTAAAGCCAAAAAAGATAATGGAGGAGTAGGCCATCAACTGGAACATAGTAATAGTAACAAAAAGAGACCACTGATGCAGTTAATGTCTTCAGGACAAGTCAAGTATCAGCTGTTTTTGCATGAAGACAATCAAGGTTTATAGTGCAGAAGAGAGTATGTGTAAGATTAGATTTGGAATATTTCATCAATTATGCAGCTGTAAGCTATTAAAAAAAAACCCAAACAGTACTTTGCACTTGCATAGTGTTTTCATCTCAGACCTCATCTTGAAGGACTTCATAAACGTTAAGTTACCTGCCCCTGAGAAGTACATAATTTATTATTAATCGTATTATTATTTAAGTTTTTAAAATGGAAAAAAGAAGTTAAGTGACTCACCCAAGGTCACCTTCATCATGTTTAAGAGGGCTGTCAGCTGGCAGTCATCGGAGATGCAGCCTCCAAACTTAAAGGAGGGATGGGGTGATCTGGGGAGGATAAATGATATTGTTTGGCTTGTACTTGCACTATGATTCTATGATTTAAAGTTTTTCTTGAGACTGATTACAAGAGACATCACTGGCATAAGGAAAAACAGAGAATACTGAGACTAAAGACTATTAAGAGATCATCTCCCATTTAAGCATAAAAATAGATTAATAGTAACTTTTTATTAATTATCTCCCTTAGCCTATTTTGCTAGTTTACAACTTTCACTGTAACACTGAGATGTAGGGGTGACTGCTAAGATCCTTGGAAAATCCTACCTATTTTAAAGCATTTGTTACCTGGAGATCTCAAAGTGCCATGAAAAAGAAGTAAGCTTCACTCTCCTCATCTTACCATGTGTGGAGGCTGGGAAAGCCAAGACACAGAGCAGTGAGGTGAACTGCCTTTCACTGCTCAGGAGTGGGGTTTCCACACAGCAAGTTGTGCAGCAGGAAATTGGGTATTTTCCTATAAAAATGAGTCTTTCACTGTGCTTGTGAACTTGCTAGAACCTTGAAGTGGCCTTTCAAAATACAGATTTGGAGAGCTTTTATATTGTAGCTGAATTGAAGTGAATAAAAATTATATGACAATGGTAAAGCACAAATCCTACTTTATTTATCTTTTCTCTCTGTCATGCCTCAGTCCAAGAACAAACATCTTCAGACCCCCACTTTGGAGATATGATGCTCCGTGTTGTAAGACTCTCTTCTGGGAGAGTTCCTCTATGAATTTCACCTGCTGGAGACTTGAAAACCCAAAGAATCTATGGGGTTTAGGATCTCTGCTGTGCCTTTGAAGGAGGGATGGAATCAATAAGTTTTCAAAACAGCAATAGCTTGCTAAGTGGCTATGACATACATAGCAGTATTGGATATAGATAAACTGACACTCTGCATCTCTCTGTCTCTTTGAAGTGTGTCAGATAAAGCTGCCTGTATTAGGACTGTACATGGTTACTTCTTGTCACTCTGGGAATTTGGAATTTGAAAATAAGGCCTGGCATAAGTGAGAAGAGATGTAAATACTATATGATTCCTGATGGGTTCCTAAGGATGCTGGACAGCTGCTCCACAGCATGAACTGATTTAAAATCTGTTGAGACTGATGCAGAACAAAGACACCTCCCAGTCCTTCAGGAGAATGGCAGGTACTGTTCAGCAGGGCAAAACCAGTGAAACACTGCCTTGGTCACTGCAGCCAGCCTGGGCTTTGGGCCTGGACTGGCCTTAGATCAGGACCACATCTACTTTCCTCATCGTTGGGCCTGATTTTAGAGCTCATTCGCTCAAAATTCACTATACTGAATGGTGAAACTATTTTCTCCTTTGCCCCTCTTTCTTGCAATACATGGATTGTTGCAAAGAGTAGGGAAAAACAAAAAGAAGAAAACACAAACACTACTCTTTTGCAGGAGAAACAAAGGAGGATGCATCAAATTTAGGCAAATTCTGTTTATCTCTTCCGGCCAAAGACCTATTCCCTCTCAGTTTCCAGTCTGCTGAATGGGGAAAGAATGATTGAATAATTAGTTTCCTCAGTAGCATTTAAGCTGGTAGTTCACAACACAACAGGAAAGGATAAACAAGCTCACAGTCACAAACTGATTGATGGGAGACTTTCAGTGGCTCACACTGAAGAGATTTAAGGCCTCATTTAAAGCCCTTTGAATGCCATTTGAAGTTTTTCATCAATGTCACTGGGGGATTTGTATTAGTTCTCTGGCAAGTGAGACACGCACAAGTTTCTACAGGAAGAGGGTTGGGGTTTTTCCCTCAGATTCAGAAAGTTCCTCTTTCCTTCTTGGCAGTACAAAAGATCTGTTAGGTACGTGTTTGTGTGTGCCCAGCCAGTTTCTTTTGTTGACTTCTGTGATTGTTTTTGATACAGATATGCCTGATATGAAGCAGCAATTTATTTTTTTCTTCAAATTTTATGAACTTATAACTACAAGAAATATGTGCTTAAGTACAGGAAAGATTAAATATTTTTGTTAAATGTGGTAAGTACCCTTGGATGCCAAAACTAATCACGTGTTGAATACGTAGCTATCTGTTTGAAATTGCATTAATAATATGAGGCATTGCTAATAAACTAAACCCCCTTGGGCTTTGAACTCTCCAGCTCTGCAATAAAAACCAGAGAATTTAGCTACAAAGTTACACAGCTGAAAACTTTTTCACAGAAAATGCTTTTCATTAAAGATAAGGCAGACTTTTCTGATTTCCTGGATGTAGTGAAAAAATACTATATATGCATATGTTGGATCAAGGGTTGGACTTGACAATCTCAGAGGTCTCTTCCAACCCAGCTGATTCTATGTGTTTTTACAAATGCTTGAAAAACAGGACAGAGTCCAAGGGGATTTGGACTAGACATTTTGGAGTCTCCTAATTGAGACCTCTCTGACAGTTGTGTGACAACTACTCAGTATCCCTTGCCCCTGTCTCTGGCTCCCCAGTGTTCTGTAACTGACTCAGTCTATTTCCATCGTAAAGCAGCTCCTGAATATAAAGCACTTGGGATCCAGAAGATGAAATAGACACTTCATTTATTTAACATGTATTTACATTTATTTAATGGTCCTTTTACTACCCAAAGCCACTTCTATTTGGTTTAGAACACAGAACAAAAAAAAAAAAAAGCACAAAACTATCTATGAAACATCAGGAATGGTTATTTTATTTCAGAAAACTCTATCCTCAATAGTGTCACAAATGCCACAAAGATGCCCTGGTTAGTATTAATAAAATATAAAGAAGAAACTTTGATTCATAAACAATTTATTTTCAAAATATTAGCCTAATACACTGTATCATTGAAGGAAATATAACCACCAAAATATATTAGGTAAGATACATTGTCTTGCTTTGTGCCTTTTATGTTCCCTCACATTTTATTCTGGAAAGCAGAAATTTTACTTGTTTCATTTTCCAGCTAATTTTAAACAATTCATATGAGATTCAACCAGCATGGTGCCTGCATTTCCCAGCAGGAAAATGTTCTGATTAGGGAATGCCTCTGCCACAGTTACCTGTAATAAGAAAGGGGATGAGAAGGAACTTGTTCAATGACAATAGAAATGGTTTTGCAGTTATGCAACAAACTCTGGTCTCAAAGGACATTAACCTGATGAGAACAATCCAGCTAATTCAAGTCAGGCTTTTCCAAAATGTTCAGCTCCTCAACCAAAGGAAATAGCCAAATTTTCAAAAGGCCTTACCAGCTTTACTTAGCCTCAGACTAACAAAACACAGATAATTTAAAATCATTTGATCAGTGACTACTTGCTTACTTAATGCTGGAAATCTGCTAAATGACATATTGAATCATTATCATTATAGATGCTGGTTTCAGATGGAAGATGGACTTGCTGATCAGGCCAGAATTCAGTGAGGGCCACCAGTGAGACTTCACTCAAGGCATATCCCTGTTTAATGTTTGTGTCTCTGTTATGAAGTCACTTGGTGCAATAGGAGCAAAGCAGTAGGCTGGTGTAGCCCCTGCTGAGCTACCCACATGTCCACTGTTTGCAGTTTGAGGCTTTTGCTTCAGACGAGATTTAGTCTGATCCCCTGGTACTGAGGGTCCCCATGGAAGAAATTGTTAGATATTATCCAAAGGACCAGGTCCTGTTTCAGACCTTCCTGTTCCCATGGGAGTGGACTGCATTTTGTGGACTCTTAAAGTGGACCTTCTGCATGTGGTTCGTTCAAACTAGGCAGTTTGCTTCAAAACCACTCTACTACTTGAAAGAAAAAGGGAGTAGATAAGGCTGTGATGGATTATCTAAAAATGAGGAGGGAGAACTGCTTTTGGATACAGCATCTTAAATCTTCCTAAGCTACAAGGATATCACACTGACATGAAGTTAAATGTCCTTTCTGGATTTAAGAGAATCTCTTAATCAAGTACCTTTATGCTTCAATTCCCAGCCTGTTGTATTTCCCTTCTTTATCCCTCTTTGCTAAAAATCTGGGGTGAATTTCCCAAGGGGTTTAAATAAAAAGATGACAGAAGCTACAGAATAGCTGTGGGATATTGGAAGCTAGCTCTTTTCAGAAATTCCACAAGGGACTGAAAGCATCTTAGTGAAGGTATTCTTTCTCATTATGAATTGGCACAGTGCCTGACACACAGAGGACAGCCCCCACAAACCTTGTATTAGACGTTTTGTTAAGTTCAGTTGAAGAAAATTGCCGCAAAAATAAGACAAATCAAAACAATTTTACAGAATATTTAAAAATGCTGGTTTTACAATCTAATACTTCAAATTCAGCAGTGTTTTTCTACTCTAAATCCACCTGCTCAATTTGTTTAGTAAAAAAGCTGACGTTTTCAGCTGCAGAGAGATGAATTCCAAGGAGTTTCTTCTATTGTTTACTATAAATTAAAACAGCAGAAGAATAATTTACAAGGAATACAGCCTGTCTGCAGGCTATTATTATTCTTTAGTCTTCTTTAGACAGGAAGGCTGTCAGTTATTAAACAGTCACCTAAAATTTTTCTCTCACTTTTGCTGCAAAACTGGAATCCTCTGTGCTATTTTACCAGGAAATAGTAATAAAATATCTTTAGGTAGATGCCTCACAAATCATGCCATTATTGTTGATAATTCTCACTGTCTGTTCTGAGATACGTGTTAGCAAAAGAAATGGAAGTAATTTCAATCTTTCCTGTAGAAGTTTGCCCATTATTAAAGTGTTTATTTGTCATAAAGCATTTGTATACACTGTTTCTAGTGAGCGCATAAGTTAGTGAGTGTGTGTATATGTACAGCTGCTTTCACGCACAGTGCTCACATCCACGTGCCTTGTCATGTGTGCTTAGGTAACTACATGTATCAGAGGTCTGTGCAAGCAATTATAGTTTGTGGACAGTTATGATTATTATAAAAGAGTAATTAAGGATCCCTTTTAAGAGTTTTCACATCTCATTATGGTGCGAGACTGCCGTGTACCGGAAGGGAGGAAAGAACGGAGACGGTCCCGGCCGATGGTGAGATGAGGGCTAGAACTCGTTTATTCATGGGAGCATGGGACTTATATAGGGTCAGGGAGGAGCTTGGATAGTGGGAGGAGTTTGGGGGCGGATCGCGGCAAGAGGGGAAGGGCTTACAGGGAAGGAGGAGAATACAGATGGGGTGTGGCCAGCCTCACATGATGACGCTGGGATTGTATCACCAGCCAGCCAATGGGAAATAGGGAATATACAGCCAATGGGAAACTGGTAACTGCAACCAATCACAATACAGCATACAAATTCAAAGGGATAAAACATGAATTTGTGAGTTCTGAGGTAATTGTCCGTTTGTGGTATTGATAAACTGTTCATCGTGGTTGTTCTGGTAGCCTTTCAGAGAGTGTTCTCCGACACGGGACTTGTCTCCAAATACTAAATTCAAAACTGTCTTGTGATATCAGGCAGTGTTATAAAAAAACCCAGGTGATTTGAAATGAAAGTTGGCTGATAATTCTTACACCTGATAACTCTAAGTACTGAGTTACTTCTTCAAACCTCACTAGTTGCTCTCAAAGTCATATAAGTGCAACATTGTTATTTATAGGCATGAAATTCTTTCATGTTAGGACAAAATTAATCTGAATTTCCTTAAACGTACCATATTATCTAGGCGTCAGATAAAGCTGATGTGAAATTCACAGATTCTGAACTTGTTCTCATATGCTTAAACCTAGAGTAATATCTTCAGTTTTTATGTAGTTATTACAAAAACACCCTCTAAGCAGCTGCCTCCTCTCTGTCAGGAAAAAGCTGTTATCTTTGAAATTAATCTCATGGCCTGCATAGAATTAATCCTATCTAGTTTCAGTAAGCCTTTGTATATGTATTTATATGATCATACCTGCTTTCTTCAGGCATTAGTGGATTGCTTGTGGAATTAATTCCCTGGCAGACTTTACAGTGGAGTATAATCTAAAATTGTTTACTAGGCTACAGTGTGATTTTCATCCACTGGAGACTCAAACACGGCAATGCCATCAGTTACAGAAATGCAACACTGCTATGCTAGTAAAACTACATATTGATCTTATATGCTGCATTCTGCCTCCATCTCTTGCAAGCTCCCAAATAAGCAACTGAGAATGGTGGCTTTAAGGTATTATGGGAAATTAAACTAAAAAGAAAACCCAAACAACCTCTCTCAGATGAACTAGGATAACATTTCTATGACATTCATTGGCACTTCTTGAACCAGACTATACTCCTATACATTGGGTCGCTTGCCCAGAACCTAGCTGTTAACAAACATATTTGGCAGATAATGACTACAAATCTACCATTGTGCATATGCTGTGTGAGTGTTTCATTCCTTTTGGGAGTGAAGTTATTAGAGGAATTACACTGACTTTGGGCACTGTTATTGTTTCTTGTCATGTACAATATTCCTTATAAATAGGAAATAAAAATAGTTCCCAGAGACCAAAAATTACAGGCAAATATATATAACACGCACACACACACACGTATATAGACAGGAAAAACAAATCAACCACTGAATTGTACGTTATCTGAGTGCTTTGTTGAGTATCTTCAAAAGCTAAAAAACAAAACAAATCAGAAGACAGCCATACACATGAAAGTATCCTCTTTTAACAGGAAAGAAAACGCCATGATTTTTGTAAGTCTTACTTCTAATTCCCTGCTATGAGTCACTATCTCTGGCGGAGGATAGGGACTTCAGTAGCTTTGCTAACTGCCTGTGTCATCTAGACTGTCCTGGGTATTATATAGGAGAGAACCAAAGTCAGACTGAGTTATTTCAGACTGAGTTATTTTAATCTTCCAGGGTTGACTATGTTCAGACAAGTTTGGTTTGTGCTTTGTAACCTCTTTGTGATGTGTCACATGACCTCTCATTTTGAAGTAACTTTTCATGGGTTTTTATTTAACAGGATCATTTTATCATTGACATTGCCACAAAGGAAGGCCCATCTTGCAAAGTTTCATTCATATTAGTTGGGGAGGGGGGGGGAGGGGAGGGGGGAAGGGAAAGAGAGGTATTAAACTGTGAAAAAGACTTTTCCAGCCCCAGATTAAATAATTTTCAAAAGAGATAAGTGGCATTATCCCCACTAAGTTCAAGTAAAGTTTCATTGAAATCAGAGGTCTGAGCATCTGTGAGATGAGTAACTGTAAAAAAAATACAATCAAATATTGGTGTTTCTGACCTTTGACCAAGTTAAAAATAAACTTGTCACTTCTCCCTTGCAGAAATATGCAGAATGCAACTCTCACTCAGTTTTTCTGTCTTTCCAAAAATGCATCAATGCACATCACTCTTTTCTGGTTCGGGAACATGCTCCTACCAAAATCTAGCCAGGCATTAGATATATCAGGACCAAATCTCTGCAGACAATAAAGCATGTCTTTGGTACAAAAATTGCACTTCACATGTACCTTCCTAGCTTGATATGAAGCATTGAATGTCAATAGATTGGAAACTTTTGTGTCCTTCTATAGCTTCAACAACAGGTAGTGCTTTAAATATAAATAAATGTGTCAAACGTATAAATTTGGTGTGTAAAGGCTGATCTGAAATCTTGCCAATCTGCCTGTTGTTGCTTGGCAGTCCTGGTTTTGATCTCAGCTGAAAATACCAAGAGAATTGGTTTTGTCCTTGTGAGAAGGCTGTGGAATTTGCAATTTGCATATACAAATGAATACACAAACATGGGCATGCATATATAAACTTATGATTTTTTTTTTTTTTAAGGTCAGCTGCATCTTATACTAGCAGTGAGTAAAAATTTTAGGGAAGAGTCCAAGTTTATCCAAAGCAATTCAGTATTGCTTCATTCCAACCCATTTTAAACTTGAACTGTTCTGCTCTTTACCATGGAGACATGCATAGGTAATAGCCTCTCAGGTAGTCAAATTCAAACTATTGTATTAAATTAACTCAAAATTAATAACCAGAAGGTCCCAGAAGTGAATTAAAGGGAGCAATGTGTTAAGGACACTGAAAAGAAGACTGAGCAGAATTGAAGAATAAGGAGAAGATAAGTAAAAGAAGTAACAATTTTGTGCTTTTTATGCAAAGCTCACAGCAATCTCTGTCTTGTGGTTTAAGGCTGAAATCAATTTATCTGTATTTGGATATGCCTCACAGTATCGACAGGAGCCAGGAGCACAGGGAATCTAGAAACACTTGCACAATAATTAATGATAGCCTTGCTAGCACAGCCCAACCAGCCCTGCTTCAGCATGTGCTCTGGCCATCACAGCAAGCCCTGGGAGAAATTAAGTCAATAGAGAGAACAAATGTGCGACACATGTGAGTTCCCTTTTTGCAGACCTGCATCTTTTTCCTTCTGAGCTGTGTAGTGCCCCATGCACAATTGGTGTGCTGCTGTAGAAACCTAAAGGAGGTCACACTAAGCTGCCTGGCAATGGCCAAAGAAAGACTTGTGAATGAGAAAATACAGAAGTCATATACTTAAAGGCATGTATTTTAAAAACAGCATTGCTGCTGAGGGCTGGATAACTGAGAGATGTGAAATGTCACAACTATGTTGATTTCTGTCTGCACGATTTAAGGTCTGGCTGAAGATCTCTAAAGGTGTGTGCTCAGTTTTGAGTCCCTCGCTACAAGAAAAGATATTGAGGTGCTGGAGTGTATCCAGAGAAGGGAACGGAGCTGGTGAAGGCTCTGGAGCACAAGTCTGATAAGGAGAGGCTGAGGGAGGTGGGGGTGTTTAACTTGGAGGAAAGGAGGCTCAGGGGTGACCTTATTACTCTTTGCAACTACGTGAAAGGTGGTTGTAGCCAGGTGGGGGTCAGTCTCTTCTCCCAAGGAGTAAGAGACAGGACAAGAGGAAATGGCCTCAAACTGCACCAGGAGAGGTTAGACTGGATATTACAAAAAATTTCCTCATCAAAAGGACTGTAAATAATTTGAACAAGCTGTCCAGAAAGGTGGCAGAGTCACCATCCCTGGAGACTTTTAAAATACATGTAGATGTGGTGACTGAAGACCTGGTGAGGGATTTAGCGATGCTGGGGTAATAGCTGGACTTGATGAACTTAGAGGTCCTTTCCAAACAAACAAATCTATGATTTAATAGGCTACTATGTACATCAGAACATAATATGGGAAACATTGGGAAATGCACTTTTGATGTGTCTACTAATGTTTCAAGTCAGTTGTAAGCTTTTCTGTTTTCATTTTTTTGGAGACCCTATCTAATGTGGAAATTTTTTTAAAAGTTTCTAAGAATCAAATCCTTTTAACTACCAATTAGTTCCTGTATTGCTTAGTAGTTTGGGCTCAGCAAGGACCAAGAAAACCTCCAACAGCAGATTTGTCCCATGTCAGGAAAAGTGTTTATGACGACAAAGTCATCTGAGGTAAAACTGTCATTCAGGAAAGCATCTGATGACATGATCTGGTGCTGTTGACAGCAGTAGGGTTTAAGCTAATGTTGAAAATTAAGTATATGCGTAAACATTGAAAAAGAGTAGATGCTTATATGTTGAAGAAAAGACGCATTCCAGGATTATGGACTTGATGACTCAGTGGAAACTCATTTAAGAAACAAGGACAACAGACAGCTTTTTTTGGCCCAGATACATGATAGAAGAGTCTTACATTTGTCTCTGTACACCACAGAAATTTAACTGCCCATAGTAAAAAAATCAGATTTCATGCAGGTGATGAGTTGAAACCCAATCCTCCTACACCCCCCCAAAAAAGTTGTCAAGCCACAGATTTCTACTGGTGAGGGATGCGAGCAAGTTGCCACCTCTTCAAATAATATTTGACTGTCAATATCTTATAAGTTATCCACTACACAGGCTAAATTAACACAGATTACCCTTCCGTTTGAGTACATGCACTACATATGGATGTGTCAAGACAACTGTTCCTCAGTAACTTAGTTGTTTCTTTTGACACTCTGGAGCACACAAATATAGATCTCTTTATGAGAGGTAAAAATTTGTGTCAGACTAACATTCAAATTTTTCTCTGATGAGAAAATCCTTTTCTATCGTTTTTGCTATTTGAAGAATAGATCCTTTTTTTTCCAGAAGGATAGTTTAAAATTTGCAGCAGACAAATTTCCAGTTAGTATATTAAGTTCGAAACTCCATCATTACTTTTCTTGTACTGGAGGAGACATTCATAATGCATTCTGTCATATTTGGTTTTTTGATTTTGTTTTTGTTTATTGGTTTTTTGGGTTTTTTTTTGGTTGGTTGGGTTTTTTTGGCAAGTGAGTTGAAAAATCCTAACATGTAATTTATTTTAAAACATCTTTAAATGTTTTGAATGCATTTTGAAGAAAAAATCCCATGTATATCATCTTACGTGGGAGAGAGGGAGTATTTGACCCATTTATCACAAAAGCACTTTTAAAAAATGTTGAGTCTCACTAAATTCAAGTACTGTTCTATTAACACCAGGGTATGGAACCATTTATTCAAAGGGATTAGGATTTAGAGTTAAAATTACTATCATCAGACTATTTTCAGTAAGTTTAAAAATTCATATGTTTCTGCTATTAAAAAACAACAGCAACAAAAGAAGATCAAAAGGTGGCAAGGAAAACTATCTGCCTCTGGTACAATTCAAACAGTGAGTCAAAAATGGAACAGAGCTGTTAACCCCAGTGAGAACATCTATCCCACTGATTTGTTAAATACATTTCCTGGAAATGCATGTACTTATTTCACGCTTGGAAAGATACATAAAATCTCAGAGAAGTGCTATGAGGGGATAAATAACCAAGACTACATTGTGAGAGGAAGTTTGCAGTGATGATTAACCAAGCAAGATACTTGCTTGTGTAGCAAGGGAAATAATACAAAGGCTTTTTACGTTTGAGGGATGTTTTGAGAAAGCAAGGGTGGAAGAGGAGCCTATGAAGAGGGAAAAAATCACTAACAGGCAAAAAAGGGAAAATAGGAATGGTATTCCCTGTACTGAACTTCCCAAGAGCATTTTGGGAAATGTCAGTCTCATCCACAGCTAATTCCAGATGTTCAAAAAGGAGAAAGAAAAAGTGAGCTAACTGTGCAAAAGCTAAGCTCTGCTGGTCTTTCACATTAACTCTCTTTAGCACAAAGACGCTTCATGATTCAGTTATGTAAATGAGGTTTTTGTAGAAAGGATGTATAATATAATCAGTTTGGAGCTGTAAGCATCCAACGTACTCCCATTACGGAAAATCACTGCCTGGTGCTGCCAGTCCCTCCTTCACTCGCCATGATCATCACAGATGTGAAGGATCTATTCAGTGCCTCTTAAAAGATAGGGTATTTGGAAAAGTTATTGGTTGTTTTCCTTAATAACAAAACCCACAGTTTCCTTTCAAGCTCAGACACACACCTGTCACTGTCCTTCTGGGGAGCTGGGAGGCCAGCATTGTTTGACAATGACATGTCAAAAACAATCACACAGTCCATGAGACCCTTTTTTTTCAAATTCCAGTTCTAGACTGGATTTTAATCCCAGACATCTGGAATCCAATGGGACCTGGAGAGAGGACAAAGTCCATTTCTCAGCTGTCGGCTTCAGCACCAAAAGTTACTACTGTGGAAATAGGAAAGGTTTTTATTATACTCTTCTACTTCCTGCAGGGATCCACAGTCAAGGAACATTACCTTAGCCCTTGTGAAGCACATATAGCTCATTGAATTATAAAGCTTTACAAGCATAACTCACTGTAATCAGAAGTTGGCAATGAACTATAATCCCTTCTACACTACCTACAAGAGACCTTGATCCTGTGAGTTTAGCGATGATACCCACATCTCCTCTGAAAATCTGTGTTAAAAATGAGACAAGGACTGGAGATCTGATACACCATCTAAAGTGGCATCAAAGTAGTGACTGATCAGTTACATATAATTTCCACTGCATTTAAAATGGGGATAGAAACCCTCAAAACTCAGGTGCCAAATATACTTTCCCATCTCTAGAAGACTCTATTTTTAAGATAACTTGCTCTGATACTTGAATAGTTGTACCCTGGGAAGTGAAGCTACTCCAATATATTTGATAAAAATGAACAATTAACAGTTTAAATTAAATTTAATAGTACTGGAAAAAGCAAAAACAATACAAACCTAACAAAACCCCCCAACCAACCAAAAAAAACCAAAACAAAACACCACAAAACCCCAAAACAAAAAAAACAAAACAACCCCAAACCAAACAAAAAGAACCCACAAGCAAACTGTGAAACTCACAGATTATACTCTGGGGATATGTAAGACTGACGTTTAGGATAGGGTTTGAGTATGCCAGCTTCACCATCTTTGTCCCCTGCCTCTCTGGGCAACAGTGCAACTACTCTCTAACAATGAAACATGTCAAAAAATTGTTATATTGTGGCAAAGTGATTTCTTCCTTTAGGCTTTTGGGCTTTGTCTTTACTGGAATAATGAAATATACCTGAAGTATATGTGGGACACTTGAGGTGTCCTTGATCCAGATAAGTCATGCAGAAAGACCACAAAGATGCACTGCCATCCAGAAAAAACAAAGCTCCACACAGTAAATGTGTTCAATTTTGTGGGAATACTTTCCAGTTCCAGGAGATTCAAGATCAGTGACTCCCAATTACTTAACATATATCTATCTCATGGTGGAACTTTATGATAGAGAACAGGTGGATCAATGAAATTCAGAATGCTGTCACATGGCTGGAAGGTACAGCGAGATTTAGTCAATTGAAGAGCATAGCAAGGCCAAAACTCATCTCTCCCATTCACACACCCGGGGACATCAGGCTTTTCAATATTGCTCTGCATCAGAAATGGTCATATGTTGCAATTTTTTTTATGGCCAGTCTCTCTGTTAAATAAAACCCTCCAGGTGAATCTCCATGTACATTACAAAGATACACACACTTTTTTCAGACTCCTGGTCTTCACAAGTAGGAGAAGCTTTCTTGTAGTTACTCTTTGAAATTAATATTCAGCCTTGTTATCATTTCAAATACTGTGGTCAGACCAGGTTTGTGGATCTGAGCTCTGGTGTCAGAAGGCAGGAAGGAATAGGAAGTAGCATCCCTTTATTCCTTCCTTGTGGAGTTTACTGCATGCACAATATTATTTCCCTACAGCGCATCAGTCTGTTTTTATTCTGACTTGTCTTTGCCTCTGTTTGTACAGTTACATTGATCATGTCATTAGACCTTCAGATCTTTCACAAGTACGCTCCACTGAAGTCAGGTGGAGAACATCTGCTTGCTATAACCATGCAGATTCTCTCCTTGTGCACCAGACCCTCTCTGCCTTTTCTAAATGACTGTGTAATCTCCCCCTAGTTGGGTGCTCATGAACTATGCTGTGGGATGTGTCTGCCATCATGTTACATGCTGGGGATTTTACGCTGGGAATGACTGCTGGGATTCAGTACCAAAAAAAATGTGACAATGAGAATCTAAATATACAATACAGAGTATTTGTTCCCAAGGTAACTATACATCTGGGCCAGGCAACATAGCTTTGAATAGTACTCCTGACATTTATAGAAGAGGTGCTGTAAATTATCATAGTCTCTTTCGCTTCAGAAAAGCTATGACAACTCATGCCAGCTGTAGAAGTACCCCTGAATTTATGAAGAAAATTTAATACTTCAGCACATTTCATGAAACAAGAGAGCTAGCACATTTAAATAGAAGTGCAATTCAGAAACCTGTGTTAAAAAAAAAAAGTCTAATGTCTTTAAAAAGGCATGACTGTATATATTTGAATATAAATCTTTCCCTCAAGATCTCATGAGCAAGTGCAAGGTACCAGGCATTTAAATTTTCTGTTTAAAATTCCATAGGTGGGGCAATCTGAATTGTACACTTCCCTGCTTTTCTGGGGTGAAAATCAGGGTGCAGGTTTTGTTTGGTCTGGCATTCTCTGCTGGTCTTCAATCTACTTAATTCCACCAGCTTTAATAAACATTGCTCAATTCACAGCAGCAGCATGGAGAAATGGGCAGATTAGCCTTGAATTGATATGGTAAACCAAATAAATCTGCCAGGCTTTTTTCTTCCTTTTTGCTGCTGAATGTGCAGCTCAGGCCTGAGGCAGGCACACACATATAGACTGTGGTGTGCTGCAGGATGCAGAGCCATGAAGCATGAAAGAGTTGATTGGAGTGAAAGCTATGATAATCATGCTTTCATCTAAACATCCTAGCAGGGCTTCAGACGAAGGCTGTGTGTGGAAGGTCGAGAGTGGTTAATATTAGGACAGACTAAATGACACCTCTTAAACAACTGCTGTTGGGCTTTAGAGAGTGATGCCCCAGACATGTCAGCAGTGGCAGGCACACAAAGTATATTTTGGAAATTGGGATTTTAGCACTGTACCAAGTGAAGACAAATAATAGCCAAGAGAGTAAAATCTTGAAAGCTGTACTCAGCCTCCAAAGTCTGCTTCAGTTTTTAAGGAAAAAAAAAATCTAATAGGGAGTATAAGCCAAATTCTTAATTCATTTAAGTCAGCAAAACTCATTATCTGTGAAAACGGAAATGTCACGCTTATGACTTGAAAGAAGACTGAAACTGGCTGAATGCTGAATTCTGTGAATTTTATATGACTTTTAGTATGAGAGTTTTCTGATCACTACAAGCTTTGTGTCAATTTTAAAAAAATCACTTATAATATATTAAAGTACAGTATATTTTGAATTAACTAAGGGTAAAAATATGATGTGAATATGTAATAGCCAACTGGATGAGGTTTATTTGCTTGTTAACCCCAAAACAACAAATCTGTTTCAACAAATACAAAACAAAATGAATGAAAACAATCAGCACCTTTTGTTTGCCAGGAACAAAGGAAAGGCCAGGCCAAAGAATTAGTCTTTTCCAGAAATTTATAAGCATCTAAAAAGAAGAGCTTATAATGAATGTGCTTCTTCAACCAGAACGAGCACACTGCGACTGCAAAGCTATCATAACAGAACATACTGTACCAGTGGGAAATAAACACACATCAAGAAATCTTATTATTTCTGTGAGTATGCTACAACACGAGTAGTTCTAACAAGTATAACAGCAACTGCCTCCCTGCAGTTACTCTGCAGGCATTCTGCTCATACAGAGCGTAGTGGGATTCAAGCTTTGTCAAACTTCTTTGGGCCCACAAGATATTTGAAGAGAAAAGCCCCCTGAAATTTCTTCTCCTAGTTTACAAAAAATACAGGTCACTTCTGCGACAACCCTTCAGCCTCTCCAGTAAGTGTACATATGGAGCAAAAATATTAACAATGCCTTTATTTCTCTGTAACACACCTTGGCTTTTGTGTAAAGAGCATTGCTTTCTACTGCTCTTTGTTTCCTTGAATGTTGCCAGTGACACCATTCAGCAGTGCAAATCCCATCTAATTCCAATGAAGTCAGTGGTTAGGATAGTGTCTTCCCGGGTCAGTCCAATACATTGAACAGTTTTATGTCATTTTTTTATGTGATAGGAACTATTTAGAGAACCCTGAGGACATAGTTATTGCTAGGAATCCTTTGGCTGCATCTTTCAGACAAGGAACTTTTACAAAATGTCAAACTCATAAAACTGTACATAGATACAACCTATCATTGCATTTTGATTCATAAGTTATACTTAGCTCACTTCAAAAAGTATTAGGAACAGATTGTCAGTTGCAGTAAATAACTATAGTTCAGTTCCAGCCAAAGAAGATTTTCTGATTCATGTTCAAAAAATATGACCTAGAGGAGAGTACTGTTATCTCTCCATTCTAAGAAAACTCTACCTATATCTTATGTATTAATTTTTTATGTCTTCTAAAGAGTTTTATTTCCACAGAGTAAATAACCTGCTTCCCTGATACTGATGATTTTAATCTTTAAGTCTTCTCACTTTTATGCTTTTCTTGATTTAATTAACTTATATGAATATTTTCATTCAACTCCTATGCTTTTTTATTATGAAGAGTGTCATATGCTTTAATGCTGTCTAACTTTGAGTGGCTAAATATTCCTCTCTATGTCAAAGTTCAGGGAGGGCATGATAAAATTAAAACTTGTCCCAGAGTTTTCAAAAGCTATCTTCATAATTTAGGAGATAGAGAAAAAAAATCATTAGCATTCCAAATGCACAGTAGATTCCTACTTGAAGGTAACCCACAAAATTGATCAAAGTGGACTTTATGAGGATCAGAGTTTAGGATCCTTCACAGTCTGCTCTGCCATTTGCTTCCCCAAGTAAGCCTGTGCTCCGAGATACTTCACATCTGCCTTTATGCATTGATGCATGCACCATAAAATGCAAGCGTGCTGTCACACTTTCTCTGTCTCTCAATAGTTAACCTCCCTGGAGCTTTCAAGGGTCCACAGGACACAACCTGCCCCCATTTCCAAGCTGTAATCGATTGCTACCTTCATTTCTGCCATGAGCACAGCTATATCAGTTTGTATGTTGCTCCTTCATGTACCTTTTGTATACACCATATCCATCCCATATGAAATCTTTCATTGTGAAAGTGAAATATGTTGACAGTCTGGAAATAGTACTTTGATAACACTATCATCTTAACAGAAACAGAAAAAAAAATAATGTAAAGGTGGCAGACAAAATAATGAAGAGTGACTAGCTTTCCTGCCCCTGAAAATGGGAATTGAATAATTATTTTCTTACACAGGAAGGTCAAGATCATCTTACTTGAGTTTTGATACTAACCTCTCTTGGTTAGGTGGTCTGAAGTTAAATTGTTAGAAAATTAAGCCACCTGGATTGTACTCAACACCTGCAGTTGAAACTAGTCCTAAGTGGCTCTGGGACACCTGCTGCCACTTCAGCTGTGGAGCAGTGTGTGGGACAGGACAATCTTCAGGGTGTGGCTGTGGTTATGGAAGATATCACTGCTCTGCAATCACAAACTCAGGGAGATAAATGAGACCAGTAAGTCTGCAAAACTGTTGGTTCAGCCTGAAAAACTCCTCTCTGCTCCAGAGTCACTTTGAGCTGGCAATGCTAGCAGGGCTCCAGTGGGCTTGGAAAGAAATTAAGCTAAGCAAAGTGACTGAGTTGAGAGACCGTGTAACCTACACAGTTCCAGGTAATAAAAAAAGGAGAAAGGGATGGATTGGTGCATTTCATACACTGTGCAAGTATTCCCACAAGCTTTATAAAGTAATGAGTTTGATGCTTGAATAGGTCAGTGGCTCTGAAGGCAAATCATTGCTTTGGTTTATCTTCCACGCTTTTTAAAACTTGCCATGGGATCTTTAGTTTCCACATGGGCAACCAAACAGACCCTTAATTTAATATGTCCTCTGTACAACTTGTCTTCCTACAGTGCAGCAGCTACCCCTACCACCCCCATCACTGCACTGCACTGTCAGCACCAGGCACAGGCACTTTCATCTGAATCCAGGATGGTATCAGCCAAGACTAAAACTGATAGCACTAGAAATTACAAGGTGCACTGACTTAGTGCTATTCTGGTTTCATCCCTGTTAGCACTAACAGAAGCTCTTGTTTGTAAATTTTCAGTTCAAAAGGAATTGTAGATTAAAACCTTTGTTCTCAAATTGTTGGTAGTGACAGCTCAGAAGAGCTTCATAACCACTCTTTGGGACGTAATGTTCTTAAGCTCTTCCTTAATACTCAGCACAAACCTTTGATTCATCTTTCATGTAGAAATTCCTCTATCGATTTTTATCAGAGACCTACTAATACTTTTAATCATGTGTATTGAGCTTGATTTCATTTTGTTGCATAAAAGAAGCAATTTATAATTCCAGTAATGAAAAAGAAAGTTCTGATTTTACCAGGAGAGCTGAAAGCGCAGTTGTAGTGTAGCCCTGCCTACTCTCTCAGGGAATCAAAATATTTTACAGTATTCTACTTTGAATAAGGTCTAGAGTAAGCTTCTTAAACACATGGTTCAGAGGATCCACAAGAAATTGCAAAGTTTCTCAGTTTCAGGGGATTTTGATCTGAAGAAGTACAATAGGGCTTTCGAGAAGTTCCTCAGAGCTAATTAAGCATCACATGAAAAGTAAGAATCTGAATAACCTTTAATTTTTACTCATATATTGTTGCAAAAATTTCTGCTCTTTTGCACTATTTAGTTCTGCAACCTCACAAAACAGAGTTGGCCAGTGACACAGTGAAAACGTCTGACACTTGACCAGACCCAGATTTATCAGTGTTTTCCCATTGTCACACATTGGGGGGGGGCTTATCAGTGGAGTGCCATGAGGTCACCCTTTCTCTGTCTCATTCAGTTGTTGCTCCTTGTACACAAGTCACACAAGGACCTTGTGACTATGAGGAAGTTTGGTCTTCACTGGAAGTATAAGCCTCATGATAACAGCAAAAGTAATACAAATACCAATGCTACCCTTTCTCCAAGATTTCTCTACACTTTCTAAAGCCATCTTGCCTATTTGTTTGGTCATGGAAGCTGACTCTTCCATTTTTGCTAGATATCTACTAGTGCTGCACGGTTCTTATGACATTATCACAAGGTTTTCCTGAGGTTACATCTTAACTTCATTTGCTATGCAACACCCAGAGGTCAAGATAATAGCTGTACATAAGGAGATATGGCAAAAGAAAAGGATTTCTTGCAAAACTCTGAATACCTTTCAGGGCAATTAAGAAGTAAAATAAGAAGCATGAAGAATGACAGTTACAGTGATAACAGTAATAATGTGCCAGGAAGAAATAAAAGAGCCAATCTTGACTAAAGATTAATTCTTATGACTGACAGGTAGATTTCTTTAGTTATTTATTTGTTCCTTTCCCTTAAAATTTGCTCTTAGAACTAAAGAGAGATAACAAACACAGAGACTCTGTGGTGCCAGAGACCAAATCACACTTTAAACCAATTAACTCTAGATATGAATAGTAATATACATATCAAAAGAAAATTTTGAAAAATGAAATTATTACTTCCCCTTCCCCTCTCGGAAAGCAGTTATACTTCTGCTGAAAAAGGATTGTGAGTGTTTCTTAAGTGGAATTTTCCTTTTTCCCCAACTTTATCAATTATATATTTTGGGAAAATCCAAAGAACCTGTTATGGAGAGCAGGCAGATTCAGAGAATTCACAGTACTTCTCCCAAGATATGCTAATTGTTGAAAGCATTCAAATTAGCCACTAGGAGATGAAACTGAAGTTCTTTAAGAATTTATCCATTACACTCTGTCACTTCAATTAGAATAACAATGTTACTCAGACTCTGAGCATTCCCATACATATTTTTACATGTCCTGTGCCTGAAAATGAATACAGTGAACCAACTGATACCTCAATTAAGCACAAAAAGGAGTATCTCAGATGGCTTGTAACCTGTATTCTGTTTTTACACATTTTCTTATGGTACTTGCCCTTTTTGCAACATTGCTGACTAGCATTAAGGTTCAGTTTCTCTCCATATCCCAGGTTAATAAAACATGATTTTTCAGCCACTCATGCTCCATTCTGTGTTTTGGCAGACAATTACTCCTAAGTGTAGGTGACTGTATTTGTCCCTGATGAACCATGAAATTTTTCTACCAATTAGCCAGAAATATTCTGAATTTTGCCCCTATCCTCTCCATGCTCACAGGTCTCCCTAATTTGCTGTCCTCCTCCAATTCATATGCTGTATGCCCTCACTCTGCATATGAATAAAGAGAGGGATCGGTATTAGGTTCAGGAGAGATTTCTGCAGAAATCTACTTGGTAATTACTCTGCAAGTACAGTTGTGCCTGAACTTTCAAACTTGCCTGCAGTCTAGACTGTCTGCCTGAAATTCCTACCAGACTCAAAGATACCTTTCACTTCTCCTTTAAACAAAACCCCATGCCTTGTTACAGTAAGTTATGGCTCATTTTCTCCATACCACTTGCTCTTGACAGATATGTGTGCCATTAGCCTTGTTTCCTACAACCGAAATGCCTGTGAATTCAAGGGCATTTTGATCCAAATGTCTTCTCCAAGGTCACAGAGGGAGTCAATGTCACCGCTGGGCTGGAATTTAGGAAAGCCCAGATAATAATCTGCTCTCAGACCACAGTTTTGTCAAGGCCCTGATTGAAGTTAAAGTTTTCAGGAGTTATATAAGAGATTGAAGACTGCTTGTTAGGTGGTGCTGGGCTGAACACTGAGTGCATAATTAGCAAAGAGAAAACAAATTTACTGAGCTTGAACATTCAGCCCAATGCTGAAGGACTGCACTCCAGATTTTGACTATATATATATATCCAATATGAATAAAACCAAAACCTAACAACTGAAAGCAGGGTTTTTTTTCCTGCAGGTTTGAGGTGTACAGGAGACCAGCAAAGGCTTGTACAAGTCAAACAACAAATCCAGAGAGATCTTTTACAGAAATCTATTTGAGGCCAGGACTGAAGTCAAAATTCTACAGGTCAAGAACAAATGTCATAGAAGCATCTGGACTTCGATCAATAGATTGAACAACCATAGAGAACACTAAAAAACTAACACTGAAAAAAAAGAAAAAATACAATATCACAACCCTTTCCTTGAAGTAGGTATTAGTGACAGTGGATATCTAGACTCCTTGAGAACAATCCTGGTGCCCAGACACAGGCCTCTCATGCCATCTTGGACACGGCATGCCGTTTGGAGGGATGTTAACAAGGCTGACTGTCACAACACAAAACCTCTGTGAGACTGTCCTTTCTAGAATGGTAACTGGAGTCCAGAGGTTTGACTCAGGCACCTAAATCTCATTCTTAGCTTCTGAAGTGATTGTAGCCTGAGTTGCAAGAATGCGTGAATGCCTGGTTCTGATTACTGATGAAAAGCATGAGTCTGTTTGCCCAAACCTTGTGAATAAGCAAAACTTGGCAAAAGGCTTGCAGAAGACAAGATGCTTATAAAATTTTATTTAAACTGACTTTTTCATTTATTGTTTTTCCAGGGAGAATTAAAAGTCCCTGCATTCCTTCATCAGGAACCAGTAAGATGAAGAAAAACAACCAGTAACAAATGCTCAAAGAAGAATTATTCTTAGCACATAAACACAAACAAATGTTTTTTGTTAGTCAAAAGATAATTTGAAATTTATTTTTGGTGAGGTTTAGCAAGGTTTAAATTTTGTGTATTTTAGCTTTCCACATCAGACTCAGATTTGGTTTGTTTTTTTTACTTTTTTTTTTTTAAAGCCAGTTTTTCCATCGGCAGAAAAGAAGCAGATATTGCACTCCAGCTTTGACTTTGCTGTAACTACAACAATATGTAAGTGCAGTTCTCAGAGCAACTGCCAGCAGAGAGTACATCTTGCCTTTCTGTTGTATAACAGAGGAGGGAAAAAGCCCCCAATAAACAAGAGTGGATATACTTGCACACTGAAGCTGACATGAAAAAGGGAAAGTCAACAACAGTAAACCATACCCTGTGGAAACAATTCTGGTCACTTTCTATTGGAGCCATATTTTCACCTAGGATTAAAGTGGCTGCACTTCAGCATTTGGGTTCTTTGGAATGAGTGTGATTTTTCTTCTGCAGCTGTTTTATCTGCCCTCTGTGCAATCTGTGCTGAAGATGTCCATGTGAGGAAAAGGGAAGAAGTGGCAGTAATTTGTTAATCAGAATTTGCTTGCAGAGCATTTTCTTATGCTTATATTTGCTACAGAGAGCTGTTAAAAATTTTGGTTTTCACTTCAAGTTTCCAGGACTAACTTGAGCAAAAGCAAAGAGCTGAATGCAACAGTGATCTGTATTACACCATTAGCAAGCATTTACTTTCATGTTTCACAAAATAATCTAGTTTTTGTCTTAAAGGAAAATATGTAGTTGGATTGTTACTTTGAAATAGAAACCACAACAAAAAGCATTCAAGGAAAAGGAGAATTATCCATATTTTATCAAGAGCAATTAATAGCTGTGTGTTTTTTTGTTTAGTGCAATGGGAAATACAAACAGGTGGTTATGATTTGTGGACTTCCACCCACAGAGCACCCTTCAGTGGGCCTCATTTCTGCAGCTGGGACAGTTCATACACTCACAGCAAACAGCTTTTCATATGCTTAACAAACTACTGCTGGAAACATGTGTGTGCTCCTAATAAGCTAGAATGCTCTCCTCATTGTAGATTCATCTTTATATTTTAAGCAATGAATCCACATGCAAGGTGTAAAAAGCCTCAAAAAATCTACCCCTTCTAATCACCTCATTACTTCCTGGTGATAATTATTAGCTGCAGCATCAAGAAAGGATTGTGACCATACCTGTGAATTAATTTCAAAAGACAGGTATTAATTAGAATGGCAAGTCTATTTATACATAATTACTGTGGTTGGACAGTTAGGAGTGATGGGAGAGGGAATCATAAACCAATAACCAGCACACCTAACTTCTTTAAAATAGTCAAAATTTTATGTGAGTTGTTACTAAAATAAAAAAGATAAAATTCTCGGATGGTGGAAGTCAATGGAATTACTGTAATTTACACTAGTCAAGCATATGGATTTATATATAGTTAAACACACCCTTCCTGAATAACAATAGTAATTTCCCTGCAAATTCTGCAATGTCTGGCAATTAGAGCAAGAGACCATGAGTCAGATCTCCCGAGATCTATTCTGAGCTGAGCTTGTACTGCAATGTCCGGCCTCTGCACATGTGAGGATGGATTTCAGAAACTCTGAACACCCACAACCCCATGTGCAGTCAAGAGTCAGAGTGTGAGCACCTGTGGGAAAATGAGGTCTTCAGTTCCCTACGATTTGTTGCTGCCAGTAAATTTTATCTCTACCATTATCTGCCTTCTAGGGTTCACAGGTTGTCTGTTTAGGCATTTTCCATGCCATTGATTCAAATCTATTGCCATATTCTAAAACAACAACAGAAAGCAACCAAATAACAAAAAAAAAAGGAACAAATTGCCCAGAGAAGTTGTTGGATCTTCTTCACTGAGACACAGGAACTGCCTCGACACAATCCTTTGCAATGTGATCTAGGATGAATGAATTAAACAATAAGTGTAGATTTTACTGTAGTAAGAGATCGCTTAACAGAACGTTGGTATTGTGTTCTTGTAAAGAGCAGTGAGAATTTAACAAATGTACATAGATTATTTTTCCAGAACTTCAGCACTAAATGCTATTTTGAAAAAGCCAGTCAACAGTGTCCTGCTTACAACTGGTTTTGAGAAAGTAATTTTTCCAAAAAATGGTCCTATAAAAGCAGTTCTGAGAAAATACATAGATGGACCCTTTGGAAACCCACTCCACCTTGCCAGTGAAATTCTGCATTGACATTTCAAGAGGCTTACATCTGTAATTGTGCTTCATTTAGCAAGCAGTAGATAGCAGGCACTGATTTGCTTGGATAACTATTGCACATTTTTCAAGCAGCTACAAAATGAACTGGTTCAGAAGCAGTTTTCTGTATATACCCTTGGGGGCCTGCAATGCTGCATCTGGGTCAGAAGCTGCTGAGTATCTGGTAGAGAAAGGAAAATTGAGAATACTGAGAAAATTGGGAATATAATCTGCTGCAAAAATAATAACTAAAAAAAGTCTCCAAATATATTCCCTGACAAAATTTAATCTCTGACCTATTCCCTAATAGTCTAATAACCTTCTCTGCAAGAGCTTTCTTGTTTAAATTGCCAGCTGACAAATGTAGTGCAAATGATAAAAAATCCACAGATGGCTTCAAGGATCACTTCTTATTTTCACTATGTGAAAACATAGTGAGATTGAGTCAGGGAGGGCGATAAGATTTCCCAGACCTGATTTCTACCCTAGGCAGATAACTAATTTTCTGTCTGGATCAGGACATTTATGTTTCTCACCTTATCCAGCTTCTAAAGGGGAAATCCAAAGCCCTAATGCTCTCAGAAATACTTTGTGGGGCTTAGCAAATGTCAGTAAAATTTAGAGATGTCAGGATAGCATACAGACAGGTCTTGCAGTTTGTAGGTGATTCACTCAAAAGTGGGGCCCAGGCAGTGGCCACTGCCAGGAGGAATACAGCATGCCAACACATCCAGTCAGTGCAAACTTTTCATAAGGTAAACACTGTAAAAGTGTGAATATCAACATTAAGTCTATCTTGCCTCACAGGTTTTTGATTTTGAGTATCCAGAAGGAAATCCTGGCTCCAAGTAAAACACTAGGATTTTTATTACTGATTTCAATAGCACCAACTTTCAGCTCATCTCAAATTTCTGTGACCTCCACATGCTCCCAGTGTGCCAGCTCCTTTCCCTTTCATCCCCATATGCTGCTGAATTACAGTGGGTTAATAAATTACCCTGTGTCAGCCAAAGCACAGGTCCTGAATGCCCACAGTCTTAGTCCATGGCAAATAAGAAGTAATTCGACCTACTCTCAAAAAGTAATTTCCTTTTTCAAAATTTGCTACTTTTCTTCATTGCTTACTCCAGTTTACTGGAAAGATCAAGCTCCAACCATGATTTTGTTTCTATCATGTAAAAGACACAGGCACAAGATGAGCTCTTTGCTGCACAGAAGTTTGGGAAAGCCATCTTCCCTTTGCCATGGAAATGCCAAGAGTATTTTCCTGTTCCAGGTGCTAGGGTAAAGGTGAAATCAGAGTCAGTGCACTTCTTTCCCTTTGGTCTGCTTGGAGATAGTGTACTCCCCCAATAAAGAAATACAAAGATGATGTTTAACGCATTTTTTTACTTTAATGACAGCCAAACCATTATGACTTTGCAACCTTTAGATCAGAGCAAGCACCTGGTAAAAGTAAAAGAGATGCGGTAACACGTTTAGAGAATTATGTGGTATTTGACCTTTCAGTGACATCTTTGTAAGGCACTGTCTGGTAAAAATCTACTCAGGAACAATCTTCCAGATTAGCTGCTTTGACTGGGGGCTTCTAGCGCAAGTACAAGCATAAAATATGTTTCAGTCAATGTCAGCGGTAGATAGAGTGTTATTCTGTGCACTGTACTCACTGTTCTCAGGTTACAGAGGAAAAAAAAAGAAAGAAGCAATTCCACATCAGACAATCAGAATAAGGCGGCTTGAAAAGATGCTGCACATGCAGACTTAAGTCATAGATATAAGGCAAGTGATTAAGCAGCCTCCACTATTCCTTTCTATAACCATTTTTGAAAAATGAAACAAGTCCCTGAATATCCACGTGGTAGATAGCTCAATGTCAGGATTGGCTTCATTAGTTCTGTTTACACGTGTAGGGTTAAGCATACCCAGTACCTAGCCTGTACAATCTGTTTGCTGTATCAAGCTGTACATTACTCAGCACCCAATTAAGTGACTATATTTGTGCCAGAAACATGGTTTTGCCAATTAAACAAATTCCTTAGTTTCAATTTAAGGGAAGAATCAAATGGTCTTTACCTCATCCACACAAATTGAACACTATGACTAGCTCTGAAATAATAGCTCTCACACTTTCCTGCCTTTCTGATCATAAGAACAGCAGTTGCAGTAGTGGTAACAACAGACATATCACGTAGCAGATTTTGGCACAAGAGGACATGGATCAGTCCTTTGTAGTTTTCTTTAAGCTATAAAAGACCTAAAGTGTCCACAGCTGTTGCTCTGAACACTATCAATATTTAAAGCAGTGATCACAAGTGCAGCCATGAGCTCAGTCTTTCTTTAGTGGAACACTTTTCCTTTACTTGCCTGCAAGTTTTAACACAGCTCTCCAAGATAACCAAGATCCTCACTGGATAACAGCAGCTGCACTTTTCCCTCCAACATGTAAAATCTCAGACTTCACCTCCCTGCATTCCCCCACCAGCAGTCCAAGAAAGCAGTATTAATGAGTCAGTCAATAGCATGAAGGTGGCCATACCTGTTTGCAAATCCCAACAGCAGTTGTGTCCTGGAACTGAAGAACAGCAGTTGGCAGAAAGGAATAAACCTGCACTAGTCAAGATATAAAAGGACGGAGCTGAATGATGAAAGATGTAAAGTACTTGAAGGGATTAGCTCCATGCAGTGGTTATTCAGTTCAGCTGCTGTTCATTGTATTGGAAACAGCTGTCACAATATTACCTTCACTTCAAAAGTACATAGTGATTAAAACATTTTGATAATTATGAGATTCAGCTAGAGGCAGTAAACCAGGTGATCTACACTGCAATTAGAACTGAAAAAGGTAGTGTTCTCCTTTGCTCCCTTTATGCAAAACCATGATCAGAAATTACTCAGTACTTTGCTTTCAGTACTGAGCAGATTGCACAATAATGTGGATGAGTTCTGGCCCCAGGAAGGAGGGATGTCGGTGCTGATTTTCAAAACTTAAAGGAAATGGTTTGGGCATCCTCAGCCAGTTTAAAATAAACGTTTTCTTCTGCTGAAGGCAATAAAGCATTATCAATCTTCCCCAGCAAAGGATTTGTCATAGTGGGTGGAAGCTGAGAGCGAAACACTGCTGGGTTAGAAGAGGCACATCAAAGATGGAGAGAACTGCAAAAGGTGAAGAGCAGTAAAGAATAAATGCTTAGTCTAAGAGATGTTTGAAAATAATGTTTTAATATGACTTCTCTTTGTCCAGTACAAAATAATTTACCTGTAGCCATTTTTGGGGTCTTAAATATAGCTGTAAGACAATTCCTAAAACTCAGTGGAAGGAAAGTCTCTGAGACTGACAAATAACAAGATTTGTCTCAAAGTCTCTTCCAAACCCCCAATTTTTCAACCCATTGATCTCAGAGTATAGGGGTATTAGTCATATTAGAAGTTGCAAAAAATGTTACCTTTATCCTAAACCTGAATTATAGAATCTCCCTAGAAATTAAGTCTCAAGAAAGTCTCAAATAGATATTGAACAATGAAAATAATAGATGAATTTTTCACATAAGAAAGTGTAGAAATCATGTTTCTTAAAAAAAAACAACTCAAAATGCCATCTTTATGGCAAAATTTTAGACAACATGTTCCAAATGATGTGGCTTATCAGATGGACACAGAAAAGTTTGAAAACAGTTGCCAATATCAGTTATAATAGGTGCTTTATTATCCAGCTGGGAAGGCTTGTTACCTGTAAGTTGAAAGGTTGTGTTTACATCTGAATCCCATATTTTTATTAGGTTGCATAACTGAATAGACATCATGATTACAAAATTGAAGGTGAATGATAATCTGAAGAGGTTGTCAACACCTGGGAGGATGGAATCCAAATTCAAAATTAGCTGGAGACATTAGCTTAAAATTAGCATAAAATTTCAACAAAAAGAAGCACTCAGTATTCAAGAAGTATCAATGTATGAGTAGAAATGGAGAAATCCTGTTTAGACAGGAAAGAATAAGACAGGGTTTCTAATGAATCCTGAACAGTAGTCAATGAAACAATGCTGTGGTAGAGAAAGGAATCATTCTGAGATGCATGAATAAAAAATAATTAATGGACTCCTGACAGTACTGTGGAGGCTTCAGCAAGGATATAATGCTCTCTTTGGGGCATTGTTATTAGAAAAGCTGTAGACATACTGGAATGATTTTTGAGGAGACTGAAAAATCTTATAAGCAGTTCAGCTGCCATAGCCTGCAAGAAAGGAACAGAAGGGATGTGTGTGTTTGACTTGAAGCAGAAGAATTCTGAGGCTGGAGGGAAAGACAAGTTTTTTAAATCCATAAAGATCGTCATAAAGATGTCTATGATTGATTTGTTGCCTTTATCCACTGGAAAATGTATTTGTTATGGAGAAGAAAACCTGGAAACAAACTCTTGCTGAAAACAGATTCTTCTTTAATTTGAAAGTTTATATGCCAGAAAAGCTGAGTTTGAGCTGTTTGGGAAGAAGAGAAAGATTCCTGAAGTTTTAAATTTACTTTGGTCTTGTTCCTACTTATATTCCAGTGAAAATTTTCACTAAAAATCAAAACACAAAATGAAAAAATTAGCCTCCCATCCCCGTTTTATCACTATTAGAGCTATATGAAGCCAGAATAAAAGTAAAAATATTAACTAGAAGTCAAAGTATTCATTGGTCAAAAGACCAATGAATGGGGCATTTGCCCCGTCACATTAAAAATTATAATTCCCCTACAGTCTCCTTGAAATAGATAAAAATAGAAAGTGTGAGGGTAGGAGGAGCATAAGGGAATCCAACTTTTGCCTCTAGGCTTGAAAAAAAATTGAGAGTAGTTCATTTCTATTATTAGCCACTCAAGGCTGCCAAAGGCAAACTTTTAGGGGACTTTGTATCAGTAGGAAATCCATTTATAACTTGCTTTGATTTTTCTTCCATTTCCATACTAGGACAAGAAAATTATGAGCTAAAGCTACATCAGAAAATCAAAAATTTTATGTTACAGGGAATTCCTGTAACAAATTTCCACATATTTGGAAATATACTGTTTATCTCACTTAGGCTTCTCAGACTTTCGAATACAGTTATGTAATAAATAGAAAACAATTTCTCCAGCCCTTCAAATATCTTAAGTCATACACAGAGTTAGGAAAGGCAAACTTTAATCTTCCATCCCATTTATGCAAGTAATTGATGCTTTGCTCTGGCATATTCCCCCCACTGGACGGCTCTGATGCTTGTCTGTGGAACTGCTTCTGATGAGGGTGGTTATAGTTGTGATTCAGGATCAAAATCCTGTGTTAGCCAGGGAGTAGATAGGCGGGATCTATAGGGATAAAAGCTGTTTTATAGTTCATACCACTGAATTTCTCCACCTTTTTTTTTTTTTACTTTCACAGGGAAGGGACTACTTTCTTCTATTTTGTTACATCCTCTAGAAGAAAGACAACCACTTTACAGGGATGTTTCTTTCAACAAAACTGTATTTTTCAATGAAAATGGCTTTTATACAGAAGTTTCAGCACACTCTAATTATAACACTTAGACTGTAAAAAGCACTTTTATTTTGTCAAAACACAGCACAAGCATCAGCTAATTAACCTCATCACATGTCTTCAAGACAGGCAAGTACTGTCAACTCTATTTAACAGACAGCACAGTGAAAACATGAAATAAGTTGCTTGCTGAAACCCACACAGGGAAATAGTCGAAGAATTGGGTTTACATATAAGGACTTCACAGTCTTTTTTCCTTTAAGTAATTCACTAGGCAGCAGAGCTTCAATAGGAAACAGTGTTTGACCCTAGTGATAGCATTCAGTATTCGGTACAGTATTCTGCAGTAGAAAGTCTTTACACTACTTTACATTTGGAATTGCTGAGAAGTATACGGCCACTGATGTTGGGAATGACTTTCCCACCACAGCTGTTACACTTTGCCTGGAAAAGTGGGACATAAGAGCAGAGAGGGCATTATAGAAAAAGCATGGGCAATTCCAGCATGTTATCTTTTGTATTTAAGCACAGCAAGTGACATCTCCTGAGAGCACTCCCCAAATGCTGCACGATTGGTACATTGTGTAAGAAATCATTGCTACATAGGGGACAAAGAGAAGCTCTCCCACATCCTATTGTGCATGGATGATGTGACAGAGTTGGAACAAATTATTTATAGACTATATGATAAACTCAAAGCTTTCTCCAGAATCTGGGCTGAATTCCAGTTCTGCCATGACGGTTAAAAGGAATTATCTCTGACAGTCCCTGAACCACAATGCAGGCAGTGATTGGTTGATACATGCAAGACATGCCCATTGTACAATACCTGCCATAAGCCTCACAGTTGCACAAATATCTGCATAGGGAGGGAGAAATTATGAGCAGAAATTTTGTCTTTTCTAATGTTCCTGTAAAGTAATACTGTTCTATGCTTGAGAGCAAAGATACATTAAACAGCATCTTTACTGATGTTTTGCACACAATCACCAACACTGTCATGACCTTGGTTTATTTTCAAAGGTTTTATGAAAGCTGTCATTTCTGTTCTGCAGTAAATTCTAGACTGTGACTTTTACGTAGGACAGAAATATCATGCTGAAATGAGGAATCTAGTGATTTACCTTGTCAGGACCAAACTCAGCTTTAAAAAGCCAATGACTTCATACCAGCTCCATTAAAACATTTCTGAAGAGCATAAACACAGGAGCTGTGAGGCCCCAGACTGCTCAAGTATGAGGGGGTGAACTAACCAAGTCCTAGAGAAAGATAGAATGGGTAACATTAGAAATGTCCCAGGCAAATCTAGTAAAGTGTTAAAGTTACTTTGTTATTATTTGGTTTGGTTAATAGTCTTTGGTACAAAATAGTTTCTGTGCAATATAATGAAAATACAGGGTTCTTTCTGAAAATGCCTTTTATAGGATTCTTTAAAGACAATAGCCTTCTGGATTCACCTGATTTCCATTAGAAGTTTATTTTCTAGCAGGTTCCTCTGGGAAGAAAAGACTTTAATATCAATCCTACAATAAATAGTCTTAGTTAAAATGGGTTAACATTTCCTGACAGAGTCATTTTTGTCATAAAATGCTGATATGATTCAAGTAAAATCCTGTGTAGGACTGTGACTATTTCAATGGAAGTGTCCTCAGGAAAGGATTGCCATGGTTGAAAATGTAATGTTTCTAATAACAAATCAAAGAGTGAGACACTTGAGCTATAACTGCCAAAAATGTACTATTTAGCCTGTTCTCAAATTTTGGTGATTCACTTTCAAGACCTGCAGTTCTCTCACCTCCAAGCAGCTGACAAAACAAGACTAGATAGTGCCCCTTTCAGTCATTTTTGCTGAAGCAATTATATTTAAATAAATGATCTAACATTCATTGTTTTGGAGAAAAACTGGTTTAAATCTGACTGAATGGGGCACTTGGCAGGACTGCTGTGGATCTGGTTTCCTGGTCTGATTCCCCACAGTGAACTGAAAGTTTTCTTTTAATTTTTTGTTCAAAATTTATTCTGGGTAGAAAAAATAAAAAAGAAATATTCTGCCTGCTGCCAAAATTCAGATGGTGCCTTCCTCCTTTTTGTGTGTTTGCATGCCAGCACTATCATGGGAGCTGCATGATGAACTGCAGTGCATCTTCTTCAATGCACCAACCAGGAGCAGAGGTGGTTTGTTTCTGAATTCCATCTCCATTTTATCTTTTCATGCTGAAATGCCTTGCTAGCTGTTTGCCTGTGAAGACACCAGTGAATGGACATAGGTGTGGAATGACATCTACTGAGAGTGGGAACTATTAATGAGGCATTAGCATTTATATTTTGTGTGACATTAGTTGAGTGTCTCTTGCATAACATTAGTGCGCCTGAGAGTTGCTCTTCCACAGCTGTATAGTTGAATTTAGCTTCTGAGCAGAATTGGTTTTGCTAGATCATCTCTGGACTTCTTGGAGATAAAGCACATCAGTGCATATATCTTCCTCCGTTAGGTAATTTCTCCCATTTCTAATATCACATGTCACAAAATCGTAGCAGCAGCTGTCAGTTACGAGATTAAAAGATGGAGTACATATGAGTGTATCTTCTGCTGACTACAGAAACTTTTATGCCGTGTTAAGGCTTCTTTGAATTTAATGATTTTGTGGGTGAACAACCTCTACTGGCAGTGCCTAAATAATGATACAAATGGCTTTCAATTCTCTAGGAAAAGCTTGCATAGCATTCTCGCTTCCTCCTGCAGCCTTTTAAAAGACATCTTGCTACATACGCTAACAGAAAGCAGAATAAAGCCTTATTGTAAAAGACAGAGAGGTGTGGTCATTCTTTTTAGTACTCTCAGTAAATGATGTAGTACCAAACGTGAACAGAAAACTGGCTCTTCAGGGTGCATTAGCACAATATCTGCTTGCTCTCTGACTGTTTTGCCAGTCTGCTGGATGTGAAGCAGGTTGGAATCATATCTTTAGTGTGAAAGAAGAGAATAGAAGAAACCACAAATGTGGGAGACCATTTAACAGCTGAAGCCAAACCCCTCTTCCCTGGAAGGGTATGACTCCAGAACAACCCTTACACTTCTTAAATTTAGTCATTTTGTGCCTGCACTGTGAATGGCAGATAGGTGGTTATTGCCTCCTTCCCTGGAGAGTGGAGGAGGGCAGGGTAGGAGGCCCCATCGTTTGAGCCCACAGAAAGGGCTTGGGTCTCCTGCCCCACAGGGATACAAACACAGGGAATGATTTATCCTTGTTTCTCACTGACAGACAATGGAAACCCTGCAGAGCAACACTACTTCTCAGTGTCAGGAACATTCAAACTTCCCTCTTGCCCTAGCCGCAAAGTCATCACAAGTTTTGGAGGCTTCTTCCAAATCACAAAGCAAAATTTTGGAGGCAGAGATGTAGGCTATTTTTATTTACATCATATAAATATTTTTTCCTGTTTTTCTCCCTGAAGCATTAGTTGATGCTGAACCTTTGTTTTAAGAAGCATGCACTGTTTCAATTTTACATATGTTGGTGTTACCCTGGATTTTGAGCATATGTAGCTCTGACAAAGTGGGGTCCAATCTTTAAGAAACTCTGAGAGATACATGGGCTGCTGGAGCCTGTCTGGGCATAAGGTCCGTGCTGCACCTCCAGAATTGGTCTTGTATGTCAATGCTTCTTTACTAATCCAGGTCTGATAAATAATTTTTTTTTTTTAGTGTTTTAAAATTACTTGAGAGACTCAGGGACAAGGAGACTGCCCTTACTTTTTTATTTACTTTCCTATAAGATTTTTACTGCATTTCTTTAGTCTATAGCATGATACATGTATTATACACTTACAAACCTAGGCCATCTGACTTTTTTTAGCAGCAAGACATTAGTGGCTATGTCAAGTTTTTCCAAAGCATACACTTATGTGGGTTTAATAGATGTCAGGGCCAGGAAAGCACATCACAGTCTGCTCATCTGACCTCCTCCTAACACAGGCCATTGGATTGCCTTATATTAATTCCCACTTCACATCCAGTAACTGTCCTTGAGCTAGAATATCTCTTTGAGGGGAAAATCAAATATTCCTATATACATTTTCACTGATGCAGAATGTATTACCTGCCTGGATACATTGCTACAGTGACTGAATGTTTCTGTTAAAAATAGCGTTTTTGCTCTTGCCTGAACCTTTCCTGTTACACTGAAGAGAAAGAAGATATTCCTTGATCTTGGATGAAGCATAAAAAAAAAAAACAACTAAAAATCCCAAATTGCTACTAATCCTGATCTGTTGCCTAAGCAAATAGATTGTAAACAACTCACCCATAGCTGGTTTTAGGTGATCTAAATAGATTAAACTCTCAAGACATGCATCTAACTCATTATTTTTCTCAATAGTCTCTGAAGGCTCTCCAGCTGCCTAAATTCCCATTTTAAAGGACAGGCCATAACAAGATGTGGTACTCCAATAATAGTCACTTCCATCCTAATTGCAAAAGAGAATTAAATTCTCCTATTCAGCACATTCACAGTTGCACATTTAAAGATGATGGTAACCATTTTGACCACTCTTACATTGAGACATAAACCTCAAGTCTTCATCAGAGATTCCTAGAGTAAGATCTATAATACTGCAATTATGTCTTTTATCCTTATTTTATGAGATGTACGGTTTTATACTTGAACGTATTCTAAGAAATTTTGTTCTTTTACAATTTTTTGCCTCCTCATGGTGAACTTTGTATCTCAGTATGTTCTATCACTGACTTCTCTTGGGCTTTATCTTAGTTTTCTTTCATCTTACATCACCTGAAAACTTTATTAACATGATTACATGCATCTTTCAAGATTCTGACAGAATCTTAATTTATTTAAATATGAGAAAAAATGTTAAATGTGCTCAGCTGTGAGCCAAGCCTTATGGAATCACAACAGAGATAGCAGCTCAACAATCTTACCTGTTTCTGAGAATATTTTAGGACTATCATTTAAACAGTTTTTGAAATAGTATTTCTATTGCTAAATCTGGAATTCAGCAGACATCAAGTCAAATGTTTTCCTTCTATCTAGGTGTGTTACATCAACACTTTTGCTTTTGCTGTCTAACTTCATAGTGCTGTCAAAACATACCCAGTCAGTCTGATGAATCTTTTCTTCTGTAAACTCTAATTTCTTTATCAGTCAGGATCCCTAACTAGTCATTCCATTATTTTGTCAATGATTCCTATCAGACTAAGGAGATCTATAATTGCTCGTCATGCTGTTTCTTTTAAATAATTGCACAGTGTTATCCCATTTCAAATCACTGAAGATACCTCTGTGCTGTAAGAGTTGTTAAAAAACATAGCAATGGTAACAAAACTTCTTGGGTCAACATTGGGAGCAATAGAATTGGTGGGCATCCACAAGGAAATGGGAGATACAAGTGCAGATAACAATTTACTACTTTTTTGCAATTTTCTTATCTCTCCCTCATGTTTTCTTCTCACTGCATTCTGTCTTTTTTCTTTCTTTTGGTGAGGCAATAGTACAATTTTCCCTTCTCAACAGTATTTTATACTCTTTTACCTTACTTTTTTTTTAATTAAAAGAAAAGGAATCTTTTTCAAGGCCTTAATTCTGTGACCTTAATTCCCTTTGATTCTTTATTTGCTGCTGATTTCTCTGTTCCTTCTATTCTGTTCTCTTCTTTGGTGGTTTCATACAGAAAGTCTCTCTGTGTCTCTAAGCCCTTTATTTTCTTCTTCCACGTTCCATGCTTTGTTGTCTCTTTCAGTCTTTCTTTATTCTTCTAAATAAACATCTCATCCTGGGTTTCTGTGCAAGGAAAGTTAATTCACTCATCTGATTCTTTCCCTTCCTGATCATGTCAATTCTGAGTAGTACATTTTTGTGCTTTTTCCCCCCCCCTCATTTTCAGTAATTTTTTAAGTACTATCTTTCTCTGAAAGACTGGCTTGAAATAAATATATATTGATGTGGATAAAAAGCCAACAGTTTCTAGAAACTGAGATTACCTCTGACCTCCTGAAGTTGGTGATCTGCGGCAATTTTGAAAGATATAGTGGTTTGTGAGTATTGGCTACTTTTCCCCTCACAAACTAGAATGAATATTTCTATCCTACAACTAATGTATTCTATTAATAACTGATTTCTCCATCAATTAAGTCAACATACCATGTGTGCAGAAATAGAATCATAAAATCATAAAATCGTGGAGTGGTTTGCATTGGAAGGGACCTTTGCCATCACCTTATTCCAATGGGTCTGCCATGGGCAGATATACTTTCTACTAGACGAGGTTGCTCAAAGCCTCATCCAACATGGTCTTGAACAATTCTGGGGATGAGGCATCCACAGTTCCTCTGGGCAGCCTTTGCCAGTGTCTCACCACCCTCACAGCAAAGAATTTCTTCCTAGTGTCTAATCTAAACCTACACTCTTTCAGTTTAAAGCCATTCCTCCTTGTCCTTTCATTACACTGCCTTGTAAAAAGTCCCTCTCCAGCTCTTGTAGGCCCCCTTTTGGGTCCTGGAAGGCTGTTCTAAGGTCTCCCCAGAGCCTTCTTTTCTCCAGGCTCAAGAACCTCAACTCATTCAGCCTGTCTTCACAACAGAGGTGCTCTGATTAACTTCAGGGCCCTCCTTCCAACAGGTTCCTGTCCTTCTTATGTTGTGGGTTTCAGAGCTGGATGCAGTACTTCAGGTAGGGCAGAATGCCCTCCCTTGACCTGCTGGCTACACTGCTTTTGATGCACCCCAGAATACAGCTGGCTTTCTGAGCTGCAAACACGCATTGCCAGATCTTTCTGACCTTCTTGCCAAACAACGTGCCCAAGTCCTTCTCCTCAGGTCTGCTCTCAATCCATTCTCCACTCAACCTGTGTTTGTGCTTGAAGCACCTTGCACTTGCCCTTGTTGAACTTTATGAGGTGGGCCCACCCTTCAAGCCTGTGAAAGTTCCTCTGAACGGCATCCCTTTGTTCCAGCATGTTGACTGCACCACGCAGCTTTGTATCATCATCAGACTTGCAGAGGGTGCATTCAATTCTATTGTCCATGTGGCCAACAGGTATGTTTAACAGTTCCAGTCCCAGTACCAATCCCTGAGGAATGCCACTCATCACTGCTTTCCACTTTGACATCAAGCTGTTGACCACAACTCTTAGTGCAACCACTCAGCAAAATCCTTATCCCCTGAGTGGTCCATCCATGAAATCCATTTCTCTCCAATTTAGAGACAAGTATGTTGAGTGGGACAGCATAAAATGCTCTTCAGTAGTCCAGGTACTTTTCAGTTTTTCAGATAACAAGAAAACTATTGTCTGAATTTCTTGTAAAGCAAGTTGAACATAAAGTGTTCCCTTTTTTTTCAGCACCACCATTCAGTTTCATTATTTATCATAGAATCATAGAATATGCTGAGTTGGATGGGACCCATCAGGATCGTAAAGTCCAACTCTTAGGGAGTGCAGGACACCCCAAAAGTCACACCATGTGCCTGAGAGTGTTGTCCAAATGCTTCTTGAACTCAGGCAGGCTTGGTGCTATGACCATTTCCTCAGGGAGCGTGTTCTGCTGCTAAACCACCTTTCAGGTGAAAATCTTTTTCCTAATATCCAACCAAAACCTCCCCTGACTCAGCTTCATGCTGTCTCCTCATGTCACTGGTCATGAGAGTGAAGAGATCAGTGCTTGCCCCTCCACTTCCTCTCATGAGGATGTGGAAGACCAGAATGAGGTCTCTCCACAATCTCCTCTTCTCTAGGCTGAACAAAGAAAGTGGCCTCCACTGGTCCTCATACTCCACACCCTTCACCATCCTCATGGCCTTCCTTTGGACATTCTCTAAGAGCTTAATATGTCTTTATATTTTGGTGCCCAAAACTGCACACAGTACTCAAGGTGAGGCCACACCAGTGCAGAATAGAGGGGTACAATCACCTAGCTGGCAATGCTGTGCTATATCTGTTACAATAACTTAGAGATTTAGTAATTTGAACTTACTGGTTTACTGACTTAATTTTATTTTTTATATAAATGGGGTTATTATATCATTCGCCTCTAAATAGCTTAATTAAATGCAGATATTATCTCAGTAATATGGTGAATTATGTCTATATTTGCTTGCTTACTTCTTATAATAAAATACATTAAAAGATGGATAGACTGTCCTCATCCCATCAAACTGAAGCAAGATTCCTGCACTCTGTGAGCACAGGTAAACATGACTAAGTAATCTTCAGCTCAAGTGAGGGTTCTTGTAATCTTGGGTAAGGAATCTGTGAGTCACATAGGTCTCTTTGCAGATTAATTCTCATAAGAGATACTGTGAGCAAATCACCTATTGTTGAGGTCATGGCTGCAAGGGCAACAGCCCAGTGAAATGCTCCTCTTCTCAGACCCCATGCATATTCACTTCAATTTTAGTAATGTTCTTGTTAAAATTACCCTGTCAGGTAATTTGGAAGGGTGAAAAACCCAACCAACCTGAATTGTTAGTCCTGCCTCTAAGATCAGTCAGACTTGGTTTCTGCGTACTTGTGGGTGCAGAGATCTGGTCTCATCCCCCTTCTGCTCCACCATGGCATCGAAAAGCCATGCAGTCATTACACACCCACTGAACAAGTGGCAGCCGGATAAACATATGCCCTGTTCTCTGTTATTGCTTATGTAAAACGGCTTTGATGGCAAAATGGGAAAAAAAGGAGCTATTTGCTCCACTGTCTAATCAGGAAACTGCTCTTTTAATGAATGTATTGTTCAGCTCGGAGTGCTTCTATTGAAATGAATTTGTTAGCCCCAGTAACACTGTCGCTCATCATGCAAATCAAATGGTGTTTTCCTTAGCTTCTGCCAGTTATAAAATACCAGTGTTTGTCAAATGCAAAGATAAATTACCCTGCCTTGCCTCTGGTCTTATTTATAGAACAAGGGAGTGAGTTATTGTAGCCCTGAGGACTACTAGCTCTATGTTGCACACTGGTGTAATTTCTCCATGTTGTAGGTTAAACTAGATCTTTAGGTGGAAATAAAGTAAAATGCCAATTTGCTTTCAGATTCTTAGGAATGAGATTTCAGCTGAATATCTCATTTAAGGAAAAGTTTGTTGCACCTGGAAAGAAGGAAATCTCTAATAGGAAGGAGATTCCTAGCCTGAGTTTGGTAAGTGTTTAGATTAACCATTCTGAAGCTGTGCCTACCCATTTGATTGGTGAACAACATTGGCTTTTGATGTAGAAGAGGTTAAGTGAGGCAAACATTTCAAGAGCTTTGTATCTCCCACACAGTCCTTCTGGATAGAAGTGCAATGCAGACAAATACCGTCATGGGTGCTACTCTATTCCACTACAGATACCTGAAAAATGGAAATGGTCAAGTGAAAGGACAGAACTGCAGCAGTCAGAATGATAAGATACTGTTTTTAGGAAGTGCTCTTCTTTTTGTAGGAAGAAAAAGAAAAAAAGTTCTGTGATTCAAAGTCCGTGAAATTCCTGAGTGTTGTTTTTATTTCATTTAATGAATTTCACAACAGTCCCAATGGGGTTTTCATACAGCAAATAAAGAATAGGAGCTCCTCAATATAAAGTGGATTTCCACACTCTCCTGTACAGTATTAAGAACCTTTCATTCTGAATAAGGCAAACATAATCTAAATTGACATCTTTCTAGCAAGATAAAAATATGTATCATCCTTCTTATGTTTGTAGGTTGGGACATTCCTGGAACAGGCACAACTCTATTTAAATATTTAACAAGCTCTTGAAACACACAATGTGATTCTGTAGATTAATATTTGTCTTTAAATCCCTTTCCTAAGAAAGGGCAGGTACCAGAAATTCAGAAAACACTAAAAGATCACACAGCAAAGCACTACTCCATCAAAGAGAATTAATTTATGACCAAACAGAGAAACTATCATAGGATCTGCAGGCTCCAGTTTTAAAGAGAACATAGAATAAGATGTGCAAAAAGAGTAAAAAATGCAAACTTTTAGTTGCAGCTCTGAGCTGCTGAAAAACAAGGTAGATGAAAACAAATCAGTCTCTGTGCACCATGCAGCTACAGAAATGTGAGATATGGCTGGTAGGCAATGAAGAGCTTTCAGGTCACTGAAGAACTTCTTGAGCTTAAACTCCTCCCTTGGGAAATGATCTGGCAAGAATTACAACAGACTTTTGTAATTGCATGCTTTGGTGGCCTGGTTTGGTGCTGCAGAATGGATAAAACCAGCTGGTGAAATGCCTGCTTTGGCCTGGTGCCATGATAATGTTTTAGCTGTAGGTTCATTCTTCATTTGAGGAGATTTGACAATGGCATTTCCTATCCTGCTGTGGACTGACAGAGCCCTTACATACCGTTAGATCCCTTTGACTCACATGGAAAAATGCCATCTAGTAATAAACACTATTCCCATCCACGAATGCCTGGACTTGTATGTCGTTACTCCAGCTACTGTCCTTGCCAGTAAGATTCCCTGGTGGAGAGATGCAGCCTTCATGCTTCTGCATCACAGATGAATGGCAGAACAAAAGACTACAGAGAGAGTCTCCTCATTGCTGACTGAATGTTGTGCATGAATGAAACACTTTGAAACACACCAAAACCACTTTGTGGAGAGATACTGAGATCAGACAATGGCTTGAAAGGCCCCTTGCATAGGGTACAGTGAAGCACAGAGACTGGGATTGTAGTTCATTACATCCAGTTTGAATATCTGATATATCTGCCTTTTATGAACTCAGCCCTTGAGCCACTGAAACTTTCTGGGTGAAAACTTTATTGGAGCGGCAGGTTTCAAAGAAAAATATCTGCTTTTTGAAAAACTGTAGGGAGTAGCACTTCGGGGACAAGTAGATATAGAGTCTGTATTTAGTCCTGATGCCATGCAAGATTCCAGTTACGTGACTGATAAATGGAGTTAATGTAGCTCTGAAATGCAGAAGTATCTTGCAAGAAAATGAAAGAAAAGATAGAGGTACAAGCACAGAAGAGAATTTTGGAATCTGCAAGAATGAACACCAGAAAATCAAAGCCAGGAACTGCAGCTGGATTGAAACTTAAATTTGAGAACTCAACACCTTGCTTTATTCTGCTGCTTCTAAATTAAGGGCCAGGATTACATAGCTATCCATTCATAAAATTTTTTGTAGCAATTATATCTACAGCTACTCTGGATATGTTATCAAAGAGTTAACAAAACTGGCTATCAGAGCTTAATCTCTTCCAGATATTACCCACTAGAGCTTTCAAATCTTATGTCTTTGTCACTTGCTTTGGGCCTGCCATGAAATCAAGTATGTATGCTTTTTTCCCCCTATGTTTGGTAATGTAAAGTGGGATCCAAAGGGAGTGTGGGAGAGAACAAGGCAAATCTGATCACTCCAAAGGTATGCACAAATACTAGATCACTGCAGGATATGAGCAAGTATTCAGAAAGGAGAAAGTAATCTCTCCACTGCTTCTTTGAGCTTTAACATGTCTGACAGTATCAGCTGTGAGGCTTTCTTGCATGGTAGTGATACTTTAAGGATGTGAATACTTTATGTAAATCTTGAAGGTCCTTCCAACACTTTTCTTCAGACATCATGGACCTGATTTAACCCACTTTTATTGCTATGATGACTTTGTTGTCCATGACTAAACCATATCCCAGAATAGTGTTTGTAAGAGTAATGAGATCACTTTTCCTGACTCATGTCAGATAAATGGGCTGCTGGAGAGAAGAATCTGTGCTGCACCCCAACCAGTCAAGCGTCATCTGCAGTGATTCAGACTTCAGATAATTAGCTTGGTGTAATTATTTCAGGAATCCCCAGATTGGGACTATTAAAGATGACAAGTTAACTACATGAGCCTGACAGGCAGGATCACCAGAAGCTGCAATCCTCCAACAACATACGTAACTCTGTCTTAAGGAAGCTCACTACAGAGCACTCAGAACCAGGGTGGCATGGGAGCATTCCCACTGGCTGGCTCTCTCCATTATCCTGCCCTGGAATAACTCACTATCGGGCTCTGGCATGTGACAATATGGAAAGGAAATTTTTTAAAATGTTTTCCCTGTGCCAACACTCTAGATGTGTAGCAGGGTTCAAGCCATGGAGAGCTCAGTGTTTGGTCTCATGAGCCAGAATCCTTAGTGGGTCTTCACAATAGCATTTGCTGAGCCTCCCCAGTATAATTAATACATATTTGTGAGGAAGAGAGACAGAAAGGAAAGAAAATCTCTATTTTTACCACCATTAGACTGCTCACACTTCATTATACAAATAGCAACTCTTTCAAGACAGATCACAAATTTCCACAGGGTCAGCATCTTTTTATATGATATGAAACTCAGAGTCACCTTTGAAAATAATTTTTACTTTTAAATCCTATATGTTCTGCCTGAATTTAAGGGGAAAAACTTTTTTCACCTTGCTTTGTCTGACTTTATTTATAGACAAAAAAGGAGAGATAATTCTTATATTTTTCCAAAAATCAGAAAAACTTCCAAAGGTATCTAAGCTGCAAGGAAAATAAGGTCATTTAGGGTTAAGCTCTTAGGCTGGAAAGGAATTCTAAAAATTAATCAGAATAGCATTAAGCTGGTGTTTTTCAACTGTATCAGTATTTTCTGAATGGAAAAGCTATACAGTGTTAATTTACTACTTTTCCTTTGTGATTGATGTTTTCTGTTTACCAGACTATCACGGGAACCTGAGGACAGCTAACCGTCAATGTGTGCTGTCCTATTAGAGGGAATCCTACAACCCAGGATTTAGATGAACCTTGGGGAGAGAAAGGGAAATTGTAGCCTCTGTAGGTTTCAGGTTGGCAAAAAAATTGTGTTGATTTAAAGAGATGCTAGAGGCACATGAGAAATAAAAGGTTCTGTGTACGACTAGAAAGATAAAATCTAATGTCTCCCAAGTGATCAAAGAAAGCAGTCAAAGGACCTCTGTCCTGCACAAAGCTGATAAACAGAAACATCTGTAACATGTATATAAAGAGAAGAGGTTAAAGGTACTTCAGATAAAACCTTAAGAAATATTTCTTGTACATTCAAAATCAAATAGAAGGTATAGGGGGTGGGCTCATCTTATGCAAGATTAAAAGGTCAAATTTGCACAAAAATTTTCTGTATTTATTGAGGATAAAATACTTCGATTTTTCATGATGTACCTGAACAAAGTTCCTCTGAAGTGGGATAGATCTGATAGAACACTTGGTGACACCACTGTTCCAAATGAACTCTTTTCCCGAATTTGTGTATGTCTCAGGTCATTCACGTGGTGGCTGCAGAACTCTTTGCAGACAAAGGTTCCTTCAACACACTTCTTGGCTGTAATACGAATCCTTGCTCACTGACACCCAGGATTAACAGGGGGTCATTTGAAGGGAATAGTGAGGGATGGAGGAATACCTCTCAGGCTGTTGAGGGTGAGGGGAGAATAATGAATGTTTTAGCATTACTCCAAATTTCTGTAAGGTTGGTTCACCAAGGTGGCAAAAGAACAGCCAAGGTACCCACTTAAAATCCTTTTAGGATTTTTTAGGATAATCTGCCTCCCTCTCCATCGAGAACCAGCATCAGTTCGTCAAGGCAGCTTTTCCAGAAAGAACATTCTTTATCTAGTCCAGGAGTCCTTTGGCCCTCCAGGAAATAGGAACTTCCCAATGTGCCTAAAAAAGATAAAAACCATTACAGTCTATATTATAGGCTGTAAAAGCATGTACAAAAATGGTGGTACAGGGTTTAGACTATGGACAAAGGTCTGGAGCCTAAATATTCATAAAGATCTGCTCCTCAAATCTTCTAGTGACTTTAGAAAAAAACCTTCAGAAAGTAAGTCATATTTTATCAACAGGAGACAGTGCTATTTAATATGTTTTTTCTAGACTGAATTTTACCCAAGAAAATTCTCCTGAACCTTCCACAGACAGTTGTCGGAGAAAAGAAAAAACATCTGACTATAAATATTAATCAGTCTGTTATCAGTTTAATATGCTTAAAATCTTCATGGAGTACTTAGAGGAGGACAGCTACTGTGCTGGAGTGTTTTTAAAAAGGAAAGTGTTGAAGCTCAGGAAGGTGAATAATGCCATGACATTTCTCTGGTTAAATAACTGATCTGGTGGGGGTACGTTTTTATTTTTTTCTGCTAAAATATTTAAATTCAGCTGTTCTAACTGAAGTTTTCACTAGAAATTTTTTCCCAAAGCCTGTGAAAAAATAAAACCAATTATGTGTTTGAGTACTTTGTAATCTATAGGTGGAAATAAAGTTGGAAGAAACTAATTTCATTAACTGCTATAAATTATTTTTTCTCCTCCCGGTGGACTGCTTCTCCATCAGCAGGTTTTAGGTCAAATGTTCATTCTGTCACTCAAGACTAGAAGGAGGAGATGGAAAAACTTCAGAAGGTGGCCTTCTAAAATGGAAACAAGAATAGGAAATGACGTATCTTCTAATACTTTGGAAACTGTTCTTCGGTAGAGGTAGGAAAGTCTGAAAACAAAAACAGAGCAAAATTAATTTTTCTGCTGCTTATGCTTTTCCCTGTCCCTGTTTTTTGCCCTATTTTGCTCAGTCATTCTTTTAAGTTCTACTTTTTGACAGTTTATTAGTGTAGTTATTAATATTTCCAGTCCTTTGGATGGAGGTAGGATGTTCATAGAAGAATGAATTGAGCTTGAACTTTGGTTATCTTCTTTCAGAGCCAAGAGGTTTCAAAACTGTGTGGTGTAGTGGTAATGCAGTGAATACATCAGCCAATGCCCTTCGATATGCCCTCTTAGAAAGTCTGTGTGCATCGTGGCCCTAAGATTCTTATTCACTGAGGGAAAAATATTATCATCCTGACCAGAACTTTGGGTTTCACTCTTCTATTTGCACTATTTTTTTATTTTTATTTTTAATGAAATAGCCACTATATCAAGTGTGTTCCCAGCATAAATCAGCGTATTTTTTCATAACCTTATATAGCAAACTTTGGACCATACATTTAATAAAAATTACATTCAATTTATACTGACTCTGTAGTGTTTTTTTCAATCAGTGCAAAGAGAAAGATCTGTGGAAATGAGTTGTATCATCCTAGCCATGCAAATGAGTTTTAACCTTGGGGGGAAAAACAGAACACAGCAAAACAAAACTCTTTAAGCAGTTTCATCATTCCTTTTGTTTTGATTTTCTTTTTACCTCTCTACTAAAGCTGCTCAAGTTATTGAAGCAAAGCATAACTTTTGGCTTTGACATCCAAATTGTTACAAAAATGATAAAAAATAAATCTTTAAGACACCCCTTAGGCATAGAGTTTATTATGCTATATTTAAAACATATATGATAAAATGACAGAGACAGAAGTGCCTGATTGGTCATGACATGAAGCTCCCAGCTGAACAAAACATTTTGGTAGGCTGACTGGCTCCTTCTGATTAGATCTGACAGCTGATTAGAATAGTAGTATTTGATAGACCATGACAATAAGAACCGAAATACAATTTCACAGTAAAGGGCATCACTAGCTATTGATGACTGATTTTATTAGCAATTTTTTCTCTTTTCTAACATCTTTTTCTTTTTTTCTTTTTAGTTTGATTTGGGATTTGTTTGTTTGGGGTTATTTATCTATTTATTTATTTATTTTTGTTTGGTTTGGATTGTTTGTTCTTTTGGTCTGTTGGGTTTTTTTCCCTGATCCTCCTTGTTAGCAAACGGACAGCTGACAAGGTAATATCTTGGTCATAAGCATCACTATGAGATGTAGAGGGGCACTAAAGAAAACGTCATCCCACTTTTTGTGGTTCACCTATCAGGTTAATTTTATATCTGCTGCAAGGTACAAAGTAACCTGAAAGAGAAAAGGAAATTAATAAAAGTAACAGCAACGACTTATTTTATTGTGTGTAAGAACACTGGGATGTATGACAGGTACTAAGCCTTCATTTCCATTTACTGATAAAACAAGGAAATAGATGCATTGAGCCTTTCAAACAAACCATACACTTTTAAAGATGTGAGGAAACATCAAGAAAAGCAATATGAGTGTGTTTTTCATGCTCTAACCAGCGTTTTTTATGTATCTAACATATAGTACAACTTCCTTGGCAATTAAGAGAATGATAGCTATGTGGAATGATGATAGTGATACAGGACAATTAGGGAGTCTGCTATGCCTGTGCACCTTCCTCATCACTTAAACTACATCCCTTGCAGTCTGCTTACTGATTTTAACTCCCAGCACGCACTTTCACAGTGCCAAACTCCAAGTTTGTTCCAACTGACACTCCTTCCTGTAGGGTGAGCTGACTGTAAAAGTTGTTTCACACTTCCTGTTATAACCCTTCTTTAATTAAAACTCATCAGCTAAAGGGAAACAAAATGCTCTTCTGTGTAGGAATGTGCCAACCATTGTGTAGAAAGAAATTTGATGTTACCAGGTAGTGGTTGTGCCATAAAAGATAGGGACAAATGTATCAGGTTAAGATAACCTGCATTACATTTTGAGTAATGAATTTGCTACTTCAATGAAACTCCTTTAATGTCCTTTTACATAGTGCATTTGTATGTGTAGGATGATAAAATGTGCAGGATAGGCATATTTACATTTTTGTCTTAGTTTATAGATACAATAAATAAAATGTTAAATCCTTGGAGATAAATGCTCCCTATCTTTTTTAAAAGAATGTAATTTAAAAACACTTTAGCTTTGCTGTTCCCCAAGTACAACTCTGGCTGCAAAAGTATGAGAAGCACAAAGAAAATCCATGAGTGGCATAAAAATTCTGTGACCTGAGATATTCACGCATAGCAGTTCCATTTATCAATAATAAACCAGCTTGAATGTGAGGCAAAGGGTGGATCAGATGACCTCCCTAACCAATTTTCTATTATTCTGAAACATCACACTATCAAAATCTGTATTTTGCACCACAGGACCGAATGTTTTACATGCAAATATTTTGCTTGTACAGTTTCTATGGCACACTGCCAAGCTGTAGCTCTTCTCCCATCTTTATTAAACCAGAACTCTTAAAAAAGAGCTTCAGCTGAGAAGAGCTTCTGAGCAAGAATGAGGTGTAACACAGTAGAACATTGAGAAAACCTCCCACTGTATTTCACTTCACTTCCAGTTTTGGTCATTGCTTCCCTATCTTAAAATGGCAGCTCCTCTGGGTTAAAGTAGCCCTGAATATGTTTCAGGAAAGCAAAGCAACAACATCATAATTAATGATTCATAGTTTCATAAATTGGTTCCCTATTCAAGTTAAAAACCTTCATGGGACAGAAGTATTTGTCATCACCTCTTTTGTGGTTTCACACTTACCATTTCACATGAACAATAATTATGTTTAGTGTCTAATTTGACTGTCTACTTACACTGTCTTTTAACACTAGGGTTGTAACACCTTGAGTTATTGAATCACCTTCAAAGACAGATTGTGGAATCAAGAGCTGTACAGCCTAGATCAATGCAAATTTATCCGTATAGCCTAAGGAGGCAACAGCTCAGCCTTTGTGTATCAGCCTTTTCCATGACTAAGTGCTTTTCAAAGACAAATCATTGTTCACAGTTAGTGCCTTGATTTCTCCCTTGATTTGTCTGAGGAAACCTGCAATGCCTCTTGAGGTTGCATGCGGATGCGAGCAATGTCCTGGGCATTGCTGTGAAGGGAATCCAGACATGGGACATCAAAGAACCTTACATATTTCAGCAAACGTTGGGACTTTTCATCTCCAGCATTCTAATCCTGTCTACTGTTTTAATTATTGTGATAGATAAACAGAATTATTTTTTGTTTGAAAATAAAGTTTTCTACCCGTCCTGCTAGACAGGTTCCTTCCAGGGCAGCTCTGTTTACCTCAGATTGCAGTGGTATTCATGATACATTCAATTTTGCTACATCCAGTCCCGGCTGGGAAAGATCAGCAAAGGAGAATCTCTTTCATCACTGAAAATTAGAGGTACATGAAAGAGAGGAACACAAAAATGGAGGTAAAGATAAAAGTACAAGCAGCAACAAAGAAGGCACCTTCATGATTTTGAATATTTATCTTAATGGTATTTTTAATCTGATTTCTGGGCACTGGCTTTCTAGAGAAAAATTGTCAGATCATTCATTTTAAGAAAAGCAGTCTGGTACAGGTCTGAGGATCTGTGCCCTGCAGTGCTTAGAGGCCTCAGCAGTTCCTTGCTAAAGCCCTCAACATCCTACCACTCCTTCACACATGCTGAAGGTAGTGGCGCAAGGAGGAATTTTTCTACACCACCATGAGGTGACATGATGCCGCCCCCTCTCTCTTTTCCCGTCCTTCCAACATTGGCTGCTGTAGTGCAATGCTCATCTCATCCCTCTGTATCAAAAGTGAGATGAGCTGGGCATAGGAGGGAGCAACAAAGTCATATGCAGGTATAGGACTGTATTGGGGGCACCAGCACAGTCTGCTGTCCATTGTTTTGGTTCCTTAGTAGGCCATGCCTGCTATCATCTGAGAGCTTAAATGCTCTGCAAGGCCCATGGGACATTCAAAGATGGTGGACATCTCTAAAGTTATTGCATGTACTCAGCAGTTCTGGGTTGTTATCATTAAATACTGGATGAGGAAAAACTGGGAAGTCATGAGCCCTGATTTTCAAGATATGGAAAGTCACTCTATGTTAATATTCACATCAACGTAATAACACATTGGCTCAGTGATCCACCACGACGTTGCAGCGATTAGTTAATATCTGTTCAGCTCTTTGAATTTGCAAATCCTTGTTCATCACTCGGTTCCACCAATTTTATGAGTCGGTGTTAAAATTCACTGCCAAATGCCATAAAAATGATCAATATCACTATTAAAGCATAAATATTCTTCCTGCAATCACTCACAGAGGATGAATATCTGCAAAAATTTTAGGATCAAAATAGTTAATAAAGTGGATAAATTATTCAGAGATGCTGACAATGATGTTCTCCTGTTAATTAATAAGATGTATCTAGCGGACTTCCAATTGTCTCCATGAGTAAGCTCCACTTTCAAGAGATGCTGAAAGCTTGTTAGGGAATGGTTGGCTTTGAAATGTTCCATTAATATATATCAGTTTGCATAGACCCCATATATATTTATCCTATGGGAGAAAAGTAGAAATGTGTTTTGGGTTTTTTTTTTCCCTTTTCTGAGAAAAGAAAGAAAAAGGGACTGAGGCAAATTCACATATTGTTCACTATAAATCAGCTGTCACCACTCTTTAGAACCCCAACCTTCAAATCTTCGAAATGCTGGTGCAGTTCAGATCTGGGTGACTTATACAGGTTTTAGCTGGTGCTTAACAGGTCCATGAATGGAGGGTACAGAAGGCCTAGTGACTGTGGAAGATATTCTTAGCCAAGGCCAGAACACTGCTGTTCTGCTGTATGTTTGATCTTTATGTTTCTTATTAAAATTTCTTCTATCAAAAAGGAGACCAATGAGATCAAAAGCAGATGGATGTGTCTGTATCACCAGTGTTGGGAGCCACATCACCAAGTGACTAGTCAAGGGAATCGAAGAAGTGCACTCATCTTGCAGCATTTATTTTCTTAATGAAGCTCACTGTAACCAGCAAAACCCACTATAGCTTCTTAATAGACCTTGCCTCTGGCCTTTACTCTTCCAGTAAATCTGTCCAGGGTAGTGTGCAGGGACACAGATGGACAAAATTTTACTGTTGCTAGCAGTGAGCTAGGTTCTCTGAACAAGGAACTTTGTTTTGGCTCTGACTTCTGCCCTTTTAGCACACAGTTAGAGAAATCATGGAGGAGAAGGAGAAGAAAAAGACAGGTTTGCGATGCAAGTCTATACACAACAAAAATGAAAAAATAACTTTGCAAGAGGTGACCGTGAAAAGACCTCACTAATGCTAATTACTGCTGAAAGGGTTCCTTTATAGTCTCCATTTCTTTTTACATTTAAAAGGCCCATATGATAAAAAAAAATAAACTACTTCATGTGATCACTCTGTGAAGTACAAGCTCAACTTTTGATATATTTTATTTCTTTCTTGGGAAATGATAACACAACCATTGATTAATGTGAGTTCTTACAAATAACACTTCAAAAAAAAAAAGAGAAAGCTTGTATGTTTTTCAAAGTACCATGGAAATGAATGTATCAAAAATATTTTTCCTTTATTTTAAGAGAAGCTGTGGCAAAGGATATAATATATTACCCTGTAACTCTGCAAGTAATTTTCAACACACCACCTACACTAAATGTATTAATAACTTCCCTAAGGTGAGTGTCATGCAGAGCACAGATAAATGTTATTGCTGTTTTCAGTTTTTAAGGTTTTCTAGTCTTATTGGCTGAAATGTTTACTTCTTATTTTCATTATATTAATTTTGCATGTTTCTCACTATCAATATATACCAGGTTAAGACTATAAAACATTTTTAAGAACTTCTGCAGAATAGAACAGAATCTTCTATTTGTAGTTTACTTGAATTTTCAAATAATACACGCTTTGTTTTTTTATTAGAACTGGATTGTTCTCTTTGGCTAGAGTTATCCTTCAAACCATAGAGTTAAAAAAAAAATATAACCTCAGTTAAATGTTACTGGTGTTGAATAATGAAAATTATCTAGCATTTTTAATAATTACATTATAGTTTGTTTGAATTTTGAATTAATTAGAAAAAAATCACTGCTTGTTGACATATTAGTAGATTTTAAGAGATAACTAAGAGCATGAATTTCTAATGTAACAAAACTACCTGTCCTCATGATCCATGGGTCATAAAAAGAGAATTAGAAATCATCTCTGAATCTTCTCACTGTTTTATGAGTAAATTTCCCTAGCTGGCCCTGTCACGGTGACTCTCTCACTAGGAGAAGCTCCCTTTCTGACTGGCATGAATTCTGACCCTTTTTGGATTGACAGTGATGAATTTTTTTCTTCACTCTCCATGCATTCTGCACTGGAATTGGAAGTGACCTGGTCCTTCACTTACTTCTCTGCTGCCTCAATTAATTCAACCTTCTGAAAACCTTAAATTTTCATCATTGACTCTGTTCCACTCCTTAACCATCACACTATTGACCAGAGGCTCACTTAAGTGTGGAAGGTTCAATTTCCATGTAAATTAGTCTACAGTGCTTCAGTAGCACTTTTAGACTAAAGTCTAGTAATGTTTAATATGAGTTTAAAAAATAATGTACTGGTCATATACATTCTTGCCAAGAGGAAAAGAAAGAAAATCTTTTGGGTTATCATTTTAGACACTGTCACAACTACACAACATGAAAACCCTTTGTGTTAAATAGCACAAATGATGGTATTCCTATAATGGTCTACTTATTGCAAGTGAGGTAATGTTCTTTTCAAAAGCGTAAAACATCTGGATGTTGCATAATAGCATGCTCAAGTTCAATCTTACATGAAAGAATAAGAAAATAGCACAGTGAAAAATAATCCAGTGGCTCACCAGGTGAGATGCTTATGGAACAGAAAACAGTACTCAGGAATTTGAGACTCCAAGATTCATTCCCCTTCCAGTGGTTGCATGGAGCATCAGCCCAGATTTTGGCCACCAGCCTAACCTCCTTTGCAAGCCCATTCTCAAACATTCCCAAAATTCACCATCCAAAGACAAAAATATCAAAGTTGCTCAGCTGCACCTTGGCCTAGGTTATGAAGTAATACTTCATGCTAGGACATCTCTCATAAAACTAAAACTCAAGCTGATAAACAACAGCACACAGACTAGAAGTATGCATGCAAGTTTGCCAAACTGTGTTCTTTCATCAGTGCCTTGTTTTAGGCACTTTTCCTCCTAGATCAGATAAATTATTCTCAGACAAGCCTGCAGTCACTGAGGACTGTTTGCTTTGTCTGATGAACATCTCTGAACATTTCTGCAAGAAGACCTGCCTATTTTCCATGCCAAAATTCCTTCTTCTCCACATTATTATAGAATGACACATGATATCTACTGTTGCACTTTGCCAGCTTCAGTTGCATTGCAGTTGGGAACCACAGTGTGCTGGTATTATTAATATAATAAATTATAGAATTACATGATGCAGTGCCTTAATTTTCCTCTTTATTCCCCTCCTCTCAACCCTGCCCCATGTCCCATCTTTACCCTGTAGCATTTGAAACCTCTTAATGACTTTAAAGAGCTGCAAAACAAGATGGTTTTTTTTTGTCTTCATAGCATGCTGCCCCTCTCTGCCTCAGATTAGAGGTCTCTTCCTGTGTCATTTGGAAAATATATAAAGATTCTTCATCCCCTTTACTGAAAAGGTCAAAATAGCTAACATCACAGCAGATGAACTAAGCTGTTAGAATCAGGCTCTCATAAATCATCCAAATCTGAGACCACTTTCTCTTGAATATTCAAAGGAACTTTGTCTACAAAAGATTTGCTTCCTTGACCCTCTGAGGCCTCTTCTGCATCCATTGTGCAAAGCTCTAGAATGTCATGTCAGCTTTAAACAGTACATAATTCAGACCCACATGATACTGTCAGAGTGATGAAAACAGACCTGTGTGCAAATTAAAGCAATGCCCACTGGCTTCAGGCAATTTGGCACTAATATTGCTTAAATCAATATTTGAACATTATTTAAACTTAATTTTGTATTAATGATAAAAAAATACCTTGTCTGTTTCTCTTCAGACTGGATGGCACTATTTTCCTAGACATATCTCCCAAGCCAAAAAATGAATACATGCTCTCAGTTTAAGTATTTCAGCATCTCAACCATATTTATCCTCTCTTGTACAATGCATAATGTTCATCTTTAGACATTGATATTCCCTTGATTTCAGAGGGTTTTATTTGAAAGGTTGAGGTGAGGTATAACAATTTGATGGGAGGTGTTTGTTTGGGTGCACTCCCCATTGGACATGGACAGTCTGTCCCTTTGAAGTATCTGGCTAGATTTGCAAAGGTGATGAATATCCACAAGTCTATCTGAACACTGCACACATAGCCTCTGTAAAAATCAAACAATTAGTAGATATTTGACAAGCTGTAAGAAATTAGCTGGTACTATATGCGCATACAGTTACAAGGAGAAAGCCCAAGAGCATAACTATTATTTGATTATGACAACTAAAAAGCTGAAGTTAAATTTCACCTTGCTGAACTTTATTTTGCAGAACCTATTCTCTGTAGGGCTATTTGTTTGAATTCTTGCCAAATGTGGCATGAAAATAGCCAGAATTGTCAACTTTCAGGGTAAGTAGCAAATCTCTTTCATTCTCATGGGTGTTTGAAGTAGAGAGAGACAGTGATGGTTGCTTTATTTATCTTTAGCCATGGCTGTGGGCATGAGAATAGATGTAGTTTCTGATGTATTTGCATTCTGCGTCAATAAACATATTTTAAAATCATACCACTGGTACTCCTTTATTACTTTTTTATAGTAATATAAGTCAAAACCAATAATGAACAACTGGTGGCTTGGACTATCTGTCCACAGAAAAAAAAAAAAGGCCACCAAGCCTTGTATGAATTATCTGGACACTGTGATCTGGAGGGATGGTTTCTGCTCATGTTTTTGTCCCTTCCTTGATCCCAGTGGCCAGATAGATTGAGGGAGTAAACAAATTCTCTTTTTTTTCAACAAGAGTATCAGGGCAACCCAGAAGAGTATTGTTTTCTTTTCCTCCTATCAGAACAGTGTTAATTACAAATCAGAGGAATAAAAGGAAATTATGGATACTATCTTCCTTGATGTCTGTGAAGGCATCCCTGAGAGAGGATCAGGCTTGTGTCTACATGTGCACTGTAGCCTGATAAATATCAGAGGAGAACCCTTAGAGATGGACATCAAAAGAGAAGTTTCAGAAAGTGTATGAATTTTTTAACATTTATGACATTTAGATCAGGAGGACATTTTCAAAGGAATATATTGGAGTAAAGAATAAATTCTGACTTACTTGCACAGTTTCAATTAGTTTGAAGACAGTTGCAAGTCTAAATTTCCTAAGGATTGAGTCAAGACATGTTCCAGGGGATAACTGTTTGCTGAAGAAGGAGGCCAGCACTAGGCTGAGTATTCCTGCTGTCACTATTATCCAACCCCCCCAAAGCCTCTGGGGTATATAAATAAGATGCTGGTATGAATGAGTCACTGAGAAAATTGCTGGTCAAAGGAGAAATTACATTTCACAATTGTTGACTTTCCTTCTGACTGAATGAAAAACACTACACCAGCAAGTGTGCCATCAGCATGGAAAGCGCTGTTAATTTGGCAATACCCAAGTTTGTTTTGCAAAGAGGCCATGTGGTATGTGGTTTCCCATGCATGGCTGAGCCTCCTCAATTGCCCTTTGCTAAGCTTTGATTTTGCTCTTTGCTGCAGGCAGACTCTGCTCCCACAATAACGGAGCACTGGGGAGTCAAAATTAAACACTGATGCTTGATGGATTAACAGCCAACATACAGATGACACAGCTTGTAGCACCCTTTGTAAACAGACAGTAAAATGCTGCAGATGACCTGCCTTGTGGGGCAGAGGACTGTTGCCTGACACAGAAATTTCTCCAAGCAGTCACATACCTCAGTGAACACAGCAGAGGTGCAATCCACATCTTTGAGGTGATGGGAGATGTGATGTGATCTGCTCCTGCCGGGTACAAACCTACCATCAGTTGTGCAGAAAGGCCACCTTGCTGCTTCATTACTGTGCCAGCCGGAGGAGACAGTTCAGCCACTTTACCAGTTGCTGTTGCTGTTCAGATGAAGTCTCTGACTCCAGGTCTATCCTGTCATTATTTTTGCACAGTTCCATCTCTTCTTTCTCAGCTAATCCAAACTATCGAAACAGTAAAGACATAACAGTGCTGGAAATAATTTTCTCTGCTTGGTTTGGGGGTTTCATTTTTTTGGTTTTAATTATTTGTTTTTGTTGTTGTTGGGCTTGTTATTGGACCATCTGCTTGATTTTATTGTTGTCTAATAAAATTGAGTTTTAAAGAAATTGCAGGATACCTGCATTGTCAGATAATAATAATTTTCTTCAAATTAATAACCAGCTCCAGACAATACAATTAGGAAGGAAAAGTGAGGTAAAAGAAATATGCTTGAGTGTGTAGTTTTTTTGTTAAATAACTGAGAAGAAATGGGCAATATAATTATTAGAAAGCATTGGTTTGGCCTACTTTATTTTCTGCTTTGCAGCCACTACCACTGGGAAGCACTGCCTGTGATGAGAGATACAGAGAGGTATGGAACCATTCTCCTTGGTCATCTGGTCTTTTCTGTTCAAAACAGCTATAGGATTTCTTTTGAATTGAATAACTTACATACTGCTTTACAAGGTTGACATTGACCTAATTCAGCTGTTGGTTTAGGAATAAGTACAAGGAAGAGAAGTCTGAGCAATCTGTAGGCTGTTACCTACTTACTGCACATGTAGACATGAGAGACTGCTTGGAAACAAGCAAATGATCTTTTAAATATATATATAATTCTTATTTTTTGTTGGTTTTGCTTTTAACATATGCATACTGTATTGTAGTCTGCTTTGTTTGGATGATTGGCATTGTGGTTTCTGGCAACAGCATCCCAAGTAATTGAGATTTGCTCATTCAAATTCACATAAGAAATATCTGTGATGCTTACCTGCTCAGATTTGGATGGAGAATGGAATTCAGTCCCCTGGGCAGAAAGCTTTCTTCATCTCTCCTCAGCTCTGCTTTTCGTGCCCGCTTGACACAGCACTCTCTTACCACATGCATAAAACCTCCACGACACCAGCAACAGCATCTCAGGCGTTTCTGGACTGACTGCAGACATGCACCTTGGGTTCACAGCTAGGAAGGGCATCCTTGCAAAATGACAGAGCAGCTTTTGGATCCTCCCACCTGCTGCCCAGAGGCTGACTGCAGGAGAGAGATTAAATAGCAGAAAGATCTGGCTTCCCATCTGATACTTGTTGGTCATAGTAGTTGCAGCACATTACATTTCAAATCTTTCAAATTCAGACTCAATTTCTTTGTTATTGCAATGGATAAAAACAGACACCCATTTGCACTTGACTTATAGTTTAGCTTCTTCTCATATAAATAGCAATTACTATTGTTTTCTCCCACAAATTTTGTTTTCTTACAGGAGATGTTGACCCAAATATTTTACTGTATCTTCTTATGCTTTGGTTATATTTCTTTTGGGAATCTTACCTAGAAGTCAATGAACTTGAAAGGCATACTCTGGTGAAGGATATTAGAATTCTGCCAGGATAGTTGTAATTATTGTTAATTATTTGGGTGTATTTTCTGATTAATTTGAATTGTGCTGTTACATTTTTGCATTTTAAACATCAAATAAGAGAAATGAGCTATTAAAACAGAAGACTCATTTCTGTTGTTTGAATAATAAACCATTTTGTAACCAGAAAGCTTTTTAACTAGGCTATCTAGACTTGTATCCTTTTGATCTTTTTTGAAGTATCCATTTCAGAGCTTAGCATGGGGTGAACAGATAGACTATTCAATCAGGCTGAGTTATTCGGGCTTGTCTGCCCAAGGCAGCAGATTTGAAGCTGTCCTGTTCTTACTTTAGAAATGACCCGGCATCATGCTGAACACAAGCCATGTAGCAAAGACTGAAGAAATTGAGCGTACTGAACAGATCTACTAGCTCTTATTTTCACTTCTGATCTGATTAACAGGAGAAAAAAGAGAACAAATCCCTGATATTTAAGAGGATTTCCCACAGATGTAAATCTGATTTGTAGCTGAAAACATGTGTTTCGTTGCTGTGCTTATCTTTTTCCTGATATAGGTGAAAAATCAAATGAGCATTAATTGCTTCAATAACAGTTATAAATTCATGTGTTTGTCAGCGCTGTCTCTCTCACCAATTTCCACAGATGAAATCTGATCAGTCTATATGAAATCTAACAGGAGCAAATGCCAGGTTTTGCACCTGGGGTAGAGTAATAGCAGACAGAAATATAAATTGGGAAAGGATTGCTTGGAGAGCAGACCTGCAGAAAAGGATCTGGGCAGTGATGGTTGATGGTAAATTTAATAGGAGTTAGCAGTAAACCCTGGCAGCCAACAGGGCAAAGCTCATCCTGGGGTGTCAGACCACATCATGCTTGTCAGTGTTCAAGAGATATTTGGACTATGACCTTAATAATATGCTTTAAGTTTTGGTTAGCCCTGAAGTGGTCAGGCATTTGGATGATCATTGTAGTCCCTTATAACTGAAATACAATATTCTCTTTCATTCTGTTCTATGTCCTAGGAGTATTGATGGGCTACCTCACAGACTGAGTCAAAGGCTACTAAACGTGTAATGAGGCTCTTTAATAATTTTCAAATGTCCTTTATTAGAATATGAATTAAAAACCCCAGCCTCTCACATGGGTTTGATTTTCTAAAGTCACTACCATGACTCATTACTTAAATTTACCCTGTCACAATATATACTTGTGTCATAAAATGCCCTTCACTAGGTTTTTGTTCTGTTTCAAAACCAGTTCAAAACCAGATGTCATGTAAAGAAAAACAATTTATTCTACCATATAATTCCTATGTTTTTTTTCTACTAAAGGGAAAGCAAACTTTGATCTTGAGAAAAAGATGTTATACCACGTGTACATGAAAGTTAATATGAGCAGAAGTTTAATATGTGCAAAAGTTGATTCTGGATATAGAAAGTAAATAGACTTTCTTCAAGTTCCACATCAGATTTTCTTTATTATTTCTTACCACCTAATTTAAGATTTAATTCTTCTTGGGGAAAAAAAACCCTGGGCTATCTTATATTTAGCTCTGTCACATATGGATTAGTTTGTTACTTTTATCTAGATTGCTGTTTAAGCATGTTACCAGCTCTTTGCTAGATATGTTTGAGCTTTTTCAGTCATGGTGACTTAATCATCTACTATACACTGCACCAGCACAAAGCATAAAATTCTTCACTGTTGATGAATAATAAAAAAAGACTTTTTATGGGGCAAATGAGAGCCATAGAACAGTCTGGCTAGCTCTGGTTGTGACTCAGCTAGCTGACTGGTAAACAGTGTATTCAAGAAAAGAAAAGCTTTAGAAAAAATGATGCAAGTGCAAGCAGATAAAACAAATTATTCCTCCCAGTATTCCAGGCCCATTTTTCTTTTATTGCATCTTTTACATATACATAAAGAGATAATTAAGCCTATGTTCATGTATTTAAACTTACTCACTTTTAAAGTCATGGTATTACTTGATAATAGTTTTATAATCTGTTTATATGCTATAGATTTTTTGTTAGAAAAGACGTACCAAAACTGAGGGCTCCTGAATAGTGTTCACATTTGTGGAATACTGGCAATGTGTCTTTACTGGAATATTTTTAATCAATCACGTTTTCCATGCCTTACATAATGAGTCTGTCATGTACACTGTATCAATTTTGAGCCACAGGCCTGTGTTTGTGAGTTGAAGTTCTGTGTAGTATGCCTTAAATAACCTTGGAGTAAGGAAATAAAATATACTCATTAGGTGACCGACATTGATACTGTGCACTGAGGGCCAAAACATATGTAAATCAAAATGTGTATATGCATTACACTGCATGGTCATAAGTGCTGCGGCACAAGAAGTGTTGTAAACTAATTTAAGATTCCATAATTATGATTTCTGCATTTGATTTAATCATCTGCACTATTATTATTATTACCAAGGTGCAGTTTGGTTTCTCAGGAGTCATTACATCTTTTAAAAACTAGTGTATGACTAATAGAGAGAAAGTAGGTTTTTGGTTAGAAATTAAAATCTTTGAACATTTTGGAGTTTCACCGGGAAAAGGAAAAGGCACATATTTCTCAAAGCAAACACAAAGCCTTCAGAAATAGCTGGCATTTTTGCAATAGCTGGGACAGGTGCAGAAGGTATGTATTTAAGAGCCTGATGTGGGCTCCAGAAAGACTCATGCAACATCTTGAAAATTATTATATTGACCAGAATGTTTAGGAGGTGTCAGAAACAGAAGACAGGAATTTATATCCAACCACTCACTCATACCCTGTCGACCCAAAATAAGGAACTGCTGCTATCCCTACAGAATACATCAGACACTCTGTGTGAAAGACTGATATGAACTGGTGGTTCACGAACAGTTCTCCATTATGTTCACATGTTATTGAAAGTATTTATGAGGTTTAGTTCTTTCAATTCAAGCATCCATTCCTCTGATCAGCCTTCAAGAATCACAAAAGTTGGTGAAATATCTTCAAAAGTTAGATGTTAGCAAGATGCAAGAAAATGAAGTTCAGTTTTCAGACATCACATAGTGGTAGCAAAACTCTCAAAATATGCCTTAGTTTATCTTTTCTGGAATCTTCACAAAAAGGAGAAAGAGAAGGAGAAGGAGGAGAAAAGGAGAAGGAAAAGAAAGAGGAGAAGTGGAAGGGGAAGAAAGAGAAAAGGAGAGAGAAAGAAAAAAAGAGAGAGCGAGAGCGTGAGAGTATTGTACAATCTTTCTCTTGTTTGAACTTCCTTGATGTTTTCTGTTAAAACTATTCATCTTCAGTAATATTCAGAAGCTCTCAAGAGACAAAGAATTCAACTGCTTTGATTCAGATTTTACATGAAGCATGTCTGTGTTTTTCAGTACAAAGGGAATGGAATCTGCTCCTTACAGCAACAGAGTACTTAATTAAAAAAGAACACAGTGATACTCCAGACTGAGACACACTGATGAAGAGTGAAAAAGCAAAAGAAATAGAGATCCAAGAAAGATGGTTTTCACATTGGGTTAACTACATAATAATCTAGGAAATGTTGAGGAAAACCAATTCTAAATGCCAAATTATACAGAAAGACTGTTTCATAGCTTCTGCTCTTCATTCTTGTCCACTGCACTAAAATAATCAGATATGGCAATACATAGCCCTGTTAACCACACCAGAGGAACTGTGTGCCCAATAATTTTCAGTGAGGTTTCTTTTAATGAGGTGTTTCCCCTTTCTGTCAATTAAATGTTTACAGCTGTTTAAAGATGTAGAGTCAGTAACAAGGGACATTAGTAAAGGATTACAGCTATTCTTTAGTTCAATGCTCTACCTGATAACAGAGGCATAAAATAGTGAAACATGGCTTCAGTAGTTAGAGGGGAAAACATGGCTCCATTTCTTTTGTACTGCTTTGTCTCAACAGTTTGCAGGGATTACACACTGTTTCTTGGCTCTCAGTGTCATTGATAGGATGCTTGAGGTAGAATTTATTAAAGTGTGTATAAAGCTGCAAAAATTCAGATTAGTAGCTCAGAGACTGCACCTCTGGAATCTACAAGAGCCAAACATTCAACTCCATCTATTGATATTGCTCAGATTGTCCTATACTTTCATCATCTTTGTACCAAGTCATTTCAGATCAGCTGAGTAGGACTGATGCTCATCCTTCAGAGAATCGTTACCTTTCTCTGTCTCAAAATGGCTGTACTCTGTTAAGACACCTCCTTTGGATTGCTGCCACTTCTAAGAATTGTTTTTCATTTAAATTTAATGATGAGTGCTAAAGTTACATTTCCACTGATGAAAGAATCTCACACTCTCTCATGTGCTTGATTCCTAGCCAGATGTCAACAGTGAGGAATTCTCACTGGGGATGTCAGAGATATCAAGAAGATGTATCAGCTATTAAGGTCTGTTTCATGTCACTGACTGAGGGAGAAGATCCTGAATTCTCTATTTAAAAAATCAAACCAATAAATAATAAAAAACCCAAACCAAACAACTAAAGAAAAGGAGAGGAGCTTTACAGAAATGTAGTAAACCCACAAAGTACTTTGAAACTAAACAAAACATGTCTGAGAGACATGCATCACTAAGATGAGAGCAGGTTATTTTTGTTTTATTCTATTGCTAAGAACAAGAATTCCACTGGAGTATTGAACTTCATAAACCACATGGCTTCCTGAAAAAGACTAGAAGATTGTCCCATAAATACAGCAAGCCTAATGATTTGTAATTAAGCAGCTACACAAATGCATGAGATTGTGTACAATCAGAGTGAGAGAAACATGTTGCTCTGATGTTGACTGTGTGCCTACAAGATGAGAAAGTCTTCAAACAATAGAATTAAGTAGAGGAATTAAGGCTACAGTCAAATATTTAACATAAACCATATGTAACCAATACAAAATGGGTAGTTGAAGTTGGGTAGTTGGGGAGTCAATTAACCATATACGATGTAGATTGTCCAATTAAGGGTAGCAAAAACTTGGTATGCCAAATTCAGTTACATATACAACAAAATTAGAATCAGTGGGAAAAAAACAAACTAGAAGCATATTGTAGATTTATTTCTGAGAAGACCAGGCAGAAAAAAGGAAGAAGAGCAATAAATGAAAAAAAAAAAAAAGAAAATAAACTCTGTGTGTGGATGTGGTAGAAAAAGGTGTAAAATCAGACAACAAAAGAGGGTGGACTTTCTGATGGTAAAGTGCAAACACCCAGAGGCAGCAGTGCTTTGGACCTGCAAACCCCAGCCCAACAGAATGATGGAGAGAACCCCAATGGAAAAACCTCTGGACTCTCCATCTGTTCTATGCCTGGGAGGTTTGGTGTGGGAAGGGGGAGCAAAGAGGGACAGAATTGCAGTCTAACACTGAGTGGACTGGGGAAGAATGGGTGGTAGAATTGTATTTTAATAGCAGCTATGTGCTTTTAAAAAGATTTCAGAGTGATAAATAAAAGCTTCATAATTGTGTATAATAATGTGCAAAACTATGCGATTACAAATTGTTAACAATAGTATGTCCATTATTTAAATAGGTTATTGGCTTTTTTACTTCTTACTTTCTTAGCAGGTTGCCGTTATATCAATAAACATTATTGACTCCCGTACCGACTATGTTTCAAGGCTGTATTCTGAAGGGAAAGCATCAGACTGGAGGTACCAGTTACCCCATTATTCTCATTTGCAAAGTGGATTCCTCCTTTTTAAAAATGGAAAAGAGCAGTCCTTCACACAGTCTCACTTTACTCCTATGTTGCAGCTCCGAGTTCAGGTGTCTCTTGGATATCTTAACTCCAGAGAGGAGAAATCTGATTTCAGTGTTCAATATAATTGCAAGAGAACTGCTTTATCCCACTCCATGGTACCAACCTGCTGTATCTAAACCACGACTTTTGCAGCACCCAATGCAGATTCACTCTGTTCTCAGATACATGTGATTAGTGACACTCTAGTGAACACATCTTACAAGATACTGGTAGAAAGAAATTTACCTGCATGGAACCATTGAATAGTTTTGAATTAGCATGTTTATTTAAACAAGTTGTAAATTCAAAGGAGCAAATAAATCTAAACCAAAAGTTTGGCACAGTGTTATTTCCACTTTTTGCTCAGATGTCGATTTTGCAATGACACAGTTATGTCTTCAAACTTATTTTTAAAGATATATTTCCAGAGAAATAAGTAATCTTCATTTTGAATAGACTTACCTCAAAAGTCAGTAAAGATGGGGGGGAAAAACTGGCTTATTTCTGTAATCTTTATGTGAATATTTTCTGGGGGGGTTCAGTCAGTTTGAAAGATGAGACAAAAATTGATCCAACATTACTCATTCTAATTTTGGCAAATTCTAAATTATAGTTAGTAATTGTAGGAACTATCACTCAAAGCTAAGACAGACATTTGATCATTTATTTTTGTTGCTGAGAATTTTTCAAGATATATGTGAATGACAGGCTTGAGCATTACCTCAGATATAATCAGAAGCAAAAGTTTCTCAAAGTTAGTGCAAACAAGAACCTATTGCAAAGAATTGTGGGTAATACCATGTAAATTATCATTTAGAAAGCAAAGTGAGCTTTTGGAAAAAGTTTGAAATGTTCTAAGATTCACAGACTTGTATGGCTTGTAAAAAATTAGCATCCTTAAAAGCTGGAGTTATTTTGTTACCACGTAATTTTAATTTCACCTGCATTTTCGGACTGGGTCATGGAAGCAAATTGTGGGCACTTTCATTATGCTCATATTGCTTGGCAAAAACACTTTTCCCTGAAAGGGCATCTGCAATGCTGCTTTTCAAAATTTAGGCAGCCTCCAAGAGCCAATGCACCAAGAAGGAGAAAATACTTTATCACAAAATCCTTTTTGTCTCCTGCTTTAAAGCTGCTTCGCTTTTTTATTTTGTTTTCTACCTTTTTAGGTTGTATCACTGATTTTCTCTTTCTAATTTATCATGCTTGTTTTCCCTTCTTCTTTATCCCCTGTTTTTGACCAGGTAGTTAAGGGTCTGTATTCTCAGTGTTTGGTTTAGAAGTACTGGTGGGAATATTGCTGTTGTGCAAATCTGACTAGCGTGATAAACAAATAGCAATTCATATTCCTTTTCCCACTGTTGCTGTGCTTCCCTGATAATGTAAAAAAAACCAAAACCACTTTTGAAGCCCTTGAATCACTACTTATCATTTTCTAATGGTGACTCCATAAATGTGAATTGGGAGATTTGTCAGTGTTGGAGGATAAAAGAAAATATTTTGTTCAAGTAATTCCAATGTTCCCACAAGATCTTTTAATATTGCTGATGCTGGTGATGGGAAGGAATCCAACATAATTCAGAGATTTTTCACTTACTCTAAAGCTGGACTTTCTTGTCAGAGGGATTTCATTAAGAAGACTTTTAAATTCTCTTAACTGAAAATATCTGGCTATATGTTCCTAAATATGAGTAGGATGCACCTCTCTTCTGAAGATCTGAAATTAGTCATAACTTTAATGTCCTATGGTAGGCAGTTTAGTTTAACTGTCTGCCAAGTAGAAGTCAGATAAGTAACACAATGTGACCTCATCCCATTGGGAAACTTTGCCAGTAATAGCTATGGAAAGAAGCATCCTAGAAAAGCAGTGAAAGTTTTACAATAAGCAAGTGCTGTATTATATGGACCTTTAAAAAATGAGACCAATTTTCTGCAAGAAATTACCAAGAAGTTATTCATGTTAATTCTTTTCTTTTTTTTCTAACATGTTATCTTCTGTCTACAGTTAAAATTTTTAAGCTCATATCCAGACATTTTGTATTTAGTGTGTGCCTTTGTCAGGGCAGCTGCTGCTTCAGGAACACCAGTTAGGAACTGACAGGGACACAGAAAGAAAATCACTTCTAAAGAGACACAGCCCACCACAACATGACACTCTCAAATGTCAGTAAAGCCTTTAGTGCTGGATACTCCTTCCTGGAAGTATGGATCAAGACAGGAGAGCTGACTTAAGATGTTTATGTGGTCACTACCTATTGCAGACTCAGCTTCTGAAGCAGTATCAGAAATGAAGAACACACAACAGAACCACAATTCCATGGCATTTTGCATTTCAGTGCCTGGCTGTGTGGTGATTTCAGTCCCAGTGCAACACTGAGCAATCAGGACATGGCAGCGGCAAAAGCTAAGTGAAAACAGACTCCGTGTGCCTTTGGGGTTAGACAAGGACTGTTAGAACTTTTAGTCCCTGATATCCATCACAAGAGAGATTTGCCTTGAATCTTCGTGAAACATTATTCTGTAAGTTGCTAAAGAACACATCTGGCCATGTTTGCAGGCATAAGTTTCTTTACCTACTTGTTCGTTTAGTAACTATTACCCTCTTCTCTATACTAAGTTATTTCACTTACAAGTTTCTTGATTATATGGAAACTAATTTTAAAATTGGGTTTAATGCAGACACTAAAGATGAAACTTATCAAAGCAGTCCTCTCTACTGGTTCAATCACTTCTAAATATTGTATATAATTTCATTTCTTTCTCACTGCCTTGTTCTGACTGAGTAGCAATTTATCAGGTTGTGTCCTCTGTTTAAATCCTAGTGCAAAAAAACCTTTTCTTTGGGAAATCTTCCACTGAACTCAGTTCTTCAGAGCAATATTTTTCACTAACTGCTAGTATTGGTTATAAATTTCTTTATCTGTTGTCAACTCTCAAGCTTTGTCAATCTAAAATATTCCCATGCACATTCTCAGATTCACTGTTAATTTACTGGTGCCACTTTGTCCTTCTCCAAAATCAGGTTTCTCCAGCATTGCATCTGACAAACAGCTTCTGACACACCTGACAACACTCTTCAACAACTTGTATGTCTTCTCTTGTTATAGAAATGCTTCCAATAACCAAAAAAAAAACCTACCAAAAATAACCCACCTGACTCTTCTATTCAAGGTAATGCAATTCTAGATTTTCTTTATAGAAAATTTGTCTAAAAATTTTATTAATGTGGCTGTAAAACAGCAACAATTTTAACTTGAATAGACAATCAGTAAGTGCAAATAAACAGCAATTAATAATGACTAGTCAAAGTAAACAATAGGTGAACAATTGAAGGTTGAAATGTGTTTACATAAACTGTTGACTGAACAATTACCAATGACAAATTCTTTATCAAAATAGAAAATAGTAATTCATAGAAACAATTATCTGCATGAGATAAGTTATTCATTGGAAATAGTTCAGCTATGAAATTTGTTGTTGACTAATGTTTTACAATGCACATGGAAATAATCTGAACTACTCACGCATTCTTGGATTCTTTGAATAAAAACCTAAGAATCAGAAAGTGAATGTAGCACCACTTCTTACGTCTCAGTGAAACTGCTACTCAATGTATGGGATAAGTAGTAAATAAAATTGTTAAGATGAATTGAATGTAAATGAAATTGTTAGGATGCCTGAAGAGTGAATAGGAAATGAATGTTGGGAAGTTCACGACATTACTGTGTAAATTGCTTGTAAGATATCACTTGACATTTTTCATTCAGTTCCATCATCTTATCTCAGAGAAGATATTGATGAAGGTGAAGGGTGGAAAGAGGATTGGCAAAATATTATGCATAAAACATAGTGAAAACACAGTGATTTCCACAGAAGGAAAGATTTAAAAGATTGCATCTGTTCAGTTTAGTGAAGACACGACTGAAAGTGGGCATTTCAGGAAACTAGCAAAAGCTCTGAGTGAATATACAGAGAAGGCAAATCAGATAACCAGCACCCACTGCCCTCATATCTCAAGAAAAAAGGGAAGGAGTTCAATAAAACAATATACATGATGAAGCTGATCAATAGAAATACTTTTTGCGTAGTTATGGCTGAGGTACAGAGCCCATTGACACAAAATAATTCTCAGAATAAACTTAGAAGTGTTTATAAAAGGCATTTGACCTTTATATTGATGTATGTGCTAGATGAATATAGGAGGCATATAACCCTTATCCTTCAGCATATACCACAAGTACAGTTGAGAAGAAATAGTAAGACATTACTCACATGAAGTGATTCATTCTTTAGTGACTGTACCTCTTCTGTGTTCTCCTAGAAAGAAAAACAATTCAGATACTCCTCTTGTTCTCTCTATCTAGCTCCAGGAAAACAATTCAAAACCAAAATGCACTGATAAATGCATGCAAGAAGGAAAGCATGGGCTCAGGAGAAGGTTGATTTCAACAAATCTCCTCCAGTTTGATGGCAGGCTATAAACATTTATATACAGGACCTGGGAAAATCAATTTTCTGTTATCAAGAAGAAAAAAAATTATGCCTAGGCCAAAACACCATATTAGGACATGACCTTTGGCAACGCAAATTTTTATCTAAAGGCCAAAATATTGATATAAATAGTAAACATTTCAATCTCAAACATTAGGTCACTTCCTAATGGCAAGTAATTAGTTGCTTTTCAGCAAGGGAATTCCTTATTCAATACTTCATAGGAGTCTTTTCAGATATGGTCTGGGATACAGATTTACATTGTATTACAGAGATTGCCATAGTGTTAATTTGTCACACTGTTAAATGGAAAGAGCCTTTGAAAGGCATTGCACCCCAGGATCCCACTCCAGTTTCTAGAAGCTGTTTCTGGATGTGTGAAGTGTTTGATCTCACAGAGGATGAGATCAAATAGCATCCCAATTTGACGTGCAGTTAGCCAGCTCTGTGTTAATAAGAAAGCACAATTTGCCATGTAGTCACAAAGCTATTTGAGGGAGACATCTGCAACAGGAAAGACCACATTTTTAAGTATGCCTTTCCCAGAGAGTCCAGTTCAGTGTTGTCTTTAATAAGTAAACCCAGACCTCATATATTCTCCTTGAAAAGGCATGGGTGAGATGCCTAATGTTGACAGTCAGTTTTCCCAACTGATATATTTTACATGTTTTTTTTTCATATTAGCTAGTTCTTTTTATATTATGACAGCTTTTTCACTATACCCATTTCTTTGATGGAAGAAAATGTTAATTTGACTTTGAAAAACAATCACTTTTCTTCCTTAATTTTTTTTCCCTATGGTCACTTGTCTTCATTACAAAATTTCTTCTAATGTGTAACCATCTATTGCCAGGTGTATAATCTCTAGATGTTGGTTTAGCTGTAGTTAATCGATATCTAACAGCTAGATTATTATGTCTTATATGAAATCAATATGCACATGCTTTTATTTCATTCAAGTATATCTGAGGAAGATGATAAGGAGGCTTTCTGTTTCTCTTTTTGCAGAGGTCAGGTAGCATTTCTTTGAGTGGACACACATGATACCCCTCCCGAAGTGGACCGAAGACCACTGATGTCTGTGTAAACATTTCCATTTAATACATCAAGCACTGACTGGGTCATGGGCCTGCTGGCTGAAGAAATAATGCTTTAAAGACTGAGAGGTGGCACAAACCCCAAATTTTAGCTCACTCTCATACAGGGAATTTAGAGACCCTCCCCTTAGCTTAGGAGCTGCTCCAGAGAGAACTGAACCCACTCTGTCTTACTTTTCTTTACAAGGTTAATTTCTCATATTAAAACAGCAGGACTATAAATTAATATGGCTGTTTTTCAAAGTGTGGTTAGTGTTTATGGTCATCTCAAAATACCTGAAAATTGTGGAGTGTAGTGCTGTCTAGTTAACTGCTGGCCCACATACCTCTAAAAGGACTACCACTACTCAAAAAGGTCTTTATACCTACTGGCCTGTTGTGTCTTCAAATAAACAAAACAGTGACAGAACGTAGTCTCAATCATTTCTTTTAAACTACATCTGACAGACAAATGAAAAGAGACACATATATTTTGGCATAAAAATACAAAATCAGTTATAAATAAGGGTTTATTTCTAAGATTTGCCCCCTTTTTTAAACAATGGAAAGATACACAAGTATTCAAATCCAAAATGAACCCTCTAGGTTCATAATAAATACAAGGCTTTTGTGTTCACCATTTTAAATGCAAAACTTTTTTTATTATTATTTTTTTAACTCCAGATCAATGACATATTTGAAGTTAATTTGAAATAATTCTTCTTTTCTTCTCATTTTTTCAGAATTGACAGTAAACTGAAAAAAATCAATTATTTACACAGCTCTAGTCCATGACCTAGACTTCTGTGATTCATCACTCCTTTCTCAAGTTCCATTAGCTTTTGTCTAAATTCTCATTCTCTTTTGGAGGTGCATAGTTTATTCTTTGCTTTATCTTCCTTAAGGAAAGAAATTATTTGCTCATTTATAGCAGAACTAACAATTGTGTTAAGTAGCCTGGAGCAAATTTTTCAACAGTTAAATAAACATGAAGATAGAAAATAAATGATTCAGAGTGATCAAAAGTCTTATGATTTCTTCTTTTTCATTTAAAATACTTTCTTCAACAATCAGAAGTTTCGACTGTAGTAAAATCTGCTAATTTTGAATATAGTCATTACTTCATATCTTAGAAAAAATAGCAAAAAATTACATTGCTACAACTTGCAATGCAGCTAACTGCTTATATTTATTCTTCTCTGTAGTTTAGGAACATTTTTTTAATTGCAAATACTGTTCTGGTCATTAATTTCCCTCTGACATTGAATGATTTTAATCACTAATACTTTGAAATTGCTATTGTTATCAGTATGAGATGTTCCAACATATGTGACTAGAAATTCTATGCATTTTGCATTGAAATTTCCCCTGAAATCCAACTAAGGGATGAAAGACAAGGAAGAAGAGTTTGAACCTGGTAGGTGTTGAGAAGGCAGCTGGAGGGAGGGTCATAAAATTTGTTCAGGTTTGTGCTTTTCCTCACCACAATTCCTGCTCCTGCACAGCAGAGCTCCAAGTATGCCCATTTTGCAAAGGACTTCCTTGCAAGGAAACGACAAAATGTTAAGGAGACAGACACTTGGCAAATTCTGTCCCTTAATTTTGAAGAATGCTAAAGAAGAAAGCAAAAACTCCCTAAATGGCATTCATAGGGACATGGCACTAGGGAGTGGAATACTGTATTATAAAATAATTTCCCTCAGAATTGTATGTTGAATTGAGAAGATTCTGCTGAGAATCAGTTCCGCTTGCCTCCATTCACCATAAGTCATTGGTTGCTTATTAACAAGGGGTAACAAACTGTTGCAGTGGCACCTTGCAGGTGAAAACCGGTACAGCAAGAGAGCAAAGAGCTAAAGGACATTGTCAAAGTCTGATGCACTTCCACCAGCAGAGAACTTGTCAAGGTCCCAGACCCACTCTGAAAGTGTGGGAGTTTGACACCTCTCAAAATAAAACACCTCTTTCTCCACTACAATACATTCCCTAAAGTTGTAGTTGTCAATCTGGTCTGGTGAAAGAAATCACTCCCATCACCAGGTTACTCAAGGAGTCTGGAAAGTGGCATGTTTCAAGTGATGTATTTTAGTTTGGCATTATCACAGTTGTAAGCACAGTACTTGTTGCTTACTCCCATGGACTGGTACCAAAAAAGTGTACATAAATACAAGCGAATATTAAGTGTGTCTTTTTAGAATATACCATAGGAATGTGTCATCCTTGTAATATTCTAATGGAAGAAAATCTTAAAACTTTGTTTGCAATGTCTTGTGGCTACTTGATGACCTGTAAAAGCAGGGCCAAAGTTTAAAGCTGTTTCTTTGGATAGGAATTTTGTATTAGAAAGTTTTCACACTACAGCTGATATCAGAAAGATGTTAAAGTTTTGTGAAAGGGAAAATATGATAATGAAACCAAACATTGTGAAAAAAAAAAAGAAAAAGCCCTGATGGTGTTCAAAGTCTGACAAATTTTGCTTGATGAAAACAAACTCCCTACTACTCTTTTGGAAATGAATTCCTTTTTGACCACATTTCACGTGTCCAACAATGCCCTGTTTTGTTTCACTAAGCAAAGCTTCCTTGTATCGTATACAAAACATATATTATTATACATACATTTATCATGACCTATTCTTTTAGGCCTCTACTGAGTTCATTCATTGATTATGCCAGATGTGGTGTAAAACTACAGGCTAATTTCCCCATAGCTCTGATATATCTTTCACAAACTTACATTATTAACTAGATAGTGAAAATTCCTCCAGGCTGTCTTCTGGTGCTATGAACAAGTAAGGTTTATGGTTCTGTGTGGTCTCATAAGATAGGTCAGGTGTGACAAATACTCTAACAGGGATTCTCAAAGGGGCATTTTCATCTGTCCAGTTACTGTGGGAAGTTTCACTGATAACATAGTTAGTGAGAATTTTGTCTGTGTAAACCAGGTGTTGAGACAATCCAGCATATGAACCATCTCTGACAGAAGATAGGATAGAAATTAGGGGAAAGACCTGAAAAAAGCTTCCAATAATTTTGTTGCTGAGTCCTGAGCACGTTCCCATACATTGCAAAGCTATGCAGTATATATGTGGTAGAACTGAAAGCAGATATCATTTACCCTTTTAACAATGGGATGTTTTGGATGTCTTGAGTCTCCTCATGTCAGAATCCTTTTCATCAGAGAAAAACACGGCAAAACTTGTGCACAATTTGCTGTTGCTCTGATTGATCATCATCAAAAAAAGCTCTGTGCATTACTAGGTTCAGTGCTCAGTTCATAAAGATTGCTCATATGGATGAAGGCGCTTTCAACTGTTCCTCTTTCTTTGCCTGGATGAATGTTTTCCATATGCTGTGGGGCACAGGAAGATGGAAAAGAAGGACAGCAAGGGAGGATCAGAAATTCCAGCTGTTTCCTTTGGATACTGTCAATTAAACATGATTCTGCTGCAATTATACCCTATTATATGACCTGGGAAAAGATAATGCTCTCAAATTTTAGTTTAAAATATTTATTTATTTGCTTTATGTATCAAGGTCCAAAATACTGGGCTTTGTTGTAGAGAAAAGATAAAGCTCAGCACTGGCTTTGTTACATAGGAGACTGTCATGTACTAGCAGGCACTGTCATGTCTAACATATACTGTCATGTCTACTAGCATGTCAAAAAGCATCTCTAAGAGAGTGAGGAAGGGATACAGCCATAAACAAGAGTATATTGCTCCTGCTCCTACGAATTCATTTTGTTAATATCCCGGTAATGTTCCAGCCACTCTCTGCCTCAGAAATTTGCTACCTAGCATTGCAAGTGTTCTCCCTGAATCGTAACCAGGTGTCCACAAGAAAGGGAATAAATCATTCTCAGAGCTGGATGCTATGCCATTTATAGCATCTATAGTTATTGATGGTAATGTCTCAGCTGTCCAGGAAGATATTTCTAAGATGTCTTTTCCCATTGAAAACCAGGCTGCCGCTGTAGCTGTGACAAATTAAGATTGTGGGAGGATACAAGGAGTATCAATATTGCCCCTTCAGTGATGGAAAAGCAGCCTAGAGGTCTGCGAACTGAACCAGAGAAGCTTTTTCGTACTGCAGCTGCTATCCTTAAACTCCTGTAGTGTTGTCTTTGCTGCAGCCACATTTTTTTTCTATCTATGAAATTATGTCCTCACTTGTGTCTCGATGTCATCTTCCACTGACATTAAAGGAAAGTTAGCACATTATATTGACTACGTGTCTCTCAGAAATATTCAAGAGCCATTCAGAAATGGTTACTAACGCTAACCCAGTTCTAACTGTGTTGTTTGTTCCATGTGCACAGCTATGTCTTTGCTTTATAATCTGCAGCATCTTCTTCCATGCTTATCTTCTATTGCAGCTACTGTTTGGACTTAGGAAGGCAGAATACACTACATGTCTCTGTAAGGTCTGCATTTCTAGGTCTCATCCCATTGCAGTGCCCTGCAATTTAGTATTAACCTGGCAGAAAAACTTCCTTTACTTACACCACTTACAAAGTGATGTCTATATCTGCTGACCCAGTGCATAGGTGGGAAAACAAAATCGTCTTATAAAGGAGTTATGGGCCACTGCACAGGCATGATGTGGGCATTAGCAGCAGAAGAGTTGATGCTGTTACATGGAAAATCAACTCATCTACAAAGTCTGTTGCACATTGCTGAGAAGCACAGATTAAAGTCAATCTGCTAGATTACATTTTCTCTGGTACTTCGTGGATCTTGCAGTTCATTCCACAGAGGGCATTCAGGGACTTGTTGAAGGACATGGCATTAGAGCATCTTGGACCTCTTGTGAGGTCAAGGTAGTCTAAAACTGCAAAATCATACAGCTTAATATATATTTACTCAGCTCCTGCTAAGATGCTTTACAGAATAAGAAAAGCACATATCATTCAGAGCAGCACTGATCACAGCTTTTCTGCATTCTTCTGTCTAGATGCATCACTCACTTTAACAACACGTCATTCAAAGCCTGTGGTTCCTGCTGCACAGAACTGTTGTGCACTGTTGGTAACATCCTGAGCTTTGTTACTGCAGGCCATGACATGATCACAGCCACTTACCCCTCGCCATTGCCTCTGCTACCCATTTGGGGTATTGTGTCATAATTCTTTTTAACTAATGAAGTATGAAGTGGGCATTGCCAGCTGGTTATGGACACCCTGAACAAGTTACAGGTCTCAAGGTTGAAATCCAAATGGCTTTAACCACTCAGAAATCATACTGATTTACTGCCTCTAGTAGCTTACAGTTAGATGGGGATGGAGACTGCAGATAAAAATAAGGAAACCTATCAAATGTGAGCACTTTTCTGCCCATTATAACAATGGTTTTCACCCCGGACATGGCTGGCAGCTTGGCAGAAAGCTGTTTGTGTTGCTTCCCACAGCACAGAAGCTAAAGGGGCTGCAGGAGGTGAGAGCCATTCAGATTATTGACTCACGTCTGCCATGCTATTTGCCTGCCTCTTTCAGGGGTACAGGATGTGTGATCACAGACCTGTTGCAAAAAAATCCAGACTCTCAACTATGTCCTACTCTGGTCATGCTGAACCATTGGTTACTTAACCTAAAACTCTTTAGAGAGGAATGATGATTTTATGCTTCACACTTGAAGGGCAAGGTTGTGGAAATGTTACTGGTGTTTTCTTAAAGGACACTTTTGCGCATCTGTTTTGTTGAAATGTAAGGATATTGTAAAAGCGAGATTCCAGTTGTACAGGAGCTTCTGAAAAAACCTAACAATCTGTGACTATCCAAAAGAACAGTTGCTTATTGCACATGAGCTTTTCAGCAGCTGAAGTATGAAACACGGTAATCATCCTAAACCAGAAAGTACTGAGGAAGATAGATGTGATTTGTGTCAAGGCTGAAAAAAGCATGTTTGTTATTACAGCAGACTGCACAACAAGATTGTTATTAGGACACAGAGAATTCAAGAATGATTTTCAATTTCCTTGAAATATTTGTGCAGATCTATTTTTTGCACAAACGTTCAAAAAGGATGTTTCAGACATGGGATACAGCACACAAACTCAGATTATTGGAGACCTGTGGAAAGAGGTGCCTGTATATGAAGCAAAATACATTAGTGTCACAAGTATTTTCCTTAATGAATAAAAATAATTCTGAATGCTTAGCATGAGAAACTTTAAAGAAGTATGATTGTTGGATTCTGAAAAATTGCAGACTATTTTTAAAGTGAATTCAGGCTATCTACTCCAGAAAGACAGACAACTGAAATTACGCCAGACTCCTTCATCAATAAGTTCCTGCATATATCAATTACATGTTTTGTTTGGCAATAATGTTGGTGGGGATTAAGAAGACTATCTAGAAGAGAATTGGAAAAAAATCCCTTTTTAACCTAATGACAACAAACATTTTCATAATCAGTGGAAAAGAGAATAAGATACTGTTTTTGAGTTTTACTAGGGCAGCAAGCTACCTGGTGTTTTGTACGATGGCATAGCAGAGCTGCAAAATGTTCTCACTATAATTAAGTGCTCCTCAATTTGCATGGCTTAAGGTTTGAATGTCAACGTAAGTTCATGGAAAAGTAGAGGTATAATATTTTCAGATGCCAAACACGGGTTTGTATTAGTGAAGTTTTCACTGGACAAGAGGTGCCTCCCCACACCACTGAGTGAAAAACGCCTGTGGCAGGGTCTGACCAGGAGCTCTCTGCTGGCCATGAACCATTTGGGAAGACTCAACCCTTGAAAGCCCTAGAACCAGGAGAGCCTTGGTGCTGTCTTTGTCTTAAGATACCCGGTATAATTTTGTGTCTTACAGACTCTCCTGACACCTCTGTGATAGGACTGTTTGCCTTCTCAGCTTCCGCAGACAGCACATGCCTTGGTAGTCCAGAACAGCACCTGGGAGGTGGTGTGAGCCTTCTGAACTGCAGCTTCACCCCTCCCAGGCTGAAGTACATGACTGATCAGTGTGAGTGTCTTAACAGAACTGTGGTGGTTTTTGCAGAGATTTTCTGAGAAAGTTCTTCCCTTGACTCGAGTATTCCGGGTTAGTATAAGCCCACCAGTTTCCCAGGTGCAATCGCCAAGTGTTATTATTACACAATTGTTCTTTGGGTACTACACGAGTGATGTATTTGGAGTCTGAAAAAGGTTATTTCCCTGCCTTATCAGCCTCTTAGCACAAGCTCATGCCAATGGAGTTACTCAATAGCGCAAACAGCCTCTGTGATCCCCTGTCTCTTTCTCATCCTCTTAGATGAATCCTCCATCTCCTTGCACCTCTCATAGTTGAGAATTCACCTTAGGTCCAACAGCCATGTTCTTCTACACCTGGGTGTTCATGTAGGATCCCATGCATCACAGGGCACACATATGTACCCTTTGCACAGACAGCTTTTCATTCTGCCTCCGTCCTGGTTGCACTTCGTTCGTTTGACAAAAGTGAACTCAAGCTAGAGTGCTTCCATGTAAGTATATAACACAGATAAATTATCATGTACCATTATGCTGACCTTTTTATAAATTTTCATTTAAAGTACAGCAAAAAACTAATGGTAAAGCAAAACCCAGCAATATGGTCAAAATGGAATTTGAAGATGTATCTTGACACGTGTGCAGTGATCATCAGTTTCCCATATAATGAAATCACGTTTCATCTTTTTTCATCTTCTGTGAAGGTTTTGTGCAATTCACAACAGAAACACTTGGAAATGGGTAGATCTTCCTTTTCCAGATTAAATACTTTACTTCTGTTGTCATAATCTGCTTCTTTTCCACTTTATTACTACTTTTTTTCACTACTCCTTGTACTTGAGAAGCAAAATTACTTGTCTGTAGAGACAGACAATAATTTTCAGGAGAAATGCATTTTTTTCAAGTCTGTTTAACTGAGCTTGTGATTTTTTAACTGAATAAAGTGAAATAAGACTTTACATATACAAAGAGCAACCTTATTTAATCATACAAAAAAATAGAAATTATAAATTACCTGTATTAAAAAACCTTTAGTTCATGGCCTCATGTTTAGAAAATTTCAGAAAGTTAAAAAATTATTTACAAGGCTAATATGTGATTCTCACAAGCTTTTCAAAAAACACAGAACAGAAAATCAGAAGAAACAGACTCCAAATAAAATGCAAAGCTTGTGAAATGTACAACTTATTTCAGTATTTTCCATGGAAATTTCACATACCCAAACTAAAAACTTTTCCTGATTCTGGCCATCTTTATATGTAAATACTTTACAAGTGTTTTCTCTATAGAAACATGTTCCTCTTTACAGCATTGACAATAATGATTTTTTAAAGATTCAACAATTTCTGTAGAGGGAAAACAGGAGCAGGATTTTAATATGATATAGAAAAGGTCTTAAGCTCTTCAGAAAAGCTTCATTTTAGGATTGCAACCTTTAAAGTGACCAGTAAATCATATACAGAAGAATAACATCAGCATTATTCTACCTAGGGTAGCAATTGAAAGCCAACTCAGAGCTGAAAGCAGGAGGAAAACACAGCCTTCTGCAGTAGCAGCCTGCGCTGAACACTGTCTTTAGAGCTGTGTTATCCAGCCTATACAAAATCAGTGTCTGCAGCCAGTCACCCAGCACCTGCACCATGGTCCCCTTTGCACTGGCTGCTGAGTTCTCCTCTGTGTCCTAATTGCTTGTGCTGGTGTCAGAGATCACCACCATCTGCGGGAGATGAGTCTCCAGAGATCAGTATTCACTTGCTATTTCTCTGGCAGCACTTCATGAGCCTGTGGTGTTCCTACTGTATCTAGCCTGATCCTTTCCACTTTCCTCAAGATCTTGAAAATATTTGTAGTCTTACTTGTAGTCCATTTTTACTTTGATGAAAAATGCGTTCCATAGACCTTCTGCCTGGTATGTCCCTGCTCACAGTGTGATGGTCCACAGGTTGCAAGAAGAAAAACAAACAAACAAACAAACAAATACCAAATAAAAAACCCCTCAAAAATATAAAAGGAGGGGGAACAAAAAAAAAAAGAAATGGGACCTAGATGCAGAGGCCAAAAAGATGAATTTTGAAGGGAGTTCACATCCAGAATTTTCTATTCGAATTGTTGCTTTTTGTATGTTTTTTGCCTATGATTTCCAGGCAAAATACTTTTGAGAGTGTGGATTCTTGAAGCCTGGAGCGCAGTGCTTGTTTTCTTGTCTTCATACAGTAAAGCAGACCATATGTTTACTGAATTTCAGCCATCCCACTCAATAATCCACAGGCTTTCTTTATTTGTTGTTACACTGATGGTAACAGTGCTAACTCATCTCCAAGCACCAGAAATAATAGCTCATTTCACAAATTAGGATATGAAGTCAAAGGACGGATGAGACGTGATTCTGGATCTCTCAGTAATATTGAATTCTAGCCTTCAGAGGCATTCATGCTTTGTTTCTCACTTAGATATTTCTACGAGGTGGCCCTTATTCTGAAGAAAACTTCTAGGTGAATATGGCTGCTGCTTCAGGTGACTGTAGCATAGCAGATGTTCATTTAGTTTCTTAATTCTGACTCTTCCATACCATGTTATAAAAATTAATTCAAGCTGAAATTTAAAAATATGTTATTTTCAAATTATAATAATGGCAATAATAATATCATCAACAACAATAATAATAATAATATATTGGATGTCAGAGACTTGGGGCAGCAAGTGAGTCGGGATTCAGCTGACTGTTACATCAAGTACCTGCTGTGCCTGTAAACCCAGGGGAGAGATTTTAATCCAGAGCTTGGACCACTACATTGGCATGACTGTCATAAGAAGCCTGGACTGTGAAAGGAACACCACTGTTTGGTGTCTGGAAGTGAAGGCTTGGCTAAGCAAGTAGTGAGCTCTAAGCCAAAGCCCATGTCACAGGCTGTGTTGCTCAGAGGGATCCTCATCCACTCTTTCACTGATAGCTCTCTATGGAGCTGACTGTATTTATTCAACAGAATACCTGGCCTTGGGCTTGTCTTCATCCTATGCAGAAGTCTGTAGCTCTGAGGTATCATCATCATTTCTGGGACGTTTGAAGATGAAAGTGCTTGAAGTACCTTCAGGGTCATGCTGCAGCCTGCCCAAGTGTGCTTCACAGTGTGACACAAAGGGCATGTGCTTCACAGGGGTGGGCACGGTAGAAAGGTCATATAAGGGAATTTAATGGTTCAATAACTGTTGAGACAGGGTCAGAGGACTAGGCAGAGTAAACAGAATTAGATTTTATGTAGATTTATCCCCTTTGAGCTTTGGAAGCAGGTCCTGGAAGAAATAATCTCCTGGATTTCATTGTAGAGAACTCAATTCACTCCAAAAATGTCCTGGGAACACACTAATACGGTAGAAAACATGAATGATGAGGGTAACAGGATGGGGAGTGAACTGGGGATCTAAGCTCTCAAACACTGTAGGCAGTGCCCTGATAAAAATAAAGACTGAACAGCAGCTAAAAGAGAGGCAATTTTGAGGGGATGACATGGATTATGGCCCTGTGGTAGATCTCTGATCCTACATCTACTTCTGAATGGAATGGGTTTGAAAGCTTGATGAAACAAGATCACATTCTCCAGATTCATAGACAGAACAGCCAGCTATCACAGAGATAAATTTAGACAGGCTGATAAGACACTGCCTGGCTTTGATGAAGGTGTTCAACACAAAATTGTACTTTCAATGACTCAGTGCAGCACCTTAGTAAAAACAGCCATTGCTCTTTTCCTCATATACATTGACCACACAAGAAATGAAGCAATCCAGCCTGTGTCCACGTTGCATTAACAAGAAGAATCTCAAGAAGAATTCTGTTCCCAGAGTGTGCTATAAATTTTATTGCTTTCTACTCAGCTTTTTAAAAACAAGTTGCAAAAGAATGGAATCTGCTCACAATTTGCTAGGGATCCAACCTAAGGTGCAGTGTTACATGTTAAGAATGGTAATGAAATGCACTATAATTAATTAAATATATAGAAATGAAAAATGAGATGAAAATAATATGATAATAAGTCTATGGCAATATAAGTTGTACTTGACAAGGAATATTGATTTCTGGGGTGTTTCATATTTGTTATGCACTAATGCACTAAATAGACATAGAAAATACACATGACAGCTCTGAAGTAATTACATAAGGAATTGCCAGTACATTCATTTGTGTTTGGGTTACTTCACTGCACTGGCATTTCTATAAATTATAACATGTCACCTTAGATGTACACAGAAGTTATATATCATTTATCCTCCAGCTAATCATAGAAACAAGAGGAAAAAGGGCCCTCAACAAGAATTTGGACAAAGACCTTAATACAAATTTGCAGTGCTGTAAGACTTGTACCTTTTTTTTTTAATTGATTGAAGTTACATTCAATTGTTCTCCAGTCATCAGGGATGAGGAGAATACAACTGCAACTTTATTTGGTGAGCACTTTATGAGATAGAAACCCTCAAAACTTAGACTGAAGTAAGCTCAGTTATTTTCCAGACACCATTAAATAGTCAACCGACAATTGTAACTTGCATTCATGAAAATAAGTATTCTGTCTGAGGCTGAAACAGGTGACCTAGAGAAACATTCTTGAGGTGCATCGGGTACCTGAGTGAAGATGACTTGATTTATCCTAGCCACCAGTGACTGTTTAGAACACACATTTTATTCAAAGAATATTGTGAGCTATTAAGAGACACAGCTGAAGCACTTGCCTGCTAGAAGAGTGCTAATACAGTATTTGAAATTTGTGAGTATCCTTTTAGCTAAAACAACCTACTCGGACAATAATTATCAGGTCAATGCTTTTTTAGAGAAGAAATTGAAAGCTCTGTAAGAGCTGGGGTTTTGCTTGTTTTTTTGGTTTGTTTGTCTGTTTTGCTGTCTGGAGCAAGAAAAAAAAAAGGAAAAAGAAAAAGTAAAGGAAAAAGGAAAAAGCCATGATTTATACAAACCAACAACATATTCTTGCACCAAAGACGGCTAACAATTGCAGGCTCCATTAGGAGCAAGTAGGTCAAGGGAAGTGATCCTTTCCTTTTACTCAGCACTAGTGAGGCTACACCTGAAGTACTGTGTTTGGTCCTGGGCTACCCTACAAGAAAGATATGGACACACTGGTGAAATTACAGCAAAGGGCCACAGAGATGACCAAGGAACTGATGCACTTTCCTATGAGAAGAGTCTGAGAGGCAGGCACTGTTTAGCCTAGAGAAGGAAAAGCTGTGGGATATCTCATCAATGTATATAAATACCTGAAGGGAGGTTGCCAAGAAGATGGATCCAGGGTCTATTCAGTTGTAGCCAGTGACAGGACCACAGAAGGTTCTCTCTGAACATGAAGAAACACTTTTTTACTATGTAGGTGACTGAGGATTGGCACAGGGTTTCCAGAGAGATTGTGAAGTTTCCCTTCTTGGACATATTCAAAAGTCAACCAGATGTGTTCCTGGGCAACCTGCTTTAGGTGGCCCTGTTTACACAGATGGACTGAAGAAGATGACCTCCAGATATCTCATTGAAATTCAACCCCCTGTGTTTCTGTGCCTATGTGAAAGAAAATTAAAGTGAAAAGCAAAAGGGAGGGAAAGAGGGAGGGAAAAAATGAGAACAAGTTAACTGATTCCAGCAGTCTGCAACACAGATATTTGTTTCCCATTAAAATAAGAATACAAAATATATTAGGTTGAACTATTTAACTTTGGGTTTGCTTTTTTATTTGATTCAAAATGTGAAACAAAAAACAAATGTGTTTTTTTAATATTTTGAGGTTCTATCAGAATTATAAACCTATTAATTTTGATCAATGACAGAATTTTTTCCCCCCCCAAAAAATTGCTGGACTGCTTAGTTAATACTCTTGAGGTTGTTCATGTTGCTATGCCACTCTTTGTAAACTGTTCCATTAAAGAAAGTACAACTATAATGTCCAAGTCAATGACTTGGGCTTGTATAGAAACATTTCTGATACTAAACCTTTCTCAACTGAGAAACAGAAGAAACCAGAGTGGAAGAGATGTTAAATTTGTGATGTCTATGATTCATTACTTTAAAAAGAAGCTTCTTAGTGATGCATAAACTGTCAAATCTGAAGTAGCCTATCCTACATTTTGTGTGATTCTGTTTAACTTTTACGTCTTTTTAAACTCAAGATATGGAAGATGTTCCTATCAAAATCTCCTCAAGAAATTTAAAAACGGGAGTCAAGACATTTTTTTCAAATACTGAGCCTTACAGACATTAGATGTTCACTTTATATAGTGAGTATCTTAAATTATTGTAAACTACACATATGACCAAATTGAAACAGTGGTGCAGAGGGTGTTGCAGAAAATATATATGTAACTTATTCATAATTGGAAGGTAAAAGGACAGTTTTCACAGTCTGATGTTGCTGACAGTAGCTGAGAAAGATATTTGAGTGAAGCTGGCACACATGTTAAAAAACATTAGTTCTTAATAAAAATCCTTGTGTTTTTTCCTGACTATGACATAGAATTTTAATTCAGCAATACATGAATCTTCAAATGGGTCTAGATTTTCAGTTTGCTTCAAGGCTGAAGAATTCACTCTCTCTCAAATTCTGCCATTTTCAAAATGAGGCTTAGATACTACGTGACACTATCAGCGCTCATCTTCCACCACAGTCAATGCATATTTTATATGTTGAACTGAAAGCATATCTGGATTTCTTGATTAGAGAATATTTGAAGTGAGATTTCTAGTGCTTTTCTGTACTGGATAGGTCTAGCAGCACTGACTGAACAGTTTTTTATCAAGTAACAAAAAATGCAAGAGAAAATGAAGTATTAAACGACAGGTAAACTTTTGTGAACATTAAAGAATGGAGATCATCTCTTACAGCTGTGGACAATGGTTCAGACAAGTCTGTAGCTCATTCATTTCCAGCTGATTCTCTACCTGATCCAGTTCACAGTAATTCGAGTGAGCAAATTTAAGAAACAAATTGCCAGACAGTTTTGTATAACTTCACCTTTCCTCCCTACTTCCAACATTAGCGATTCCCCGGGAGCACCACAGTGGATTATTGACCAAAAAGACAATGTCATATTTACTTCTAAATGCTAGTAACTAATCAGGCAGCATGAGCCAGTGCAGTGAAGGGAGGCAATTACTTTTGAAAGGGTGAGAAAAGGCTCTGATTTGGGTTTTGCTAGTTATGAAATACTTTTAATAAATTCTTTTGCTGACGGGTCCCGCTCCTCATTGTGTCATTCTTGGCTATCCCTGGGTACATTTATGTAACAGTCAATTGGCTATAAAGGTGTGGGTTTTTTTTTTCCCTATTGGGCGATTTGACAGTCAAGTTTCAGAACAGTTTAATTTCCTATTAGCTGTTGCTAATTTACAAGAGAACTCCCATGGAAAACAAACTAACAAACACACAAGCACATGATTTGATGCAGCATCAGTATGGAACACCAAACAAAGTCATTAGGAAGAGCTCAGCTATTCAGATTAGCAAACACAGGTGACTGGGGAAAAGAGGCAACTAAGCAAGCACCAGATATATGTCATTTTCTGAGGGAACTAGCATGATTTCCTTCATTTATTAATCTTCCTGGGGGGTTCAGAAACATGTTGTGAAAAAACTCAAACACAAAAACAAATTTTAAGGTAGTGTCCATCTTATAGAAATTTGATGTGCAGTAAATAAAAAGACACAGTTCATCCTCTTTTCTAGCTCATCCATAGGGACAGAATTTGAGAGTCTAATGCTTTTCACATAAGGAACTGCACATAGCAAAGCTACACAAGCTCCTCTAAGTGTCCTTTTCCAGACTTTAAAAATCACACCCACTCTGCATTACATGTTAAATCCTTCTGCTGCAAACACAGTCTATGAAAATTGGTGGATAAGAGGTTTTTATTAGATCCATTTTCACTCCATAGATCTGTCTTTAGTATTCAGACCTCTTTGTTGAGGTTAGCAGTGGTAATGTAAATCTCCCTAGTCATGAAAAGTCTTATTTTCCATTCAATTTTTTGATTAAAAGCCCCCAATAGCATGGAGACTTCTGAAAGACCATTATATATGCACAGTTTGTAATTAGCATTCATTTATTCAATGGAAAATAGAAATATTTCTTCTGTCACCACACCTTTTAATCTTATATCTAATCTAAAGCCCTAATGATTGAATAACACCTCATAGTGTGAAACTTCATTGCAAAAAAGGATGTCTTTATTTCATTGAACTTAAACTCTGAGTAAAATGTGGTTATAAAATTTGCATAATTGTTTATAACCATATAATTTCTGGTGTCTTTGAAAAAATTAATCAAGCATTATTACTAAGGCCATGCAAGAAACAAAAAGACCAACATACTGCACACTGTTTAGGTGGACCAGGACTGACTGGTATCTGCATTTTACACTCCAAGGAAACCCTGACACACACACAGAAAAGAAAAGGTAGTTATGACGTCAACCAGGAATAGGATATATTATTAATAGCAGAGGATCTGATAGTTATGAAACAGAGGACTGAAAAGGCAGGGAAAGGGGTTCACTGCAATGTATGGAGGCAATAAAAAAATAAATTTGCATCTTGAAGGATTTAATCATACAACTCTGCCAAAGATGTTTAAGGTTTCACACTACCACAGGTCTTAGTAAAGCCAAGAAAGAAGCAGAACTAAACCTCTCCTTTAAGACTTCCCCCCCCACCCCCAGTTTATGTGCAGATACAAACCTGTCAAATGACATTATTTTAAGTCAGTGTGAAATGTATCTGCCAATCCCAAGCAAAAAACTTATTGTGCTTTTTTGGGGTAGGGGTGGGTATTTGGATTTTTGGGATTTTTTGTGGTTTATTTTTCTGGTGGAATGTCCTTTTATCTTTTTCCCTGTACTTTGAAAGAATCATTAGTTTGAAATGTAAATTCTGTACATTTCATTATAAGCTTTCAACAGAAGGAGAGAATAGTCTTTCTTGAAATGTTTCTTTCTTTCCACCTAAAGCTACTTGATAAATTTGTTATGCTATTTGAATTAATAGTAATTTCTGCTCACCCATTTCTATGGGCTAAGCAATTGCTGCATCACCATCTGAGTAGTACCCAGCAGAACCAAACAACAGGTTTTCAGCTCAGAAAAAAACAAAAGCCAATTCTGTGTTTTCTTTGAAACTCTCCTGCAGCACAATGAAACTAGTCAAACTGACTCCTTGATCATCCCTTCTATGCAGATAAATCTCCCTGGGGAGCAGGGCTGAGGTAATGCCAAAGACAGTTCTCTCTTCTTTCTCAGATCAGTTCCCAAGGGTTGTGAGTTGACAGGAAAGAGCTGAAGGAAACTTTAAGCTAACAATATGTGTCCACAGGAAAGGAAAAAAAAAAAAGAAAGGAAAACCACATAAAAGTGGTTTAAATTCATCTTTTTTCTCTGTCATTAGTGCTGTTTTGGGCACAAATGGGCCAAACTACAGAGACCAGACATCAGTCATCTGCCAGACAAATCCATCTCACTGTGCATTGCCTTTCTCAAGGGATCACATATGTTGCATCTGTTGTAACTGGACTGCAGTCCTTTGGTTTTGATATGACATTTGTTTCCACAGCAACCAAGTGGGAAATAACTACAGGTGATATAAACTACGTAGGAAGGATTGCTATGACAAACAATTCCAACCTGAAAATCAAAACACAAAAGAGAATGAAAAACTAAATTTAATTTCATCTGTACCTGAAGAGGTACTTTTATGTTGAAACTATAAATAAAGCCATCATGGGATTCTCAGAGCAAACAGATTATTGCAGTAATGATAACCAGGATGGCATTTATTCATAAGTATATTAGCAAAGCCTCATACTTCAGTCATAAGGACACTTCAAGAAAGTACTTATTGCCTATTTATTTATGACAGTAGCATCCTAAGCATTCCCAAATATTAGAAGAATCAGTTACTTGATTAGTTAAGGCCCGAAGTTGCTTGTAAAGATTATCTTAACTGCCTTTCACATAACAAAATTCATATTATATCATACAATCATTTATAGAAGTACAATTGCTTGTATTTAGAGACAATTTTCACAGCTGTAGTTTTACAGTGGTGCACTCCTCCAAATACAGCTGGATGGTGCTGTTGCCAGCAACTGCACCCCCGTCTGCTAGTGGTGATACCTGACACAAACAAGTCTATGCACTCCCGAACTTCAAAATTCTTCCTTCTTGGAGAAAGAAAAAGGAAAAAGTCCAGAGAATCTAAACTTCTCTTTAGGAAAATTCTCAACATTTAAATCTACATTTAGATCTATTCTTTATGGGAACAGCACTCGTTTAAATTCTATCTTAGAGGGGGTATTTTCTTGAGTGGTAACCTTCATGTGATGAAAAATATTCAATGCAAACTTTTCCAGAAGTTCATTGTTTACATTATAAACTCACCATGTAGTTAGATGCTGTGCAAACAGTCACCATCCCTGCCAGAAACAGGAGTGCTTTGATATCGATTAATTAACAGTACAAGAGAGAAAGGTGGATAAAGGTCATCGCATCAATTCCTGTTTATTTATTTTGGGTATTTAACTTATGCAATTCTGTACACCTTCCTTAAAAAACACTGAAAAATGTGAAAAAAAAACTCAACCAGGAACACCATTTGTCATTCCAGCCATTAATATGGGTGATTTGTGAGATATAGCAGAATTGAAGAATAATGTTGTATCATTGTGATATTTTATTATTCTAACCATTTCCCAGTTCAATAAACTACACTAACAAAATAAGCCTCAAAAGCTCCCTATGAAGTAGGGCAGTGCTGTTATTCCAATTTTATTATGGGAAAATGAGACACAGTGGGTTAAAGTTAAATACAGAGACTGAAGTCACACTAAACCAGTGTGGTTCAACTTTGGGATGAAACCCACCTAGGTCCTGCTTCTTTCTTTTAATAGCATGGCAGTGTTTGCTCTCTAAAGAGTCATGAATATATTACAGAAATTGCCTTCCTCCTGTCACTGCATGGGCTGCCACAACATGCTGAATGCAAACAGGGATGATTCCAGGCAGCTGATTCCATAACCATATCATTCAGAGTACAGGGATAGGAATACTTGATGAATATGTGCTGAAAGGTATCTCACCCACGTGATCTATGCTTTTGCCTCACACTTCATGCACAAGGATCAAATTTGTGCAGAAACAGGAGTGAGAGAAGCTTTTAACTTTTCTGCTCTTGACCAGCTGTTCTTCCACTGAATTTTCACTTACTGCATTTTCAGATTGACTATGAAAATTTGGGAGGTATCAAAAACACACAGAAACACTCAAAAAGTATGGAAGGATGAAAAAACAGGAAACAATTGAGAGACTGACAGAGCTCACAGGAAGCATTCCTTTTGCTTCATAAGTTTGATTTTAATTATTATCACCCCAAAACCTTCAGTCAATTCCAGAATACAAAATTTGGACTACAGTTAATAAAAACATATCTAGAAAGCAATGCTCCATATATTTCTCGGGATTTTGTGTTCATCAAGTTTACAAAAGGGTTGTTCAGAAATAAAAAGCCTCCTCTTTGGTCTAATTAAAAGATAGGACCAGGGTGATAATAATGAGAACTGGATTTGTGAGATGTTAGGAGAAACATTTTACACTGGGGGAGCCCACTGAAAATTTGACAGAAATGAACACCAATTTAGGGAAAAAAGAAATGGATCTGATGAACACTGTCACTGTTCCTAAGGTAAGATTATGAAAAATCCACAAACTCAATGCCTTTTCTTTTTTTTTTTTTCCTTCAAGTAAAAAGTTTATTTTGGTTCATGGACAGTAAATACAAGGGTTATTAGTTTTGTTTTGAATCATAAGCGTTAGCCATTTCTTTCCTGTTTTGAAAAGGAGAATAAAGAGAAAGAAAGTAGTTTGAGCTTTGTTTGCAATGTGACTACAAGGAGCAAATCCTCAACTCATCCACTTCTTTGAAAGATGGACTAAAGAAAATTTACCCTTCAGGGAAATTTCCTGCTCCAGGATGCTGAGATTCACAGTTTCACCCACAGAGCTGACCAGTACTGGCTTCCTCAAGGGTCAGATGATCTACAACCAGTTGGCCTTCCATGAACAGGCTACTGACCCTCCTTGTCTCCCTACCCCTGCCCAAGTAGTCGGTTTGACAGCTGGAAGTCTCTCCCTCTGGTTCAATTTTTGTTGAAAGAGTGTTGTAAATTCCTTTTGTCTAGCATTTCATAGAGTATAAGAGCCCTGAAAGATGGGAAATCAGTTAATAGTGCTATTTTAGGGAATATAAGTGTATTCATACAAGTGTACAAATGCTTCACTGTGGGAAGTGTTGTGTATAAGCAAGCATAAGAACACATTGCCAATTTTGCTTACCCCCTGCTCCTACTTCAACACATTTTTCAGACCAAATGAGAATAAAAGTAGAAGAGGAAATGAAGGCACAGAAGTAATTTCTTGGGACAACTTTATACTATCTACCTGGAGCAGAACGATGGTGCCCTGTCTGCTCAGACATTCTGCAATACAAAGTGAGTGAAGTTCATTAGATTTTGATTCTGGAGTTGCATGCTGTCAAGGTACATATGCTAGCTGAAGCTAGAGCCCTTGCTGGTGCTCCAAAACAACACAATGAGCGTGCATCTCTCATTGACCCTGCAAAGCCAGCTCTGGTAAGTGTGTGTGAAGGTTTCCTATAAACCCTATTTGCCACATAACTCAAATGTTTACTGGGTGTACACATGAAACCTAAACTACCTCACTCACAACTTCTATATTCCAGGGATGCGTCAGCTCTTCTTTTACCTAGTTAAAAGAAACCTGCTTTAAGCATTTATCACTCTATGTTTCTATGAAGTTAGGAGAGCTTTGACAGGAATGGGGAGTTGATATTACCATGCTGTCTTTAAATTGTTCAGCAAGGAATTTAACACACTATTGAAGTCTCAGACACAGCAGAGTCTGTGCACAACCTAATACTATATCTCACAGCTTTCATCCTTGGGGCAGTAAAGTATAATGTGGACCTTTCTCAAACAGGAACTTTCCAGATCATATGCAGGCCATTGTGCACCTCGTGCACTGCTGCACCATTATAGAAGCTAATTCCACAGTAACCTTAATTCTCAGCACTTAGCATAAATTGCTCTTCAGAAAAGTTGGAAGGATCTAAATGATGGGTAGACTTTCAACACCATGCAAGTTATTTCCTAAATACTTATAATTGCGTATTTTTTTTAAAGAGGGGAGGGGGGGGGGGGCTGAGAAAGGAATAATTAAAATATGACAAATTATTCATCAGTATCTCCCCATGCTAATGAGACATTTCACCAGGCAGTTAATTATAGCAGAATGATTAGTGCATCCATGCTTATGCTGACACCTCTGGAACATGAAAATCAGGTTGCTCAGAAAAATCTGATGCTGTTGCTAGACTTCATCAAGTAGTGTCTCAAAAACATTTCAGTGTCTCATCTAAAGGATTTGCACAGCTTAGGTTAATTGGAGATAAGTTTACTCATCCAGACTTCTTTAATTTTCCACATTTTGCTTCTAAGGGATTTTTCATATTTTTTATTATTTTTTATAAATGTTGCAACACTGAAAATTAGTCACTTCCTATTCTTAATCAGAGCAGAAAGTAGGTTACTGCTCTGCATCCCATAAAACACAAGAACAACCTAATTAAAGATTTGGTGTTTGACATTGTTCAGTGATAGTTTTGTAAAACACTAGAGTTGGATTTCATATAAAGTCTTCCAAAGGATGTTGCAACAGCTGAGCTAGGGATTAAGCACTACATGCCCGGGTTAAACTAATAATTCTGATTTCTCTTCATTGTCATCCATCATAAACATTTTTACCCCGACACTGGCTCTGAAATCCACATGGACCTTCAAGGACACGTGATCACTGCTCTTTGCTTTTCTCCTGTGCAGAATCCTTACTGAAAAAATCCCAGTTGTGAAGGACATCTTGGATACTCATTCCTTCTGAAAGTCCAAGGAGAACAACCCTTAACCTGTCAGTACTCTCTTTCTCCATTGACAGTCACTGCTGATGCCTTGGGCCTCATTTTTGCTTCCCTGTCTGAAGGTAACTGAGACCAAGGGTACCATCTTTGGAGCAAACCTGACATGAGAGTAATAACTCAGAATCACCCTAGGGCCCTCCACCACTCCAAACCCCTTCTAGCATCCCAATTAAAGCACTATGGACTGTCCTGAGCATGAGATTTTTTCCACTAAAAGATCTATATGTACTCTTCCTTGACCAAAACTCATGTGTATATCAGCCACAACAAAAAATTATCCTCTTTCCAATCCTAGGCGCAGAATGGAAAATCCACAGGTAAACAAAGGTGCACTGGTAGTTGAAGGGAGTGTCTGCAGAGTAGCTTTGTGGCTGGAGTGAGGCAGGGGAGGCAATTACATTGAAATCAATGGGTATTTTGTGAAAACACTTGCAACATTTTTATAAAACTCTTCAGAGTGTTGTAATTCACCCAGGTCCCTACGTCATGGATTGCAGGTGAAGTGAACAAATCAGTGTGGTTCCTTTAAGCTGCAGTTAATGGCTGCAGTTAATAGCTTGTGATATTGGTAGCTGGGATGGGAACTGCAATTAGTTTTACTACAGGAAGAAAAAGCTTGAGGTAACAGAAATTGGGAGCACCAATATTAATTCCACAGAATTAAGTGGTGGGTGTCATTATGGAACCTGTGGTTTTGAAATACAAAGGATGAGGTTTTAGAGGGCCACAAAAGCTATTTCTCAATCATTTAGCACTTTTTGTTTTAACTAGGAGTAATGCATTATGCAGAGAGAAAGAAAATTAACATATAAAGCACATCAGGCAGGGGTTTTGTGTTGCATCTGTGCTGTGCCCTAGGAGACAAAGGCAGAAAGAGGTTGAAGGTCTTGTGTATTTTGTAGTCTAATGCCCTAAATGTCACCAATTTAAGCTTAATGTTACATACACACAGTATCAAAAAGCATAGCCCAAAGAGAGGCTGCCTATGGGTGTTCCTGTGCTAGAGGCACATCTGGCAGGCTAGCCAGATGTGGGATCTTTCCTAAGAGCAAATGCACTCAGGGCTGAGTGCTTCATAAGGGTCAGTACAAGCTGCCTACACTACAAGTAGGCATGCTTCCAACAGCATGGACTGGTTGTGTCAGGAAAGAGCTGGTGAGTCCTTTTGGCTTTTGTGATTGTGCAACCCCACATTGCAAAAAAGACCTGGGAAAAGTTGTCCGGAGTGGCAATGGCCAGCTATCTAAGATTTATGGTAAATGGTTTTTTCTCTTCTCCATTACTTTCACAGAATGGATACCTCAGAGGCTTTTTGTACCCTGGCATGACAGGTGAGATAGGAGAAATGGATTATCCAGAAAGACTACACATTTATACAGTAACAGCACAGGCAGCTTCAGAGTTTGGGGAGAGAGCTACACTATCCATATGATGGCTGGAGCAGGTCCTGACTCTGTGGAGGGGTGCAGATATAAGAGGCTGTTAGAATTATTTCAAGCAGTTTTTTTCTCATAGAAAATACTGTAGAGGGCTGTCCACATAACGCAGAAGTCCTGTGCCTTCATTTGTGCCATACAGTGTGACAGAGAACATCTTTAATTTCACCACTTGAGTAAAGAGCTGCTGCCCAGAAGCAAAACTGGTAGAACTTGGCTCATAGCGCTCTGAGAAAATATAATTTCTCAGAAAGACCTTTCTGCCTTTCTCTTAGCCAGTGTGACAACATTTGTGCATTGGGACACAGTAACATACTGACCACAGAGCATGCATGTGACATCACAAGAGCCTTTAGTTTTGGGGTGGGGTAAAGGTCTTTCTCACTTTGTATAGCCACTATCCAGGGCTTTGAAAAGCTGCTGGCTACATATTGCGTTTGACATGCAGTGAGATGCCAGTGCATCACACTTGAGTGTGTGAGTTGCTGATGTTCCACCAGAGGCTTTTGTGGTGTGAATTGCTGATGGAGTCTCTCAGGAAAGCCCAGAAGGCTTTTCCAGTTGTCACATGGGCTGCAGTAGTCCAGGATGCATGCATGCTCCTTGACATTGAGGCAAGCTTGGTGTCAATGACAGAGTACCCAGTCTCCCTTAGAGGGGCTAGGATTGCATTCTGAAGGTAAATTTTCTAAGTGAATTTTAGTTGAGCTTCCTTGGAGTAGATAGGATCTAAACAGACCAGAAGCCAGGAAAGAGCTGGAGGGAGATAAGACCAGAAGGAAAAATATCGTTATTTTTTTATTTTAAACCTGAGTGACAGTTTTTCCTGCTTGATTTGAAAATATCAATCAGACTAGGTGATAGAACTAAGCAGCAGAATCGAGTATGTAAGCTTTAGCAGTGTAACAGGGAAAACTTAATCCCCAAACTACCCTCTACTTTGCCATAAGTGAGCTATATTGTATTTTGAGTTTACAATGATCAGGATTATCCTCCAAAATAAATAATATAATAGAGTCTCATATCTACAGCAAAAAGTTAGAGTCTGAAGGTATAAATTGGAAACAATGACCTTGACTCTTCTTTCTCAGAGGTTCAGATCAAATAAAATATAAAAATATTGAAAACATTGGTTAAGTCAGTAAAGTTCTCTTGGAAACAACAAAGTAAGAAAGAAGAGAATTAGAGCTGAGATTCTTTGTATTTCTTTTTCAAATATTACACTAGCTTTTCCTTTCTCCTTGTCCTTCCCTAGTTAACATCCCTATTTTGCATGCAGAGCCAGCTCCATGATAAAATCCCTTCATCGCATCCACAGAGTATACAGCCAGCCTCAGCCAGGGAAATGGATTGAAGGATTCAGCAAGACCACAGTGTGTTTAAATCCCTGCAAAAGAGAGAGAAAGGAAAGCTGATAAAAACCAAATAATGACCACATCCTTCCTGTTAGGTAACAACAGTTACCCTTAGGGCTAAAACACTTCTCTATAGAATATGAATGCCAGGATTTTGCTTTATCTTCAAGGCTGTTTTTGTGATCATACTGAAAATACTAAAAGCACGGCTTCCTTATTTTTTTTCCCGACACATACATTTTCTTCAGGTACTGCAAAAAAATCAAATAATCCCTTTCTGTGACTGAAAACATCTTATTTACTGCATCTTAGCAAGGTATTACCCGTCAGGTGATTGCTGATAATTCAACACATTCCTAATCACAATCACATTTGTTTAAAATCCATCTCAGCTTTCAGTCAAGGAGTAGGTCTGAGGTCTGCAAAAAAAAAAAAATATTAGTTTTTCCTTTCTTTCATTGTCTCCCAAACACATCCTTAATTGATTAATTATTTTTGTTGCACAGATATGCTGCAAATTTCAACACATACATAGAGAAATCAACCATTTAAAACAATGCCAGTGTTAACAAGATGATCCATTTCATTCTCTTATAGAAGCTAATGAACCACTGTAAATTCATTGTGATGGAAAGAAAGTGTCAGTTTGCAATTGGACTGATGAGCAGAGTTGTTCCTGTAAGTAGTTACTTTGAAATAATTATTTTCATTTGTTCCTGGAGAAGAAAAAAGAAAGATAAGAAAGATATATCTATGTACAACTTAGTTTTGATTTTGTATCTGAAAACACATTCTTAAAAGTATGTTTCTAACAATTTTCTTGCAAGAGGGAAAAAAGACATTTAAGTTGGCATTTTGGAGCTTAAAATGGGAACTCAGTTGTAAGCACTTGTAACAGTGCTTGTAACAGTAACATTTATGAAATTCTAGTAATTTATCCATATTTGTCAATATGCAGGAGTAGTCACGCTAGCCTGTGGAATTTCTATATCTATCCCCAGCTCTAGGCCTATTCCACTTCAGTCAGCTTTCTCTTATTCATAACCACTACCTTTGATCCTTTTATTTGATTCTTGGCTCCTGGTATATACAATGGACTCTTAGAGTTTTCTCAATGATGCTTCCTGAGGTGACAGTATCAAATACTCACTGTTCTGAGATCTTTCAGTATTCTCTGACTTTCAGATATCCTTTTAATAAAGCTTTCTGCAACATCTTAATAGTCATAATCCTGTGGCTTTTTAAATAACAGCCTATCAAGCAGTAGTTTGGTTATAGGGGTGAAGAACAGGCTATGCCTGTCACCTGTGCTATCTGTTAATTGCATTTTTATTTTGTAAGCTTTGGTGATCACAGCCTATATTTCAAAAGGATCTGGGCAGGGTTTTTTTTAATTAGATATTTGCATACTTCTCGGTATCCACTCTTCTCTTGGGTATGCTTTTCCACAGATAAAGTGCTACCTGTAAAGGGTTCAGTATCCTTGTGTATCTCATAAAGGTTTGCTATTTTCCCACAATGTATTTGAAATGCTAAGCAGCATTCCAAGCAAATCAAGGAAGTAGCCTTGCTGACACAACCTGCTTTATTACTTTGGATATGTTAGGTACCTTTTGGAGAATGACTCTGCCTCACTGGAAATGGAAATTGATTTCTTTTTTATGTATGTATTTCAGTGGTTTGTTTCCTTGCTAAGGAAAAGGAACACAATATTTTTTCTCTCTGGTGTACATGTGGCTAACTCTGCTGGATCTTCTTTAGCATTCCCAAAACATTTATTTTCTACACAACTTTTGCTTTTGTCTCAACTTTATGAGATCAGAAACTGTCTTAAATTCTGAGCTGAGGTTGAGTTGCGATCTTTGGGTCTCTTTCCTTCCACAGTTCCACTGTTTTAATTCTAAAATACTTTTTTCATAAAATCATCTTTTAACACTAAAAGGTTCTGTTTTTCATGTCTACTTGATTGCTTATTGTTCTAACCCAGAAGCTTTTGGAATTTACATGGGTTCTGTTCACCCAAACTATGTTTCCATTTTCCTTTCCATAGTGATTAATTATTGATCATAGTCCCAAATTTGGCACCTTTATCTCTGCTGAAGTACACAGTGAGACATACAAAACAGAATGTCACAAAGTGATTTCATTATCCTACCCCCAATAAAAATCGGTTTGGCCTAATGGCTACTTTTGGTTAAGAAAATGCTAATTTCTTATGAAGAATTAACTCTTAGAAGGCTAGAAATCTTTCAAGATATGTTCTTCCCTCTCAAAATCTAGTCTCTTAGCAGGTCAGTGAAAATTGCCAAGTACGCAAACCTTATGGGAGATCTGCTGCTTTCAGCTTTTTTTCTTGCACTGACACCACTCTTCTATTTTATATCTGCAAAGAGTAGACTATTTCAGTGCCAATACTGCAATTCCACCTTTGAAAACCTCTGCTGAAGTTAACAGAAAGCTGCTTAAGAGAAAACTATCACCAAAAATACAGGTGTCTTTTCTGCTTGACTTTTTTTTTTCTATTTTTATTATTGACATTCAGTCTGAGAGTGAAAGAGTGGTTTAACCTTTCCCATTTCTCTTCCACGCTGCAAGAGCATTTCAGCTCTGGTGGGAGTTTCAACAGCTTCATTCAACATGATGTTCTCCATCACTCACAGCCAAGTCATCCCACATTCATAGTCAGAAGGGTAATTCATCAGCACCAGCCTGTGTTGTGAACAAGCTAGTTCGAAAAACCGCCTGCCAGTTACCCTGAGCAGTGAAATTCTACACTTAGAGGATGAGTTAATATTCTGCTACACATCTGATTGGACATTTCACAATCTCAGAGAAAATTTACTTAAAAATTACACAGTGAATTTGGTCTGAAAAATCATTTACAAAAAGTGTCTGGAGTTGTGTATGCATTACCTCTAATGTAAGCAGGTGAATAAGAACACAAAAACAGTCCAAAAACAGAGGAGACAGAAGAAATGATTTTGTCCCGAGCATTAAATACCACAAGATACTCAAGTTGTTTTTTATTCTCAGGGCAGTGAAATAATCTCACATCCACAGTGTTTTGTGTATTTGGTTTTCTTGGGCTAAATAATCCCTAGATGCTCATCTCAAACTTCTGACAGCTCAGTTATGCCAGTTCAGGGTCTGTATGATGAAGCAGTCTGGGGAATGGGCTAAAATTCAGTCTTTTTCCTAGTTTCTAGGTTTCTTTCACTACTCTGCCAAGACAAAATATTTGCACTTTAAGCAAGATTTGGCAGCATCCAGTGTTGTGAGAGTGTGCAAGCTGCCACTTTCTCTGGAAGAAACGTTTGTCATGGAGTCACTGAGATTGCGAAAAACCTCTAGGATCATTAAATCCAACCAGGCCATTGGGCTCAATCACAACACACAAAAAGGAAAACATTACTGAGGTGCACTCAATAGTAGAAAAAAACTAAGTCTGGCAATGGATCCCAAATAAATACAGCAATATATAATGGCAATTCCCAAAATGGACTATCTGTGTGCCTGAATAGCATTGCTACTAGAACACAAACAAATTTCAAATGCAGCACATTAATGACATTTTGGGATGATATAGGTGTGAGATTTGTGCATGTGTTGTTGCTTTTTACAAAAAGGCAGTGAAGGGCTTCTCATTATTTCCAAAGTTTGCAGAGAGCAAAGGTGTATTGAAAACAAACCTAGAACACAAGGCAAACTTTAGCAAAAATGTTGATCTTGGAAGAGGGGCTTTGGTATTTTTACGAGAACATTTCACGAGATTCATTTTGTTCTAAAGAACAAAAGAGCTTGCCTCTTTCACATAACCCATATTCAAGTGCGAGGAGTACTCACAGAGATGTTATTCCATCCATCACACAAGATCTTTGTCTGCAAGGGATGGAGCATTGCCTAACACGAGTCAGTTGCGCAGGATCTCTCGCAACGACTGATCAGTTGCCAAGATCTCAGAAAACAAAACAGAAAAACTCAGAAACAACACTGACATACACTCACCAACGTCGCCCCCGCCTCCTCCCACAGTAGGTTCCCTCTCTTTAATTTACCATAGAACAGATGTGAACTTGTTATTTTTCCACAAAAAAACATGCACACTCAGGCTCTCTCCCTTTTCTCAAACAAGAAAAAAGTCTCAAAATGCATCTCTGCTGAAAGCTTCTCTTTGCTTACCTTAGACTGCACAAGACAATGCTTTCTACAAGCATGGCAAGTAACTTTCCTGTCCTCTCCTTTAAGAAAACCAGCATGTCATTAGGTGGCCTCATGACAATAAAGGCCAGTGGACCAGCAGGCCTACCCTTGTCAACAGCTGCAAGCACAGATTTTCCAAACAGACAAAATTAGGTTGAAAACTAAAAGTAAATCCATTTTAAAATACTTTTCCTCTACAGCAGTGTTAAGAAAAGAAATCTCATTTTACAAATGGCTCTTATTTATTAATTAACTCATTATATACCAAGTAATGTTGAAATGGCAGTAGTCGAGCCTTTTGACTCAAATCTAAACAGGAGCAGAGACAAAAGGATGATTTACTCCTATAATCTGTTCTGAAGCCAGCTTGGATCCTCAGCAAGCATTTCCATGGGATACAGAATGTCTTTTTGATGTGAGGATGAGCCTCATGTTTCACTGACTTTGGTGTGTTCCAGGGAGACTTTAATGGGATTCCCACAGGGAGACACAGATCTTGCTCATGTGCAGATTTGTTTCTCTCCATCTACACCAGAACTTCTGTTGCAGCTGCTCCTGCATGTGAGGTGGGTGGGGGTCTCCTCTGCTCCATCTCCTAAGTCCTACGATATTCTCAAGGACTTCATGATCCATCCCTAAGGCCCGTACTTTTTAACAAGAACAGTCACAGTTTGCCAATGTTCCAAAAGCTATTTGGGGCAGACACGTCCAGATGTGTGTGGTGACATGCAGGATCCCCAGTCTGTAGGAAAACAACATCACTACTGAAGAAAGGTTTTGTTTTTCCTCTATTTAGATGTTATCCTAAATCAACACACTCATTTTGGACTCAGCTTATTTTTCAGCATTAACTATCACTGCAGTTCATGCTAGAAAGTGTGTAATATTTGGTACTGTATTCTCTTTTCTCTTTTTTTTTACCCTATATGTAGCAACTTTTTTTCTATTTTAAATAGTTTTTTTAAAAAAGGTCCTCTTCAGATGGATAGCAATGCAAAGATGCAATATAGAAATTCACCTTGCTTTTCACAGAAGCCCAGGACAACATTGGCTCAGTATTCATAACTCTATCTGGCTCCACATTTCTTCTATCCCACTTAAAAACACAGATTTACCAAAGTATTCCTGTTTAAAAGGAACAGGGCTTTTCTAATACACTAGTATGTGGCATGCAGTCAACTCCAAGAATTGCCAGATGCCTCCAACTCCACAAGTGCCACACCTATACTGGCACTGAAGGAATTTTTCAGCTTCATAAACTAAAGATCAGAACAACATCAGAAAGAATCACGGAATTATTTTTTAACTTATAGAAGGAATTTCAAATATTTATGTAATGTATAAGTTTTCCAGCCTATGTCTTGCATTAAGCCTGAACTACTGAACTGTTTTTAGTGTGCCCTCACTGAATGCAACAGGTGAGCACAAAGTTAGGCTTTTGATTATTTGGAGGCCAAGTGAAGGATCTCTGGATTCTCTTTGATGAGAGCTTCGGGCATTATGTGGCAGTAGAGACTGAACTGTCACACACTGGAGAACAAAGAATGTTTTCTTTCATCCCTGAAGTCACCAGAAAAAAAATTGCAAAGAATGGGATAAGAGCTACTGAACACCTGATGTAACCTATGGAGGAAAGTAAGCACATTTTATGTGGAATTGTGGATCTCTCTTCCCGCACAAGCAACACTAAGAAAGATTGTGCATCTCACAACTCCATCACCTCCACACTATTGAAAGAGCAAATGTACACAACACTGTAAAAACAAAAAGTGCTGTCTTTGGAAAAGACATTTGGGAAACCACAGCAGCAGGTGACAGTACGTTACTGTGGAGATTAATTACTCCTCATGCTTCCAGAAAGTCCATTAAGAAATCTAATCTACAAAACGGGCTGTCCTACACACATTACTTTTCCATTAGTATTCTGGGAGCATTTAGCAATTAAGCAACACAGGTGATAGTATGTGCAATCCCTGTGAAGTGGTGGAAGAGAGATTTCCATAATATTTTCACATGGAAGTAGAAACAGCATAGCAACAAGAGGTGCAGCAGCAAGTACTACTTTTGTGCAGTCTGACCAGGAAAGGTACATGGCAACAGTTTGAAAAAAATTGAACCACTGAATCTAAATAATTTCTGAGTTTCCTTCAGTTAGATTTTCCTTCTTTGCCACTTTTCTTTTCCATGATACTGATCTGTATTTTCCCTATCTCTGGTCTTATCCTCCTTCTGGCACCATTTCTTCTGTCCTTAACTTCTTCTTGTGATATTTTTGGCGTACTAAATAGTACTGGGTTGACCAGTATTTTTTGACATTGTTCATGTCTATTGTACAGTCATTTGTCATCATTTGTGTCTGGAGGATTTTGTTCCCTTCTCCTTCTGGGACTTTAATCCTGAAATTTTTCTCTTTTTCCTCTCAAACTTACCTGAATCACACTCTATGGGTGTTTTTTTTTTCATCCTGTGATACATCAGAGTACAGTTTGACCTTTTATCAGCAGAGAAAGCCCAAATAATGTAGGTATATATTTCTGATTGAGAATTTTCCTTCAAAGTATTCTCTCTTGCTTCATCCCACTGTATTTTTGTCTCCATCTGCCTCCTGTGCAGCATTTATGAGGTTGTCTGATCTGACCCTGTTTTCCAGGTCTTTAGCTTTTGCTGGCATCTAGTTTGATATTGATAACACTTCCTTGGCACCTCTCTAGCATAATTATACATGACAAAATGCATTAAGGATTTTTTTGGGGGGCAGCTGAGTCAACTATTCATAATTTGGTATTTCTTTGAAGCTTGTCAACAAGGCCACCAATTATGATTATGGTGGGGCTTGCGATGTGTATATAACAACCAATCAGCAAAAACTGGAAAGTCACCAGGAAATTTCTTGCAGACTATAGCAATCAAAATCTAAATGGGGTTTAGTCAGTACATCCATATCATGGACTTGATTTAAAGATATCAAAATGAATGTTTTGTATCCCACTGCTAGTATCCGTCGAGTACATCTTGCTTCAGTGCTGAAGATTTTTTTTTACCCTTATTTTATTTTCTTTCCCTTACCTGTTTCACTTCTAATTCTATATTCACCTGCTTCAAAAAAAATGTGTATTTCCTTAATCTGTCTTTTACTCCATTTTCATCCCTTTCTATCCTCTACCTCCCCTGTTCACACAGTGGTGATTTAATTGAAAATGAGGATAACAGAATTAAGAGGCAGAACTTATGTAGACTGAAGATATTCAGCTTTAGACTTCACAATCCATTATTGTAGATGATTCAGAAATAATGCAGTTTATCCTACTGCAGTATTTAGTATGGAGGAGATGGCCATCAATTCTTAGATAATTGCATTACTGAAAGGGCAATAAGTACATGGAACAGGTTACAGGAGAGAATATTAAAGTAAGGTGAGATTAGTCACAGTATAATAGAATCACAGATGCTGGAGATGGAAAACACCAATATAATTCCCCAAGCCCTTCTCCCTTGCCAAGCCTAGTTTGACTTGCACTAAAATACAGTCTTAAATTCTTTGTTGAGTCTAACTTTAGGGGTCCCGGTAAGTACTCATCTTCTACATTTCAGAGATCACTCTTTACTTCCAGGGATGCTTTCTCTCCTTGTTGCTTTTGATGAACTAAGCATGGGGTCAAACAATTGCTCTTTCTTGAACAGAAAGAGTTATGTTGCACAACATAGTGAAAATGACGGGGTCCTGAAACAGGAATTCTGAACAATGAGACCGTGGGTGTGAAAGAAAGCCACATATAATGGCATTGATTTGATTGCCCTGGCAAAGACATTGGCAGTGACTGTGAAACCACTGCATTACAGCCTGCAAACAGCAGATTGTGGAATCAGCAGAAAGAGTTGTACAAGTTGCTGTAGGTCTTGAACAAGATGTAGCATCCGCTAATAGCGACATGCCAGTGAAAACAAGTGTGACTGCATTTTCAGGGACTCAATTAGCATTAGGCATACTTAATAAGGTAGGAATGCTTTTGAGAATTTGAGAGATGCTGAAACAGTAGAAACTCAGGAAAGAATCTGAAAGTTTTGCCTCTGGGTAAACTGAAAGAACTAGCTGGAAATGTGGAGGTAGTTTAGAAAGCAAAATAAGCAGAATGAATAGCACAGTATGTGACTATTTTCCTCTAATATACCTACAGGAGAATACTTAGGAAAGAAGCTCTTTAGAATATGGTAAGCCCTGTCCTTCATCTAGTGAAGAAGAAAAGATAATAACAATATTATTATTATTAACTATACAACATTTTCCTTTCCAAAGGGTCCAACAAGATTTTTTACATGGAAAAATGTCATGATCGTTTTCAAAAAACATAAGGCCATATGCTGGAGTAACCTTAAAAGAAAGACTAGTAGAAAGAGGGATGGGAGCTGGAAGAAGCTAGTAGTACAGATATGTTATGCTATATGTGTTGGATTCTTCAGTAATCTCTTTTTTCAGTCGCTTCAGTGAATCTTTTGTGCTCAGCTGGGGTTTCGGGGCTGAAAGCACTGTGTGTGAAGCAAACACATGTTGACAATTCGAACTACACACAAAAGATGACCTCACTATCTGATCCAAGTGTCCTAGAAAATTAGTTTTCAGACTATAACACTACTAAATTGCAGATCGTAGTGTTCAGCCTTATGGCTTAATTCTGAAATCTCACTGTTTGATATCAGATTGGTGCTTAGCCTTGAGGTCCAAGCGAGACACAATTGTGGCATTACCAGCAATGATATACTGGTTTGGACACAGTGATCCATTTCCATCATTAACATACAATAGAGACTTTAGTGGTGCTTTGCTTCACTTAAAAAAAGTCTGTAAGGTTGTCTCCTTTCTTGAATATATCCAAAACCTGGGTGGACACAGGCCAGAGCCACCACTATGGTTAAGGATGGTCTTGGGCAAAAGATTTCCAGAGTGATATCCCACCCCAGAAATTAAGTGAAGAACAGCATTTTCTTTTACTTGATGTTGTGTTTTGGAGGGATATCTTGATGCACTAAAGATGGTGATTTACAGAACTAGAGATAGAAGAGAATGCTTTGGCAAGAGGCAATATTAGTTACTTTGTTTAACTTTGACAGTAAGTGATGGGGAGGGTAATCCCTTGCAGAAAAATCCAGATCTCATTAGTTAAGCTATTGGTGTTTCCTTGGCCTACAAATTTGATTCAGAAAAATAGGGGGGTTGGTCATTAATTAACAGTGTGATTTTATTTCTTTTTCATATTATCATGGGCTATTATTTATGTAATTGTTATTACTAACAATAATTATTGTTATTGTATTTAGTAACAATAGTTTATTAAATTTTGTACATAAAACATTTTTATATATAATTATGTATATATACACATCTGTGTGATTATACATAAGACATATCTATAAATTGCAATTATGTATATAATATATTTAATAAAAATAAATAATTTTATTATGCATTTGTTATTATTACTATTATGCCTAATTATTATGTGTTGCTGGGACTTTTTGCTTAGGGTTTTTTTTTCTATCAAAACAGAATTCAGGTAAGCAGGCATATTATTGAGTGGACTGTGCAGTAAATTCTCCATAATATGTTGGTTTTATAATGAGATTTCTACAGCGCCATACTGCTGTTCTACCTGAAAAATAGTTGACTTTTATTTAATGAATTTTGTCCTAGCTAATGTTCTATGCAGAGCACAGAATAATATTTTTCCATCAAATATCTACACTCAAAAAATATTTACCCTATGATATCTGTAAGGTAAATGTTACTTTATAAATTGGAATATTTGCCACTCCATGGAGTTGTTTGTCCTTTCCTTGAAATATTTATGCAGTACAATGAGAGTATTTACTCTTCAATTTAACTGGCAAATATTTGTAGGCCACCATCTCTTACACCCACCACCTGCTCTTGAGACACCTCACTGCCAAACTATTGTATTTCTCCGTTTCTTTTAATTTTTTATACTAAGCTGTTTGCTTCAAGATTTTCTGTCTTTTTCTCAGCTCTCTCTTTCCCATTCATCACCATGTTTCTGAGAACACAGCACCAAGGAACAGGGGCACATTTCCATACACCTGTTGCAAAGTGACAAGAGAGTATTACAGAATCTTAGAACCGTAGAATAGTGTGGGTTGGGAGGGACCTTAAAAATCATTTAGTTCCATCCTCCTGTCATGGGCAGAGAGATCTTCCACTAGACCAGGCTAGTCAGAGCCCCATCCAACCTGGCCTTGAACACTTGCAGGGATGGGGCATCCACAACCCCACTGGGAAACATTTTCCAGGGCCTCACCACTCTCCCAGTAAAGAATTTCTTCCTAATATCTAATCTAGACCTATACTCTTTTAGTTTAAGGTCATTCCCTCTTGTCTTGTCACCACATGCCCTCGTAAAACATCTCTCTCCATCTTGGAGACTCCCTTCAGGTACTGGAAGGCTTCAATTAGGTCATCCCAAAGCCTCACTCCCTTGTTTTATGGACACTCATTTCTGCATTTGCAAAGTACAAATCCATAAGGCAGGGCTATTTTGTAGCACATAACAGGCTCAGGTGCGATTTCGCATCCGATATCCTCAAGGTATATTTGTGCACTATGATTTTGTAGATTATTCCTCCACCTGACTATCTGTTGGAAATTATTTTCCTCTCTAGAAAAATTTTCTTTAATTTTTCTTTCTTTTTTTTTTCTTTTAAATCTCTCATTTTATTACCCTTCTTCAAGTAAAATAGAATATTACAGTAATAGTTGTCCTGCTTCATTAAGGATATTTTTTGTTTGTTTCTCCTGTATTTTAAAGATAATGTGCTCTCAGTTGCTCTCATATATTCTTAGAGTTCTTATGCATTCCATCCACTTCCTAAAAAATGCAGATAATGCAACAATAATTAGTAGTAATTATATAATCCCAGAAACTATTCTTGATTATTTTTAAATTACATTAATGAAGACTTCAATATGCTGTCAGGTTGGAACCGTAAATCCCTTAGTAGAATCTCTTTTTCCCACAAAAGTGTTGTCCTAGACTATCTAAAAAGGAGGTGGCTTATGAACTGAAGGTTTCCTTTCACTTTTCATCAGGGAGACACCTCCGTGAGTTTTTTTTTTTGTGTGTGTGTTTTTTTGTTTTGTTTTTTACTTTTTGCATGGTAGAAAGGGAAACTGTTTTGCTCTGTTCATTGCTGATGTGAGTCACATATTTTCACTGAACAGATGGTGTTTTAAATCTAGATCCATTCAAATTTAAACAGAAAAGTCTTACATCAAACTCCACGCTTTCTATTGCTAAACATAACATTTGTTAGGCAGTTGCCAATTCAGAAAATAAAAGGTTGCCATGTGGATAAGCCTGCCATAGGCCAGAGAAGTTCTTGTGTGTGAAAAACAATATCAGTAGCTACACCTTTTCACAATTCCACAGAAATACCCTCAGACTAAGAGCACACCTAAGGTGGTCCTCTGTCCCCTGTCAGAGAGATGAATCTGAACATGGAAGATTGCAGGTCAGAGCCAGGAAAAATATTGAGGTTGTTTCCCAGAGAGAAACTCGCCATGGGGAATAAGATGATGGCAGAGAAAGGGCACAGCCCTGTGCCAGTCCATGGGCACCATAGAGTTGATGCTTCAGGTGTATGAGTGCATGAGTGTTTGGATAGGTAAGGGAGTAAAGAGCAGAATTTCCTAATATGATCCACTGGAGACTTTTGAAAGGGTTAGGTGGATGTAACTGCAGTAATCTGAAAGCCTTTTCTTCTCTGGGTCTTCTGTGGTGGATGGATGGACATGGGATATGGGATAGAGTGGAGGTACTAATTACCTATGCAGTATTCTCAAAGGAAGAATCTCAGCCAAGCTAAATGCATGTTTAGGAGCTTTTGTTTCCTTGGATAAGAAAACATTTCCCAGAAAATACTGGGGTTTTTTTCCTTCTATACAAAGTATTTTTTCTCTTTTTACTGCTTTTCTTTCTCCTTTTCTTCTCCCCCCCCCTCCCCCCCCAAATTTTAACCTAGATCCCATTGAGTACAGTATGTTTATGCACAACAGATTAGAGGGCACCTCTAAACCTCTGTTATATCATTCAGAGAGTTATGTGCAGAAGCATGTTTCTCAGCTGGCAAGCTAAGAAGGAAATTCCTGTTCTCCAAGAGAGGAGAAAGGTGAGAACAAGGTTGTGCTTTTTGGGATGTCTTTGCAGCAGGCTGCAACTCACAACTCTCACTGCAAGGGACCCAAGGCAGTCACTTATTTTCTGCTAGCTAGGAGGCTTTTCTCTGAAGGCAGCAACAGAGATTTTTCAGAAGTACTTTATGTCTTCTGGTTAGATTTTTTTTTTAAAGGCAAAAAAACAATAGAAGAAACGCTAAAACCAAAATTTGGCTAAAACATGGCTAGAGCTGTCTAAACAGTGGCCACACCTTTGAAACATAATTCAACACAAACAGCATAACCATTCTTTTCTGTCTCAAGCAAATAACATGATTTTAACTCATCCTAACCAGTACGATGGTCTGCAACAGCCTGGGAATCCTCTTCTACCTTGCTTTTCTGTTGTGACTACTGATAAATACCTCGGTAGTTATGGGCTGCACAAATACAAATATCTCAAAGTAACATTATCTAATTAAAATGTTTCTCTTCCAGTGATTCTCTAGATTTTTTTTTTCTTTTTCTCCTAGGCATCCTTAACAAAACTGAATTTTCTGACTGATTTGTAGTCATTTGCACGGGAAACCTACCATCTTTTCTGGTTGGAGCTAAGCTTATAAAAAAAAAATATAAATAGCACGCTCCTAAAAGACTGCCAAATTTTAACAAAATACATTTGCATGGATTTCTTCCCAGAGTAGAAATCCCTCTTTTTGCAATTGTGTGCAATTTATGACCACTCAGAAAATATGAGCCATGTTCTCTCCTCTTTTATACAGCATAAACTTCAGTGAAATCAAATTACACTGATGTAAAACCATTGTAAATGAGATCAGAATCACAATGTGCCTCACCCAAGACAAAACTGTTTTGTGGCTAAATAATTTCATTTTGTGATTAATTTAATATTAGTGATGGGGTCCAAATGTGTTCTGTAAACTTCTTTATGAATAGAATTTCATTCTCTGAGGTCAGTGAAATACAAATGAAAAACATTCTGTTATCAAGGGTGCCACAGTTTGGTTGTTTTTTGGTTTTTGTTTTTGGGGTTTTTTTGTGTGAAATGTTTCCTCTTATATAAACTTCCTCTTCTTCCTGAAATCCACAGACTTTCAAAGATTCTTTCACTGAAGGCGTTGAGTTTCGTTTCCTTAGTTTTTTTTGGTTTGTTGGTTTTGTTTTTTTTTTTATTTAATTGGTTAATTATTGCAGAAAATATTCACTGTTGCTGTTGTTTCCTAGCTAAAGTCAAAGTTTGTTTTAGTAAGATACCAGTTCATACCCATGGCTTGATTTGCTACTTTTTTAATTAGCCATCTAAAGTAACAGTTTATAAAACTGTGTCAGCACAAAGAAAATCTACTTGGGTTCAGAAGGACATGATGTACCCTGTGTTTGCAGAATATGAATTGTGACTGGAATAAATACTGATTATGCCCTTTGTAAAATGACCGATAAACATTTCAGTATTCTTTAAACACAAGCTGTTTGCTCCTGATAGATTGCTGTACTTTCCCTGAGGAAAAGCAGGGCAGAAAAGTTGAAGAACGCAGCACTAGGTGTGGGGAAAATACTCAACAAATGATCTTGTTAACAGAAAATTGTCCTACCTTTACATAATTTTAATGAGAGTCTTAATTTTATTCTTTCCAAGTCTGCTGGTGTGAAAAAAAAGAGTAGTAATGGAAGATATTTAATAAACTCTTAAGTTAGGGATCAGATATTGTTCTATAGGAATTAGTGTATCACATAAGTTAATATAATGCTCAGATCTGGTATTGAGCTAAAAAAATCGAGTCTTAATAATGTAACTCCTGCTACTGTAGTTCATAATGCTGAGAGAAATAAACAATATCTTGCCTTTTGTTCTGTCCTGATGCAAATATAAATATAATACATCCCCAGTCTTCTTTAGAAACTCATTATTCATCCAGATTTTAGCTCCTGAAAATGCAGAGAGATTTTAATGCAGAGAGAGATCACAGTCTTCCAGTAGAATGAAACTATTATCTCACTTCTCGTGCTTTATTTATTTTAAATCTTAATTTCTGATATTACAGCTCCTTCTAAGCTGCAAGGCTCCTCAGATCAATGTCGTCAAGGTTCAAACCACTTTCCCTTCCTCTAGTATGCTTCCAAAGGATTATGGCATTAAAAAGGTAAAAAAAAAACCCGCAAAACAAAACCACACCTCTATCCTTATTCTCTTTTGTTGTACATCTTTTAACATCCTCTGATTTAATTTGATTTTGAGATTGTAATTACCTTCCTTGCTGGGTTCCCTTAAATGTTTAGCATTTTTCCGTTTAAGGAATGAGGTTCAGATCTCAGCATGCTCTCAAACTCATTTTATTCAGGCAATTCATTCACTATTTCCATCTCTAAATATCTAAATTTTACTTCTGGTTGACAAGTTCCCTATCTGAGCACACTTTGTCAGAGATGTCAATGTACTCTCAGGCTCTTCAGGGTCTTTCCAATTGGCCACAGTCACCAACTCCATAACTTACTTTGGTTACAGTCTACCTTCCCAAAACATCTCTTGAATGAAATACAGTCTAGCACATAGCTTGACAAGATGAGCTTAACTGAGTTTATATAACTGATTCTCTGCCTACATTCACAGCGCAAAAATGTCAGATCTAGATATAAAGACATGTAAGGATGTATTCTGGTCTACCTAAGCTGGGGCAACCCTTATGACCACCATTCAGTCTAGATTTTATTGATAGAAATTTGCATAAAGACAATTTTTTCTTTTTTTTTACATCCTTACATACTTTAAAAAATGGCATCAAATGGAAATCAGTATTTTCTTTAGTGGTGTTGCTCCTCAAAGACATTCTGTTATGATGAGGAAAGAGCAATGAGGAAAGGCAGTCTCCTAGATGTGTGTTCAAGGATTACAGTGCATGTTGCTTCTGTTAAACTTGCTGCAAAGGGACAGTCCTCCCTGCAGTATCAGCTGAGGCTGTTCCTGACACTGGACATGATTTCTTTGTTAGTCAGACAACCTAGTCAATATTGCATTTGTTTATGTGAGTAAAGGTGTTTTCTTAGTCTGTCATTCATAACCTAAGAGTCTGGGCAGCAGATTTACTGAACTCTGGATAAATAAAACAAGTCTAAGTTATTGCTTCATCTTACTGTCACTCTCCAGAATATATCCTGACGATCTGCAGAAACCTCCCACTTGGAATTCATACACAAGTAATAAGCACAGGGAGCACTGTGCCCTATGAGTAAGTGAGAAAAGACTCATAGCAAGGAGGTCATCCAATACATTCTTCTGCGTGAGAGCACACTGTTTCCCTTTGCACCACAAGACCCTGTTCCCTGCACACAAATAAGCAGTAGGCATGATGTTCTCTAGACAAAACCTGCCAACTACCCTTCCAGTTAAACAGAACCAGTTCTGGCAAGGAAAACAGATGCTTTGCTGCTTCTTGTCTCATAACATCAGAACTGGGAGAACAAGAAGGCAACCGGGATGGAAGGAAGAAGACTGAACTGCCTTTTATGCCTTGGAAGGTCCTTGCAGAAAGCAGGCTCCAGGAGACATGCTTGTAAAATGAAAAATCTTGTTGAGTAATTTGCTTTAAGATTCTTTGTGCCTGGCTTTGCAGCCATTCTGGGCAGAGATGGATAGTCACTTAGAAGTCCAACTGGATGAAAACTGACTCATAGTTTCAACTTCACATTTTTTCTCTGCATTCTCTTGTAACAGATGCCTCAAACTGACCTCCACAAACTGGTCTCTGTTAAGGCTAAGCAGGAACAGTGCAACCCTTCTACCTGTCCCTCTCTGTGAGTACCAAATATATTTATCTAACTGGATGACTGAACAAATGAATCTCTCAAAGAGGTAATAACTTATGAAAAAGGAAGAATCTCTCAGAGGGGGACCAATAATTGGGACTACTGCATGCAGTAACTAAAGCACAGTCTGAAACTGATATTAAAAAAACCAGCACTTTTTATCTGTCTCTGACATTTAAATCAGAAAATCCAAAATCTGTGTAGTGTCCAGTGAAACAGCAAGCTTAAAAATAGCTTAAAGTGGCAAAAATAGCCAATTAGCCTTGAATAACGTGAACTGACCAAAGCATAAAAACCCTTTGCATTTCCCAAGAGGAGCAGGCTGATGGCCACCTGGGGTGGTTTACTGTCTCCAGTGATACCTAATGACCCATGTTTCAAAGGAAGCTCAAATTTTCAGGAAGCTACTAATTACTCCTTGCTGAACTGAGGGCACAGCTGATGCAACTTCTGATCAGTTTATGCTTGAACTAGAAGCCTCTGTATGTTTTTCTTGATTAGTGTAATTCCATTTTCTATTCATACTGAACGCAGTACTGAAGATGGTTGTTTATTCTTGTCCTGAATTTCCTTGAAAAAAAACCTATAAACCCAGTTTTCTTAAAAAAACTGCAAACAACAAAACAAAACAACAGTGATCCAGTTGCACTGGCATTGTGGGAAGTAGAAATTAAAAATCAGACATTTTTTCAAACACATGAATGAATTCTGCAAATCTTAATAACACTGTGAACAACTGCTCAAAATATTAAACTTACAGGAAGGCTTCTATATGCATCCTTTTGTTGGTTTTGGGGGGCTTTTGCTTTGCTTATTTGTTTGGAGGTTTTTGTGCTTTTGTTTGGTTGGTTTTGTTTTTCCAGGGGCAACAAATTAGTGAAAAAATATTAATAAAATAAAAGTTTATGGTAGAAAAAGGCAGTACTCAAAATCTTTCAGCTCTGCATCACTACCTTAGTTATGGTTTAGGCTGCAGCCAGCCCAGAAACCTTTCATTCTTGGTTGTTGGATTCAATCCATTCCAGGATGAATATCATTAAAAAAATAATATTGATCTCAATTGATGTTAGCTACCTCATATACAGAAAATTGAAAACAATTGAAAGGATTTATTTTTATGACAGCAGTTAATCTTTTCAGAAAAAAAATAAAGACAATGGAACTGAAAAGTTAATTTGCTTCTGTCTTCAGCTTGCTGATTGCTTATTATTTGGTTATCACAACAATAAATTGGTACTGAGGATTGTGGCAACCTGGCCTTTCCAAGGAAGGCAGCAAGTGAAAAAGAGGTCTTCTCATTATGGGAGGTATTACTCTCTGCAGTAAGATGTAAGGATTTGAAAGACACATTTGCTCTATGAAACTGCTTTAGAGAGAAGGGGAGATTATGCCTCTGCAGGTTTTATCACACACATAGGGAAAAATTGCTGGAAGGGAAAGACAGGAAAAGGGATATAAAGAGGTTCTTCTCTCCAATAACAATGTTTAAAAATATTTAAGTGTTTTGTGTAAGTGTTCAAGTGGAATCTGTGGCTGACCAGCAGCTGACTAGAGTATCTGCTTTCATTATCACAACTCTGAAGTTTTGTTCTATAGCATCATTTTTGCAGGGTAGGGAGAAGGGAAAAAAAAGAAATGTGGAATAAAATATTTAAAATCTCTAGGAAAAACATCAAAGAGAAATAAGAATTTGGCACTGAGATTCCTTCGATCATGGGCCTAAATTATGTTGTGGGAACAGTATGAAAAGAGGGTTTGAGGGCTTTTTTAATTTAGATTTTTCACTGAAAAATAAATGTTCTTTTCAGATATTAGAAACTGTTGCCTCAAAAAATGTTTCTTAAAATTCAAAATAAGCAGATTGTACTTTTTCTGATGGCATAAGAAAGCTAAAGTGGTTTAAGTAGTGAAAAAGTCTTTTTAATGCTACGAAGGGAGTGTATCCTCTTTGGAACATAAAATATATAAAAGGAAGATTCAGTTTTTTCTTCTGCCTAATAAACTTAAGCTACTCTATTCAAAAATGTTGAAGATTAAAATATTCCTTCTCTTCAGAATAGTCATGGAAAATTTTAATCTTAAAATGATTTACAGGAAAATGATCAGGCTTGACATGATGACTGGAAATCCGTATTAAATCTACAGAGGCCAGTGAGTGTGTGAATGAGTATTAGAATAAATCATGTGTTACACTTCACTAAATAAAGGATGAACATTATATGATGTGGAAGTATTGTTTTATTTGTATTGTATTTTTTGCTTTGCAAGCATAATATTCAGTTGTCTAAAACTACTGAAAGACTTGACCACATCTAATGAAAATGCAAAAAAAGTTGAAAAAATTAGGTGACCAAATAAAGTCTGTTTTAAAAATGTCTCAGAACTTATTTTGGTAGTCAGGTTTCAACTGCCAGTGAACCAGTAAACTTTTTTTCTTTTTATATCCTACCTCCTTAAAAAGTAGTAATGAATTTCAGTATTTTCCATACTGGCCACCAACTTAAAAGGGAAAAAAACAGCAGAGAGAGAGCAAGGAAGAGACAAATGACTTGAGGATTAAAAAGGCAATGTGCTTCAGTAGGGTCTGTTAGTGAAGGGGCACTTTTTCATTTCTGAATTCTATTTGAAATTATAAATCAAAAGGTAGGTTAGCAAGGATCTAGAGAATCTGCAAACATTTATAGTGTTTTTCACAAGAGGTTTTAGTAATAAAATAAAATTTCTCCTATCATTTGAGCCTTGGTACAGAAAAGAAAACTAGTCATTCCCATACACTGACACAACAGCGGTGCAAATTTATGGAAGTTTATGTATAAATATACATATGACTAACACATAGAGAACTTCCATGTGATGAGAAATAGAAGAAACATCTAAGGTGTTTGTTAAAATCCTGTGTGGATTCAGCCGTGCTGCATTCAGCAGCAAACACAAACCTGTCACTGCTGTAATAAACTGCAGTGAAAGGAAAGGCAACTGTGGAAGATGTGGAAGGTTTTCAGAAGGGCAGAATGGCTTCCAGAAAGTAGTAGAAAGAAATGCTGTAATTACTGGATAGTACAAGATACAGTCACACAAGAATCACAGAAAAAGTGTATTCAAGCTGTGAAGTGACAATGGTACAAAAAGGCCACAGAACGGACATGGTTTCCGAAAGTGGCCATAGGGCTAGAATTCGCCTTTAGTGTGCTAAATGCAGGAAGATTTTTCAAAACAAAGGTGTTGTGTTTACAGATGCATAATAACCATGCTTGGATCAAGTGCACCTTTCAACTTCTGTATCATGGAAATCAAAGAATATATTCATTTTTCCCTCCCAGACTATGAGCAATGATACTAAAATGGGAGGTCTAAAATTTTTTTCCTATATTCTTAGTTGCCTATGTCCAATCTCTTCCCAATATACACTGTTTTCCTTGTTCCTCTGCTGTATTTTCCTCCTTCTTTTCAATTCACTTCTGTTCCCCTTTCACTCCTCAATGCAGCCTTTGCTAACTATCACACCAAAAGCTTTGAATGTGCATCATGCACTTTCTTTCCCTCTGCTTTTTTGCCCATTTTCTTCAGTTCAGTGCCCTTTCTTTGTGTCACAGACAATAGCACATCTTGTGTTTGCACTTTGCTAAATCAACAGGACTTCTGATTCTGTTGAGCTACCTGATATTTCAGTGTGAATAATAGGGGTGTAGTGGCTGGCAGTGCTAGCTTTGATCCATTTGCAGAGAGGCAGAATCGAAAGGAAATGCCTCAAATCTGAATGGGCACAATTCTCTGAAAGCTACTCCCTGCTCCTGCTGGAAGATTTTTTTGTGGAGCAGAACATGGGAGCTAGCAGCACTTTCTCTTTCCCATAGTATATTTATGACAGTGGGCAGTTTTACTACTGGTCAGTGGTCACCCTCAGTTTCTGTTTTTGTTTCTTTTCCGTTCACTTTACTTTCTCTGACAAATGATTACTTTTAAACCACAGGTAGTCATTTTTAGCAAAGTGAAGACAGCAGAGAGAAAGTAAATGGTTAGGGGAAAAAGTGTCCTGTTTTCTCTCCCTGTCTCCCCCTCTCCCACTGCAATCCAGCAGCCACCTTTTAGATGCTGCTGCATTATGCTTCCAGCTGAGATTCATAGGATCTGCTNAACAAACCGAAAACCACAGAGCAGTGAGGAGTGGTGAAGGTTTAACTGAGTTTCTCTTGATCCTGGGATTAACTCCACCCAGGAGAGACCAGGTTCAAAATTACCTTTCTTGGGTTGTATCTGATATCAGAATTCTATTTTATATAAAAAAGATTACATAGAAATGGCAATGTTCTCATCAGCATATGAAGCACACAGAATTAAAGAAAATATTAAACATCTTAATTTTTTCAAGCTGGAGTTCTTTTTATATAAGTATATATGTATGCTATATGTATATATACACACACATACACACATGTAAATCAGACAAGATGAAGGAGCCAGAGTTGGAATGAATGACAAGAAGCTGATTTGTTACATAGAGAATGTCTCCAAGTCCAAAAGTATTCAAAGTAAGGACAGGGTGGAAACTAACAGAAAATTTATCNGCAGTGCTAGCTTTGATCCATTTGCAGAGAGGCAGAATCGAAAGGAAATGCCTCAAATCTGAATGGGCACAATTCTCTGAAAGCTACTCCCTGCTCCTGCTGGAAGATTTTTTTGTGGAGCAGAACATGGGAGCTAGCAGCACTTTCTCTTTCCCATAGTATATTTATGACAGTGGGCAGTTTTACTACTGGTCAGTGGTCACCCTCAGTTTCTGTTTTTGTTTCTTTTCCGTTCACTTTACTTTCTCTGACAAATGATTACTTTTAAACCACAGGTAGTCATTTTTAGCAAAGTGAAGACAGCAGAGAGAAAGTAAATGGTTAGGGGAAAAAGTGTCCTGTTTTCTCTCCCTGTCTCCCCCTCTCCCACTGCAATCCAGCAGCCACCTTTTAGATGCTGCTGCATTATGCTTCCAGCTGAGATTCATAGGATCTGCTAATTAATGCTGGCTAAGTCTTAATAACTGCGATTTGATAATTCCCAAGCAAAAGAATATGTATTATCATCAGTATTATATGAAAATCTAGCTCCTATTATTTCTATAAATTAGTGGTTTTCTTTACAAACTTCATGCTGTAATTTATGATGAAGTTAATCGTAAATTATGATTTAAATTATTCACACTATTGTTAAAGAAATGCACAGTAAAAACATTGTGCAAATAAGATTAACATACAGATTTGAAACTTTCATGAAGCTCAAGGAACAGAATAACCCACAAAAATTTAACGGATTAGCAGAAGTCAGAGANAAATCAGACAAGATGAAGGAGCCAGAGTTGGAATGAATGACAAGAAGTTGATTTGTTACATAGAGAATGTCTCCAAGTCCAAAAGTATTCAAAGTAAGGACAGGGTGGAAACTAACAGAAAATTTATCTTTAAACTGCACTGAGGCAAACCTACCTTTGGCAATAAACTATTTTAGAGCTGATTTATGAGTTCTGTTGAAACACATAACTAGCAGACTCCATCTATTTCTTTTATAAATGTTCTTGATTTTTATATGGCTTTGTTTAGCTGCATCCCATATCTTTTAGATTCAGTTTCAGGATTATTCTAATTTGATAACTGCAGAAGCAACAACACTGATATAAGTTAAGTCTGGTAAAATGTTATTTCATAACCACAGAGGAGACTTATTTCCAACACACACTGATTCAGTCAGTATACAAAAGCAAACACCACACTATGTAATTTTTTAGTCAAACCCAAATGACATAAATCAAGTGCAAGATTATGATTATGGAATCATCACAGTGAAATATGTGTAAAAGACTTTCAGAGGTCTATTTAAAAAAAAAAGTGGAAAAGGTTTATGACAAATAATATGACAAATAAAAACAACAAAAAGGAAAAAAACACCACAAATGAAACAAAATAATAAAAAACCCACACAATCTTGAAGAGTCCAGGTTTGAACAAAACACAAAAAAAGAAAAGCAACATTAAATAAGTTTTGTTTCATTTAGGATGGTTTGTACTTGTTTAAGCACCAATGTCTTTTAAAAGGTAAAGAAAGAAACATCCATGGTTTATTTAGAGGAACTCATTCCAGAGTACTTAAGACAAATGAAATTTGCAAAACAATTCTGACTAATCAAGGTCTGCTTTCCTCAAATATGTTTGAAATAATAAAAACCCATCAAAACTCAAGACAGCAATTTTCTTCAGCAATATATTTTTCTTGTATTTACTCATAGACCTTACTTAGGCCTAAGAAGATAGTTTAGTTTTCAGTTTTCATAGAATCCTTTAGGTCAGAAAAGAACTCTAAGATCATTGAGTACAACCATAACCCAGCACTGCCAAATTCACCACTAAATTATGTCCCTAAATGTCACCTACCCCAAAGCCCTCAGCTCCCCTGGTGATAACTCCCGGCATTGCTAAATGTGCTAGAAATTTTTGCATTACACAGACAAATTCCTACTGGACTGGCACAAGTATGTACCATATGGCTGCTCAGCAGATGTTAGATGGGGACAATCTATCACCCGTTCTGTGACTTGAACCATATCACAACATAAATTTGGACTTTCCATAGAAGGCATAGGGTCTCAACATTTCTACAAGCTGTTTAGCCTCTCAGGAGGCATAGAAATCGTGTGAGAAGAGAAAGTCAGTGAAGAGGAATAAATCCCCTCAAAATCAGCTTATAGGAAAATTATATTTATGCTTGATCAGCTCTCAAACATATCTCCACAGGGTATCTCTACCCTTACAAGTAAAATGCAGCTAGTTCACACACCTGAACGTTGAACTGTTCCCTGACACAGAGAAACCAGTTGTTCATTCCCTGTTTCCAGTTCGTTTTCCCAAAAAATCAAACATACCTTTGGTGATCAATCTCTTCTAGGCACTTGTCTCTTTCTCTGACTGGCAAGGGCAACGCTGTGCTGCATTCAGCTCACTTATTTTGACATGATCCATTGACATTATTCCAAGCAGCTCTTTCACCCTCATACAGTACCATAAATAAACCACTCTGACTGAGTAAAAGTAAAACTAAAAGTAAGAATAAAAGTCAGAATAAAATTAAGAAAGAATAAAAATAAGAATAAATATAAATCCTGGTCCTAAACTCAGCCCTTATTAACCTAACCCTAAGAATGTTGGTTGTTAATAATGTCAAAAAGAAAATGTGCCAGGGATGGAAAGGTGAGAACTTCATGAGGAGCATGATGAGAAGGCAAAGATCCCGCCAACAGCTGTGGCTCAGTCTGGAGAAGCCTGTGCTGGACAAAGGTCTGCATGATCCTGGTGGGTTTTTAATGACGATTTGTTTAGAATGGTCTCAATGTCTGTGTGCCTCTGGCATGGCTGTGGCCACTGTAGACTTCAAAACACTGTTCTGGTTCTCTACTGAAACCTTTTTCTACCAGCATTGGATACCAAAAGAGAGTATGTTTGTGCTGGCTAGATGGTACCAGCTCCACCAAACATTTGGATGTGGTCTTTGCAGGTCATGTGTTGTAAACCTCTTCCAGGTCATGAGATTCAGGATTTTCATGAGAATGAGAGGGAAGGTGCTTGGGGAGGGAGAGAATGATGTAATAATTTTGATAGGAGCAATTGCATTGTGTGGGAGACAGTATGACCTAAAGGGGAACAAATCACAGTCTTCTGCGCGCACAAGGTGATTAGGCAGTGTATTGAGCAGGACTACGGAATGAACAGTGTGAACTGCTTGCAGCAATGGCACATCCAAATCTGTCATTTGGTCTGTATGAATACCCACAGGTTGTCCAGGCTAAGGGAGGGACACTTAAAATTCTAAGTATATGTAAGTATTCACTTAAGCATGCATATGCTTAATTGTTGACATTTCGAGTTGTATGCCATGGTTCTAATTTAACATAGAAACATTCATATAGATGGCCTTGGAAGCTGGATTAGACCATCTGCATGACTGTTGGGACCTGCATGTGCTATTACATATGTTTTCCCTACATATGTGCATTTAAATAAATTTTGGGAAAAGACTTTTTCATATACTTTCTAGTGCCATTATTGAAGAATAGTAACAGGAAGCATATAAATGCCAAAACAGAGCACGAAAAATTTGATCTGCCTCAAGGGTATCTGTTTGAAGGTGTCAGAGATATTAAAAACAAAGGAAATAAAAGAAGTGATATGCGAGATGCACACATCTGCATCAGTTCAAACCCAATCCCCAGTCCCCAAAGCTGTCAAGCAGAACTTGCAGGAGGAAAGAGAGATTATTTATTTATTTAATCATCTATCCATCTACAGAAAGCAAGAGTGGAAAGGGCTCTGGGGGAAGCTTCTTGTGGTTGAAGAACATTCTCCTTTTCCTTACCATACCCTAATCTAATTCCTCCCCTGCTGTTTTCTGTAAGCCTTTTTCTGCATGTCTGTAGTTCACAAGTTCTTGTGGGTCCAGGTGTTTCCCAGGCAAAGGGATTTCAGTGTGGCACCTTGCTCTACATGGGGGTTTATTTATACCCTTGTTCATGACACACACAGTTGATTCAGGATCCTACAGAAAATACTTTTCACCTCCTAAAATCACAGGCTAGATATGAACTGACCACAATGTATGCCCTGGCCCCACACTCCATGGCTGGAACACGGCTTCAGCACACTCCACCTCTCAGCTGGCCCAAGGGATGGGTCTTCGTGAGGAGGTGGAAGTCCAGCTACTTTCCGCATCTCACTCTGTGCCAGTGATGTGCACTTAAAGCCAGAAGCCCTGCCACCTTTCCCAGCTTTACAGAGCCATATCTGCTTCTCAGGCTGTGGGCAGTGGATACAGTGCTTGTATCACTACATATGGGGGACTCTGCTGATCTCTTCACCCAGGGCACCTATTGCTTTGCTACGCCTTCCATGAAGTAGCAGACCTACTCCAAGCAACTCCCTCACAAGCACCTGTATGCACGTCACACTGCCCTGCCTTGAGCACAGCCTCCCTTCAGCCCTTTGCCTTCCTCACTGCCGAGCCAGGGTGGTCACAAAGGTGATGCTACCCCAGCTTCCCAGGGAGGATGGGTGATGGGAAACAGAGGGGGAGGCTCAAAGTGGGAATCCTGGCTGTTACCACTTAATAGCAGCCTCACTTGGGAAGTGCTGTCTTTTAAGCATTGCACTGATATTGCATAATGCCCGTGTCAACACAGCATTCATCAAGAAAAGCCCTGGGGTACAGAGGAAAGTCCTGATGGCTTCTTTGTAGTATTGCATAAAACAGCACTGGTTTCTCTTCCTGTGGTGACAGATGCACACCAGACACTGCAGGCAGAGCAACTGGCACTTGTTCCATCATGCTACAGGATATCTGAGTATGTAGATAGCCAAGAGCTGAGCAAGGGATCTAAATGCAAGAGAAAGGGACATTTTAGGAAATTGTTGCAGAGGACTGCTAAAAAATGCCCTAAATGACTATTACATAGTCTAATTTATTTATGTGGTTATGTTTCATTATAATGTTCCTTTGTCAGATTTTGTCTTACAACAGCAAAAGTGTCAAATTATTACCCTTTTGGCTTTTCTAGGAAGCAATCAGCATTTCTGTGTGGGCAGGGAAAACCAGGATTTTTGAAATGTTTTATTATTTTATTATTCAGTTTCTATGGTCTTATTTATCACCTAATTCCACTCCATGACAGCATCTATTGTAATTCGTACAATAGATCTTCAGAGGAGATGGAACATTTATACTCTCCTTCATTTTCCATTCTGGGCATGTTAGGACTGTAGATGTTTTAAAAACATTAGTGTTTCTTAGATAGGGGCACTGACTCTTTCCCTGAAGTACTCTGTGCAGACAGCTACTGATAGAATACTTCAATTTTTAATATCTAATTCCTTACTCAAATAATAAAATCTAATTAACTCGACTACGTGTGCTTAATAAATTCTATTCATTATTTAATCAATATTCATTTTTATTAAATACTGAAAATCACTAAATAAACACTTTCAAGAGACTTACATCTTTTTATTACGTATGCTCTTGCTTATTTCTGATCTCCCAACTTCAGTAAGTTATTGAATGTCTTTCTAAGCTTTCTTTTAATTTTGTTCCTACAAAATGTTTTTGAAAACAGCTCTGTTGCTTGCCTTGCAAGACAGAGTTCAAAAACAAACTAAGACTCTCCTTTTGGCATCACTTTCTAGATATTCTCACTAGACTGACAGGGTGCATCCATTTCCCTAATGGTTAGAAGAAAGTATTTGTGATTATAGCGATCTTCATACCCCTCTGTCCACACTCAAAGTCAAATGGAGCCTGTCTCTTCTTACAGAATATCTATGTCAAAAGTAGTTTACAGGGTTTCTTATGTATGCTAATTCTTCCATGTTCTCCCATAGCTGTGGGGTTTCTGGAAAGCAGCTGGGCCAGTGGGACCAAGCCCCAGTTTACCCCATTCCAGGAAGGAATTGTTCTGTGCAAGGCAGGCTCAGTTGTGAGGGTGAGATGGTATTTCTCAGTAATTTTCTGATGTCTTGCAGAAAGGTTTGATGAGCATTGAATCTGGAAACAGAAATTCCAAGTGGAATTGTCTATTTTTTGCCATGCATGGTGCCAAAAATGGAATATTTGCATAAAAGTTGCCTCTTTGTTTCTAAGGAGTTCAGCTATCCCTGTTGTTCATTTTCCCACTTCGCATCAGGACTGAAAGCAAGACAAAGTGGCCTGACTTAGGAAAAGAGAAGAAATATTTTGGATTTGGTTTAGCTCTTCAAAGTTTGCACCATATGCCTAGACTACATTTAATTTTGAATTGGCTACTTTCATGACTGCTACAGCTGAGTCCTTTGAGACAGAATCTATGCAATATAATATTTGTACAGGACACAGTGCAATGAACTCTCTGATCTTGGATGAATCTCTCAGAGCACAGCTGCTATATAAGTAGCTTCTAAGAAAAGTTTTGTAGAACCTGCTTGGTCTTGATATGTGCCCTGTCACTTCTGTATGGATGTTGGAGGTGGAGAGAGAAGAGATTCATACTTCTTACAGGCTTAATTTTAATTCGCACTCACAGTAGGTAATTTAAACAGTAATAATGAGTGTCAAGTGTTCATGCTTACTTGACTATTAACTGTGACTTCCATTTTATACCAAAATTTTGCTAAGCTTTCCCCAACACAAAAACTCCATCTTTCTCCCTGATTCCCTGGTCAGCACATCCTCGAGGTACATCCATCCCAGTTCCTTCAACTGCAGTGACTTGAGTTTCCTTGATGCTGCCCCACTCCATGTGATCTTGCATAGAGTTGACTGGAAGGACGCAGAACCTGAGAGAAGGAACCTGGATGAAAGCAGTGTGCTTACAGGAAGTATAGAGGCAGCTTCTCTCAGAGCACAGTGGCCATTCTGTGTATAATTTCCAAAAAATCTTACTCAGAGAGAGAGAGGGGTAATGTTTTTTTTAGTTTGAGTCCATTATCACTGTGAAAGTGAGTATACAGATATACAATTTTCAACAATGTGTAAATATATATCATTATATTTATGTTATATAGTATAAAACGTATATAAATACACAAACACCCACAGCAGCAGATTCCATTTTTAAATTAAACCTTAGTGTGGAGTTATGTTCCTATCCTTGCAGGAAATCATGTGCAGTGCTGTTTCTCTCCCAGCACAGGAAGAGCTCTCATGCTGAGCCCCCCTCACCTCAGCTCTCCCTGCTTGAGTAGAACTATCCAGCACAGAGATCATTATTTCACCCACTGGCATCTCTGAAATCCTGCGGATCAATGTTCTTAAAATATTTAAATACAAGTTTCAAGCCAAAATATCTTGGCTGGTTCTGTATTCTGCAACATTAACTACAAAGAACAAGTAATGGTCTTACAATTACACAGAAAGCAACCACAAATAAAGTGCATCCTAGGCCACTGAACTCAACACCTTGCTTTAGACATCAGGGAAGATACAGTCAGCTTATGCTAGCTACCCACAGTGCTGGATCACAACCTGAACATTGCTTCAACTGTCAGAGCTGAGGCCTTCTTTCAGAAGCATGTGAAGGAAAGGAAAGTTGCACTATGTTCTAAGCAAGACGGTCATGTCCTGGTCCAATTTAAACCTGATATACAAGAAATACAAACTTCAGATTTATATAAAAACCAGAGGTGTTAGAAGTTTCAAAACTGAATGTTCTTCAGCTGCAAAATTCTATTGCTGTCTTTGAACTCCATCCAGGCCAGCACCAGGGCACCATAATAATGAGATTAGGAAAAAAGGTATATGAAGAAGTGGATTAGAGATGTTGTCTCACTTGTATTGCATAAATGAAAGACAGACTGATGAGATCCCAGGCAAGCAGCAGAGCTCAGAAATGCTTCAAGAGCAGCCATCCAGTGTTGTGAGAATGTGCCACATCTGGTATTCAAGGAGGCATAAGGGAGAAGGTTTACAGAGAGATTAGGGAGAGACAGCAGAGGAAAAGTGGGAAGAGACTCCAAGAGCGGAAGTATGATGCAAGAACCCTTGCAAAAAATCCTGCTGCCTGGAATTTTTGTGGCAAACAGAATAACACATGACACTACCTATCATTGTTGTGACAAGCAGGTGCCTTGCTGGGCAGCTGTAGTTGGGAACTGAAGCAGAAAAGCAGAATTAAAAAGCAAGGATACTCCTTGTTAGCAGGACAGACATACTCTGGAGTTACTGGGCTTCAAAGACATTCTGAATGTACTGCAGTATTCTGTAAATGAGACTGACATGATCCATTTCCCATGTTGAGCCAAAACTGTAGGCATGGTTTAGAACATTTCCAAGGGTTTCCCACTACCAGGACCCAATGGAAGCCAGGGAAGGCAGAGGTGCTAACCTACTGAAATTCTTGTGAGACAAAGAGCTCCTTGTTGAATGAAAGTACAGAGAACAGAGCAGGTGTCTGGATAACACAGTGTCCCATGCAGTGGAAGGAAGCAGAATAACGGATCAACAAATGAGTGCTATGAGGTGCATCATTTAATAAGTAGAGAAGAAAAAAATTTCCTGTAAAGTGACTGTTCTCAGATACTCCTGGGATAAATCAATTTAAACTTTGCATGCTGTTCAGGCTATAGCTACAGAATTAACGCCCTGTGTAGCAGCCAATCTAGTCTTCTTTTTTGGTAATGCACTGTGAAAAACCTGTTATCCTACCTATAATTCTTACTGGTCTGGTTCTATTTATTGCTTTGATATCAGTGTCAGCAGGCAAGTGTAACTTACCATTTAGCAATAGGGGGATATTTGAACTCATTCTCAAAGATGCAACTTCTCATAGGAGCCCTCATATGGGATTTGATGGATGATCAGCAAACTAAAATGCTACAGTAACCAGACAACTGGAGGAAAATCACAATCCAGTCATTTCAGGAAAATGCAAGCTCTTAAATAATGAACACTGTTGGAGGGTATAACAAAATAATGTACTTCACTACTCCTTCTGTTAAATATCCATTACATTTCACTCTTATTTTGTTCCTTCTCACTATGTTGTTTACACTTCTCCAATTACCTCCAATTTTCATCCAAGCCAATTCCAAATTCCAACATGTTATAAGGTCTGGCTTGCCTTGGACAGATGTAGCAAAGGCAGTGGCCAGAGCCACAGCAGGAATGGCATCAGAAGCTGCACCATCCTTGGGAAGCAGCTGCTGGGGTGCACATCCCAGGGGAGATGTATGTGCTATGCCAGCAGTCACATTGTAAAAGAGCAGAAAGACTACTCAGGAAGACTCTTCTGAATTCTTAGGAGAGTGGGTGTCCAGTGTGCCCACCCACCACATCGGCTGGGGGCTAGGGAGGGTATCCTGGGACGGGTGTCATTAGAACCAGGGACGTGGTTTTTTAAAATCTTCCGGCCTGAAAGCGTAGGTTTCCAAAAGAGGTGCACAAATCATGGAAAATCCCAGGGATTTTAGTGGGCTTCTGAGAGAGAGTTGAGAGGTGAGATTCCTAGGCTGGGGTTAGTTTGCTTTTTCCAGCTGATACAGAATGATGGCCCTTAGATAAACTGTATGCAATTTAATGCAAAAAGCACCTGCAGCTGCTGCCACATTGTGAAGTCTCTAAGGATAGCCTGAAAACATGGTGCTTTGTCTCTGCCACTTTTTTCCCCCCCTTGGTAAGGTATTTTGAGTAAATAAATGAGAAGGGTTCATTAGTGTGCACTGCCTAAACAATTGTTAAGAAAATACTCAAGGGCTGTGATTTATGCTAATTTGCATTGCAACAACCTAGGGAACCGAATATATAAATCTTCAAGACTGTGCAAACCACTTTCCTTACACAGATTAAAAGATAATATCAAAACAAGTTAATGTCTTAACAGTTTTTGCCAAGCTGTTGTTAGTTAATCTGAAAATCTAAGTATGTCCAGATTTATGCCCCTGCTTCATCAAAGAGAAGCAAAAAAAAAAAAAAAGACAGTTGCTTTCCACTAAAAATACAACAATACTCAATGAATGTCTTTTTAGGATTCTGGAGTCTGGAAAAGAACAAGTTCTGGGGACAGGATTGGGTTTGCACATTACAGATCTGCTTAAATGGGAATCACAGGGACAGAACTAGACACTTCTTTAAGTCAAAACATGTTATTCTTATATACAGAAAATAGCATATGCTCAAGTCATCTTCACAGAGAGCCGTCTGTGTTCAGATCAAGTTACCACTCAAGGGTACCTCTTCTGTTCTCAGACCTATTGAGTTGTTTCCTTATGGAAGTACATTAGAAAGAGCAAATGTGTTATTTACATCTTTCAAGAGGGCTTGAACTAATAAACTTCATAAGCGCAGTTATCCTTTTCTCATGTATTCCTTCTACAACATCTGCAAGTTGTTAGCCAAAAAATAACAATTACTAAAAATATAAACATTTTAAAACATAACATTTACATATAATTTACTTTATTTGCTGAAAAACTGTAACACAGTGCTATGAATGTATTGTGGAAATCTTACCAAATTACCATACAGAAAAGCATATGTGCCATGGAAACAAGTCTAAGGCCCTCAGGAGTTTCACATGACCTTTCTGGTCAACTTGATTTCTCTTTTTCTACCTTGGACACATGGAACTTTTTTTTGTTTGTGTCTTTAAAAAGGCCTTTCATTCACAGTGCAGTTTACTGTCTGATGACCACCCACAACACTATGAGTTTCTTGATCTCTCCACAGCATCAGACTAAACTTGAGGGCAACTCTGGTGCTCAGTTTCAAATGAAAGAGCTGATGAAAATCAAACACACGTTTATCTGACATATTTACTCATCCCATGTACCTCCATATATATTCTAAAATTCAGATGGTATTTTCCCTGGTCGTTCCTACTATAGAAACAGTTCTGCTTAAGACAGAGAAAGGTAGATTGAAATGAGCTTATGTCTGAATTCTCAGCCCCCCAAGCACAAATATATAAAAGGGATCAAAGCTTCTGGATCTTCTTTCATCTACATATTTCACTTCTTCAAACAAGTTGTTTGAATCTTCTCTGTGACTTTTCTTGACTAAAATATGGCTCTGTAGGGTTTTGGGGGGGTTTTTTGTTGGTTTTTTTTCCTGCTTTCCTCTTGTCTTTATACTAATGTGTCTTCAAAAGAACAAGATCTGTGAGACTGCTAATTTGACAGTTGACAAACACAACTCCACAATTAATTTTCTTTGCCAAAAATAATCAGACTCTAAACTATTAAGATTTTGAAATAAAGGATAAAAATCAGGATCAGAATGTAGTTGAGGATGCACAATGTCACCTGCAGCACAGTCCAGTTAAAGTGCTGTAAGGCAAACCCAAACAGAAAGGACCATTAACTTGTTTGGTCCTTTCTCAGTTTGTGCCCGAGGGCCACTTTATGCAGGGTACAGGATGTTTCTGAGATAGCAAAAGGTCTCTCTCTTGCATATTTCAGTGTGCCCATTGATGTCAGATCCTGGAAGCAGTCAGTGGGAAGCAGGTGCCAGGACATTCATGGAAAATTGTCTTCAGTGTAAACTAATGTCCACAGGTCCTCAGCCTGACCACCAACACAATCTCTACCCAATTCCCTCTGCAACCTCAATATTTCTCCATGTCTTTCACAGAATCACAGTGTGGGTGAGAATGGAAGAGACCACAGCGTGTCATTTGATCCAACTTTCCTGCTCAAGTAGGGTCATCCCAGAACACACAGCACAGAATCGCATCCAGACAGTTCTTGAATATTTCCAGTGAAGGAGATTCCACAACCTCTCTGTACAATCCATTCCAGTGTGTGGTCACCTGCACAGTACAGAAGCTCCCCCTGATCTGCAGGTGGAACTTCCTGTGCATCAGTGCCTGCCCATTGCCTCTCATCCTATTGTTTGGCTCTGATCACTGTTCTGGTTATAGTTTTGGTTTCCCATCCAGTTTACGCTTACTCAGTAAAAGTTTCATCAAAACAACACGTCTGTTCCTTACACTGTGTGAGATTTTATTAAAGCTTTAAGACACACATCATCTACTGCTTTTCTCCCACCTACAAGTCTTGCAACCACATCGTGGAAGAAAATTAGATTTGCTTGAATTATTTGCTCTTGACAACTCCTGCTAGTTCTCATAACTCCCTATCTGATTGAACTCAAACTATGCCTGCTTTCACTTAATTAATCTAGATTTTTACCCAAATCCCTCTTCTCCTATTTCTTCTACTTCGGCTGATCCTTGACCCGGTGACAAGCTAAATGTGTATTTTATACCAACATATCAGATTTTTGTTTCTTCAGAGAAACAGTAATGTCTGTGGATCTGTTATTCTTCATCCACTATAACAAAGGGGAAAAACTGAAACTACCAGGAGGTTGGTTTAAGCAGACTATTGAATAAGAACTTCTTTGCAGACTGGGTAGAGAATGTTCTGTCAGCAGGGTTTGTGAAGGCACATATAGTAGGTCTAAAAAAGGTCTAGGAAAATTCATGGACCATTGTTCCACACACAAAGAGGCAAAGTGAAGAGGCAGAAAGCTTCTCTAACATCCCCAGCACAACAGTTCATGCTGCTGTTGCAACATAAGGGAAAAGGAACTGAGCAAAAATTACACTCCCTTTTGCTCCTACCCATGGTGGCACACTGGTCTATCTGGACCACTGCCCTGACCATTCAGGTCACTTCTTATGTTTTCATTATGGAAGATACCTATGGTATAACCACACCTCTAAGCTTACCTTAAAGCAGCGGCCAATTAGGGACTGAAAACATAGACCAGATATCCAGTGATGAGAGGTGAAGTGCTTCTACTCAGAAGTCCAGGCTCTGGGTTTTGCACATATGGTGTGTGTATGCAACATAGTTATCATGTTTTGAAGGGCAGAGACCCAAATACAGGTGCCAACAGTGTGTGGGCACTGTGAGTCTGCCCTGGTGTGAGATGAACCTTCTCTGTGCACAATGATATCTTAAAATGCCTTCTTCTCAGTTAGAAAAATCACCTCCTTTATACATGGGCAAATATTCCACACACCTGCTGAAAGTGGTGAGCTGCTCAAACGAGTCTGCTCTATCATTTGTCTTCTGTGGCTTTCAGCTGTGAGTCCTGTGTGTTTGCTGAGGAACAGCAGGATGTTCAGTACAGAACAAAGCATAAAGCTGAAGAGTTACCCTCATTTCTAAATTGGTTGCATGCAGCATTCAGGCACTGCAATCTGTTAATTACTATGTCTGGAAAGCTGTGGCATACATATTCATCACCTGCAATTGTCATGCTGCCAGCTTTTGCAATTTTAATCACCAGCTTCATGATATTTGGCATTTTTCTTGAAGTTAAATCGCTCAGAGTTGTTTGGTTTTCTGACAGTCTCAGTTTTGCTTCTTTATAAAAGAAGAAAGTCTAAATTTAAGGCCCTGTGATTTCAAAGTAAAACCTTAAATGTCAATATCTGGGGGAAAAAAGAATTAGGATTTTGGAGAAGAATTGTAAGAATAAATGACCTCTAAAATATCACTTCAAGAAAAGTTCACTTCAGTGAAAAAAAATTGAAGAAATGAGTCTGTATAGGAAAAAGAAGGTGGGATGTTGGCATTAATATGATAATTGATTATATAAGTTTATTATAATAAATGGTGATCAAAGGAAACAACAAGGCTCCTAGAGGGCAAACTCAGAAAAATAGTTTATTCCCCATTGTAACAGAATGAACATTATTAAGACCTTTCTGACTGCAAAAACTGTGGAAATCTCTTTTTGCCAGACCTCTGTAAATTATAAAATTAAACAGCTGTGGAAGAGCTTTACAATATACTTCCTATTGCTTTAGACCAGCAATAAAATGTCTTTTACAATTTTGCTTCTATAATCCAACACATCCTGTTGCAGCAGTAACATGATGATGATGCATAGCAACTTCTGTTAGTAGAGAGCAGCAAAGGAATCAATGTGATCCCCCTTGTACAGATGCTCACAACTTCCCACCGACATCATAATGTCTTGAGTGACTTCTAAAAAGTATCATGTTCTGAAAAATAAGGTAATAGAATACAATTGAAAACTTTTGGAGAAGGCTTAATATTTTATTCTCTGCTTCAATACTTGCTTTTCTGAAAACCCTGTATTGCTTTCTTCACTGACTTGAATGAGGATCATACTTGAATGAGGATCATTTAGAAAAACTACTTGAAAATGAGGAGTGTTGTTTTCAAGGTATTGCACTCTGCACATAGAGTAAATGACTGGTGGGAGTATCTTCAGGTAGAAAATAATAAAAATTATTTTAAATTTGCAATTGGAACTCATTGCTAGGATTTCAGAATGATGCTGGTAGACAAGAGTTGCCTCTTTCATCCTTGTGAATATTAGAAATGCTGGTGTTTCAGATTGCCATTCATTTTTAAGAAAGTGGGTATAGAGAGAAGTTATGAGGGCACCATGTTGATTTCAAAGGAAAGGGACATCACCCACTTATTTAAATTGGACATCAGAATTGTGTCTTCTCCTGAAACATTTTTATGGTAAAAGAGGAAAATAATTTCATTTAAAAACATGCAACTAAGAAACAAGTGTGCTTGTCATATCTAGGTGATTTTATGCCTCTATTTCTGACTATTAGCAGAATATTAACTGGCTAAGGCTACAGTTTTTTGTCTATAATATGTAAAATTAAATGTATACACATAAACAACTGAAGCAACAGCAATGAATACCATTCTCCAGGATACGTTTCTTTCTGCTTTTGAGCTTCCGTTGTGGTCGAAAGGGAACTCTTGAGGTCATCTACTCCAGCTGACAACACCTGCTAATGCAGCCCAGAGCACCATCAACCTTCTTTGCCACAATGGCACATTTCTGTCGCATGGTTAATTTGATGTTCACCAGCACCCCTGTGTACTTTTCTGTAAAGCTGCTTTCCAGTGTGTCGGCTTTCAGCATTTCTCAGTGCAGGACTTTGTATTTTCTGTTGTTGAAATTAATGAGGATCCAGTCAGTCCATTCCTCCAGCTTGCAAAAGTCCCTCTGGATGGCAGCACAATCCTCTGGTGTATCATTCACTCCTCCCTGTTTGTATAATTGGCAAACTTTCTGAAGGTACACTCTGGCCCAACATTCAGACCATTAATGAAGATATTAAAGAGGATCAGATCCAGAATGGACCCCTGGGGTACACTGCTATCTACAGGTGTCCAACTCAACTTCATACCATTGGTTAGCACTCTACAAGCCCAGACATCCAGTTGGTTTTCAATCCATCTCCATGTCTGCTCATCCAGCTTATTTTTCATCAGCTCCTCCATGAGGATCTTAGGGGAGGTGGTGTGGAAAGTCATGCTGAACTCAGGGTAGACAGTATTCACTCCTTTCCTTTCACCTCCCAAGACAGATCTTCCATCATAAAAAGCTTATCTGGTTGGTCAAACATAATGTCCTCTTGGTTAGTTTGTGCTGACTCTTCCTTCTTGTCCTTCAAGTGTCTGGAAATGATTTACAGGTTCAGCTGCTCATTCACCTTCCAAGGGATCAAGATGAAGCTGACTGGCCTGTGGTTTCCCGAGTCCTCCCAATCATCATTTCAGACCAAAATAGGAGAAAGTTCATTAAAAAGTTAGGCATGACTTATGACACTTGTAAAATGGCAATGTCACTCAATTTCTTTATAAGACTACTCTAAAAATTCAATTGACTATTTACAATACGGAATAAAATATACAGGTACTATTATCTTAGGTGAAGAGCCCTGCTTTACTTCATATCACATTTACAAGAGAGAAAGACAAAAGGCGCTGGCAAAATTTGATAAGAAAAGTCTTTATTTTTTTCTCCAAGGTTCTTATCTCTGTTGAAGTGAAAGTGCTGTGGATCAAGGCAAAGGCATGTTCCAGTACTTCATTATCTTTATAAGTAACTGTATGACATTGCTATAAGCACCCTTACAGCAAAGCCACGTCAAAGTGAGCTACAGATCAGCTGTGCAGGGTTACTCCTTCATCCACTTCTCTGTTCCTCAACTGGCTTTAGGGCAAGTTCTTTAAGGAGTGACCTCTTGACTCTGCACTACATATTCCTGCTACTCTAGCAGGGAGTATGGACTTGAAAGCAATCCTGGTTATCAAAGCAACTGTTATACTTATTGCTTTGGACCTTAGACCTTAGAAATTAATTCAGGCAAATTCTCACTTTGCAGTTAGAGGCTGGGGAGCCAATTTCTTTTTAAAAAAGTTTCTTTCTTAAGTGTTTATGAACCCATCAAAGTTTTATGTCCATGTTTCTTTGATTTCAAGATCCTAAGTGATTGCAAAATCCTAAACAATTTCAATTGAGTTATACAACCCACAAGCACATGTATTTTCCTGCCCAATAAAGTTTGCTTTGAAGAGATTAAAAATAATGATGAAATGACTGTCCAAGAGACAAAGAGTGTTTAAGGCATTTCACTGATTTGAATCTAATTCAAGTAAACAATTGCCAGAAGCAAGAAGTGTCTGAGTTCCCTTTGACTTTTAGGTCAAGCTTGTTGCTGGTTTATCTTTATCCCCAACAAAAATTCAGACAAATCGCATAATCCTTCAGCTTTTTGGCATCCTTAGGAAACTGAGGAACTGAATAGTCTCAAGGCAGTTATCCACACTTTACTGAGCTCATCCTTTCAAACATAAAGAACAGTGCATAACAAATACAGGTATATCAAGAAGTACTAACTTCAACAGCAAACAGACCTGGGGCATCCTTCTCCAGAAGTGTAAGACTGTCATCCTTAAAACCAATATCCTTTGGCTGCAGATGAAACTTTTTACAGAAAAGTAAGTGAGGAAGGAGAATCTTATATATATCTTTTTATACTGGAGTTTGCATTGCTTTTAGTTGTGTTGTACCTGCCCAGCAGGAGAAAGCCATCAGTTCTGAATTAATCAATGCAGCCCTACTTGACTATGAGCAACTTCAATTTAAATTACAGTTTTGTATGTCCCTAACTTGCAATTAGTAATCAAGAGACACTGCTGCTGCTTGAAATATTCCCTAGAACTGCAGGAATCACTAATGTGTTTGATTTTGTTCCATTTAGGTTAATCTGAGGTCTATTGCTGACCTCTGTGAGTTCAGTATTACCTTAAAGTATAATCCTACGCATTATTAGCATTAGTAACCACAGCTCCCTCAATTGCCTGATTTCAGTAGTTTCTGTCAGCCCAGCTTTTCCTGCCTGGCACCCAAAACAGTAAATTATTTTAAGTGAGCCTTGAAAGTCCCAACTTTCTCCCAGCTCTTACTTATTTAATCATGAGGATAAAAATCAGAGATCTGTATCTGCTTTAATTTTTCTCGTTCCAAATATCAAAGTCATACTAATAAAGTTAAAGTTATAAAAGAATTCCTACGCTCCTAGGTAGGATAACAACTCATATTCTGTGTGAAACTCATGCAGTGCTGATCTCCAGCCTATAATAAACAAACCACAAAGGCTGCTAGGGGAAGGAAACATGGAACTGATGACTCTTCCCTACACATTTAGTACATCCGCCAGTCACATTCTACTTATATCTGTTGTAGCAGCTCTTAAATGGTCCACTGACAGATTTCAGTGTTGCTGCATATCTCCCCCAGAAACCCCAGGCTCTATCTCATATGGAGTCTCCTGTAGTACTTTTACATTGTCCTGCTTCCCAAAGGATCATACCCTGGAAGTTTCTCAGACCTCTGTGAAGAGAAGAAAATGGAGTGCCAATTTTTAAGTTAGAATATTCATCATAGCTGCAACAGAAATAGCACTTTTCAATCCTATCTTCCCAATAGTTTTACACTGTGTCTCTGCTTGACTCCTGGATGTGGTCAGACCTAGGATGCAGCAGAATGGAGATGAGCACCCTCAACATCTTTTCTGCTTCCCATTCTTACCAGGGAAGCTCAGGTAATTGTTATCATCCTAGTGAAACTGCAAATTATGATCATCATGGGGAAAATGAAGAATTAAAAAAAAATAAACTTAGCCCATTACTTATTATTGCAGAAGCTAGGAGATCTCCCAGCAGTGTGCCACTGGTGTTTGGGTTGAGTTATATCCCTTCTGCCTTTAGCTAGAGAGTAAGAAAGATGAGCAAGACTGTATAGAGATTGTACAGACTCAGAAAATATAGCCATCAAAGCAAGAACCCTACAGCATTAACCAAGAAGATTCTCTGAAGAACTTTAATAAGATTACCTGCAATACTGCAGTAAAAATGCTTCCATGTCTTACTTTTCCCTCTGAAGTAGAAAGGGTGTCCAAAAAGTGGCACATTTCTCTTGATGTTTAAAAAGAAACCCAAAGAAACCAATTTTTTTCTCTCCATATCAAATAAATACTAATTGCCTAAGAAAAGTTAAGACTTTACTATTTCATAAACAGTGCTAAATAATATAAAACCCATCTCAGAGAGTTTGGGACATTCCTATATACTCCCTGATATTAAATGTTGCGCCATCACTAATCCAGAGACACAACTGCAGCATTTGATAACTTTAACTTGCAAGTAATTCCAGCAGTGCATGAAGTGTGAATATAATTACAGTCTCAGAATATTACTATTTCCATTGTACTGGAACTCTGTTCCACACACCTTCTTCAGATAAGATAAAAGCATTTGATGTGAATATGTCTTCAATTAACATTGCCAGAAGATAATGGAAGGCATTGATTGGAAAATCCTTATCAAGGTAGAAGTGTTTGAGAACTAAAGAAGTGATGTGCCTGTCAGACTTCACTATACTTTCAGCAATGTCTATAATCAAAAGAGGAAGTCATCATAAAGTCCAAGTGATGGTAGCAGTTTTTTAGCTGTAGTTTTTTTAGCTGTACAGTTACATATTAATATCTCTACATATGCAGATATATAAATATAAATAATTATGCCTGTGGTGTCTTTCCAGAGAAATTAAGATAAACTGCCTTGTAGCTTAAGCGTTCAGTCTTCTCTAATTTTTCCTTTTCTTTTTTTTTCCTTCTCCAAATTTTTAAATCCAATAGGAATCGGTATACGGTACCATTCTACTTAATCTAGGAAACTGTTCCATATCTGCCTTGCCACGGTATCCTACAGGAGAAAACAAATAGCCTCTGTCTTGTGGCCTACCTTGGAATATGATGAAGTGTCTCTCATCTCTTGATAGGGTGACAGTTATTTCCTAAGGGCACTAAATCCCATTCCTTAGCCTGCTTTGTTTGAGGAACTTGCCAAGAAGTGATCAGAACTATGGATGGATATTTCTTATGTCTGAATAGTTGCATGAAAGCAAGGATACTTCTTTTGATGGTTTCTCCAGCATCCTGCCAAGCCCAAGGACCAGCCANTGAGCAAAAGAGAGAAGAGAGAGGGAGGAAATCTTCCTCCTGTCTTTATATACACCTGATTACGTGAAGGAATGGTGTGGAATACTTCCTTAGTTACAACCTTGCTACCAAGGAAGGCCTAAACCAAAACCAAGAAAACTAAACCACCACAAATACTTACTGTGGAACATCAGAGGTCTGTGAGCACGCCAGGTGCAATTGCACCCCATCCTGTCTGTAAGAAAATGAACCAAGAGTTTTCAAGATGTTCTCCTGCAGCTGAACTTCTTCATTCCTGAGGGGCAACAGGAAAGCAGCAGCCAGTGACTATGTATGTATCTGCAGATAAAAAATGTAGATGGACAATCAGCAAAGAGAAGTATCCCTGTGCAAACTGAGCACTTCAGATTGAGTGCCATTAGGGTTTGTTTGTTGTTGTTTTGTTCAGGGAATGAAGTGAATTGATTTTCAGCTTCCCACTAACAATAAATAATGTTCCACTCTGCAGATATAGTGTAGATCTTTTCCGGCTTGAGCAGTTGTTTGACAAGTTGCGAAGTAGAAGCTGACTTAAAGACCCAAAATGAGAATTCCTGAAAATTAGCCAGCTTTGGGTCAGCCAGCTGAAATACATTTATATTGCATGTAGACACAAATTGAACTATTCTACTGTGTTGATTCAGGAAGGAGTAGCAAAGTCCAGGGTTTATGTTAGCAGGTTTTCTCATGCTCAAATTCAGGTTTTTAATATAATTTAAGACATGTATAATCTGCTTAGAGATGGAAATTGCCTTCAGGAACTAACAGCAATGGGGAACAAGGAAGAGAAATTTTATTTACTAGGGGGAAGAAGTGATGGAATTAACGGAGGGTATAAAACCAAAAAGTGTACAGACATGTAAATCCCGATGTTGGAAAGCATCTTGTTTCCTTCAGGAGAGCCATTCTACTCCACTGGTATCCATGAAGAGGACCTAGAGAGTCCTCTGTTTTCCTTCCCAAACACTGTGGATGACAAAACAGCATGCCACAATACTGACACAATTTGTTTCTCAGAGTAAGCTTTTTAAAACCTATGGCTGACCACACATGCTTTTCAGCATATGAAAAAATGGTCATGTAAAATGACCTAGGGCTGCAAGGCATGGATAGGACTACTAAAGGAAGGTTCCTTTGGCTTGGCCTGAAATTCAGAAGGAGGAATTTCTAAATATACATGTCACATATGTACTCACTGTAACGCAAAATGTTAGCAACAAACCATTCCCTGTGTCACCAGTTCTTTCCAGATGAATAAACAGTATCCTTTCTGGTTAATCTACATAGATGGCACATTTGTTCCCTGGCATTTTTAATATATGGCCACATATGGGCCACATGCTTGGGAAATCTGCACTGACTAGGAGGAGATGGGTGGAGAAGGAAATTGGGGTCCTGAAGAACATGTGCTGCTGCTGCAGGGCAGACTCACTCCTGTAGGATACGGCCTATTGACTCTGGAAGCTCCGCACTTTCATTCACTGCAAGTCTTGAGGGCAGTGCAGTGACACGACTGTTCCCTTCCCTTCACTGTCACTCAGTGAGCAGCACAGGTAGAAGAGCAGCAGTGCAATTCCATCTATCATTAACTGGGGGAGCGTGGCAGCCAGGATACTACAACCAGATCATTCATGAACTCAAGAGCAGATATCTTAGATCGCTAACATAAAGGGTACATATGGCTCCAACACTGGCTTCTGGTAACAGCCTGTGTCCATGTGATCTGAATATATGGAAACTGAGTGAACAGGGTGAGAGTGCTCATGAGACAACACACTAGGGAAGGAGGTGCAGAAGCGTGTGTGTAGCTGATCAGTCTGAGCTGCCCTTTAGAGACACAGACAGTAAAAGTAAAATGAAATTATTTGATTCTACTAAGATCCGAAAAACAACATTGAGATGGGTGCTCACGCCACTGGTAGATGTATTTTCTGAAGTCAGTGCAACAACACTCAGCTGGAATTCAAAATTGCAACGGTCCAAACTTCAGGGGCACACCTATGCATGCTTTTTTGTTTCTTTGTTTAAGTTTTGTTTTCTCATATGTAGGCTTTGCAGATGTTTAGTTTTCAGAAAAGCCTCCAGATCCCCAACTTATTTTGAAAGGATGACAAGACATCATTTTCAGCTCATTCACATCACCTCACTCAGCACAGAGCCATCTTTCACATCCCATAAGTGTACCATCAAGAATGTCATGTTCAACTAGCACAGGGAAATTTGCTGTTCCTCCTTCATTCTAATACAACAAATATTCCTTTGGAAGGTGACTAGCAATGCACTCCCAAACTGGTGCCATGAAGAATGCAGAAGGAATTTTATAATTTCTTCTATACCTATGGGACAAAGGGGGTTAGCTCTCCACCATTTCTGAGCCAATAAATAGAAAGATTAAAATGGAGCATGAGATTGCTCTCTTTTGGCATTGTGATCCTGGAATTATTGCTGTTAGATAATTAGACCATAAGCCTCCTCACAGCAGCTACTCTGGCTTTATAGCCACCTGGACTGTTTTTTAAGCACCTAGAGCACAATTCATGCTCTAAAAACAAATTAATTATCATGAGTCAATTAGCAGTGCTCTAGCCACACTAATAGTTACACTGGATCATCATGCAAACCTATTCCAAAAGTTTATGAATAATATTCTTCCTGGAGTTAGTGGAACATTAACTTACAAGCTTTTAATCTTGGTTTCCTTTCTCAGTTTATTTTAATATATTATTTTAGCACGAACACATAGGCACTTAATCTCTGTTTGGTTTGTGAGAATCTCACTGTTTATTTTAATTTTTTTTGTACCTATGTTACAAGTTTGGCTACACGAGTTACCTGCTGTTTGTGTTCCTGATTTGATTCTTTAAAGCTCAACATTAATGATAAATAAAAACTATCAAAATAAGCACCTTCCAGCATACATTTGTATATTTATATAAAATATAATTTTCCATGATTTATGAAATTAATGTTCATGAATACTCTCTTGACCTCACTCTAACCCTCAGATCTTTGGACTAAATTGAAACCAATATGACTTGAAAGTAAATAAACTTTGTATTTTCTATTCAGGTTATGTATTGCTAAAAGAGTTTTTTGTTTTAATACAGTTCATTGAACAAATCACCAGTGGCAGAAATCACTCAGAAATACCTGATAAGAGAACTGAACAAGCCAACCTGAGGAGCACAGCACGAGTAAATGTGTGTGCCATATTCCGTTGTCTCCCCAGAGAAAAACAAAACATTTGCTCTCTATTGTAACAAATATACCTGCTATTCAACTGCTAGCTTGAGTCAATGAGGGGAATCAGGCAAAAATCAGAGCAGGTATTCTGCAACAAACTCACTTCAAAATTATATCTTCACAGAGCAACAGTCCTTCATGAGGGATTTAGTTGGGGGGTCTTTACTTTGTTTTTCTCTGGAGGAGAATATTCTAAGCAGAATTTTTTGAATTAGAGGACTGGATTCAGGGGCATAGAAATTAAATGTCCTTAATTATAAATACTTTTTTTTTTATCTCTTGGTTAGAAGAAATGTATTACAAATAGAAATGACAAAACTGGTCCCTACAAAAGGCTGTTTAGAACCACAGGCTGTTCTTTACTGAGAAGAGGCAGACAGCAAAGAGAAGACAGAATGTACTTCCAAGCAATTGTCTGGCAACTGTATTATAGAGCTTGTTCAGAGCTGGTACATCTTTCCTTGAGGAGCCCCTTCTGATGAAGCATTCTTGCAATCCCCATAGGGATACATCTCAAACATTCCATCTGTAGAGGACAGAATAAATTGTAATCACAAGAAAACCTGCTAGCAGGATACTAGTATGAGAATTCACTCTGAAAATAAAATATTGTATGAACCCACTTCAAAACATGTGGGCAAAGACATTTAGTTATCATAGCCCTTTACCTTCCTTCTACACAACCCAAAAGCCAACAGGGTAGCATCCTTCCCAGAGGATGCTAGAGAGAAGAGGCATGAAGGGGGTCTTCAGCAAAAGGTCTTCTTCCTTTTACCAGTAAAGCCCCCTGCTAGAGAATGGTGACTAACAGATGACAGCTTTAGAAACTAGTTGTGTTTCCCCTGAGCACCACAAAAATTCAATCTAGCAAAGGGTACTTTGTCAGGGTCTCCAATGCATTTGTGACAGCTGGTTACAGATTTGCTCTGAAAATCATACTCTGAAAGGACCTAACTTTGCAGGCTTCTCTTAAATCTCTGATCCAAAGGGTCTGCCATCATAACTCCTGTCTCACAGTCTCATTTTTACCAGAGTAGATAGGTTCCATGGGGCATTCAGTCTCTCACATACTGGTCTTTTTGTCAATTAGTGTTTACCTGACAGACAGTCCAGGGTCCCCAGGGACTTTATTGGTCTACAGGGAGAACTTCAGGATATTTTTTTTTAATTAGGTTGCAGAGTACAGCTAGGTTCTAAACACAGGGCTGTGTGTGTAATCTTAGTTTAACCATTTGACACAGTGCATCTATTTACTCAGCCAATGCAATTAGTAGCTTCTTTTGAAGATTGCCATACAGCCAGATCCTAGTGGGCTGAATCACTCACTACACAAGTGATAAAAAAAAAGGCAAGTTGGGATTTCATCTAGAGATTTTCAGAGGATGTTTTAGGAAAATGGAAATGATGATAGAGTAGAGGACAGTTTTCTTAAATCCAGGCAAAAGGATGACAGAATGAGTAATATCAGGCGGTCATACAATCTCTCTTGGACAGCAGATAACTGCGAGGATTGAAATTCTGTTTCTTTCTGCATCATTGTGCAGATCCCTAGAAAAACTATTTCATTTATCTGAATCTCAATTTTGGTGTATTTTTATTCTATTCCTAGACACCCATGGAAGAAAAGAATTTGTGTAAAGGAAAAGCTAACAGAGGCAGCAAAAAAAAAAAAAAAGACCAAAAACATTCTGGAGTTCAGATTTTAAAGCCATTTTCCACACTAATTTTTGGAACCCTGTTATTAACTTTGTATTACTTAAGACAACTCTGTTTTCTTCTGAAAACTTGTAACATTCTCACAGAAAAAAAAAAAGAAAGGACTGATCCACTTTCAAGAAGAAGAAAAGGTAGATGTTTAACACTTACTTATGAGGACTAGGCTAAAGTTTTCTGATAATAAAGTGAGTGAACCTTATACCTGTGGTTGGTTTCTCTTTCAGTCAGGCAGCTTGAGGTTTTTGTGATGGTACATGGTTTTACCCAAAGTCAAAGTCTGAAGTGAGCAGAGATTTTGAGTGGCCATACAAATATTTTCTCTAGAGATAAACATTTAATCTACAGCCTCTTTCACACGTATAATCATCAGCTGCGTTCAAAGGTATTTTACCTGGTAGAAGAAGTAAGATGTGTGTTTTTACATAGCCATGGAAACCACTTCAGGAGGGCTGGGATTTCTTAGAAGGGAGTGGGCTGTGCTTAGATTCTATGAACTGAAGATTTGAAACAATTTGTTCTTGTCACAGTACAGATTTACCAGAACTGAAATTGCATGCTTATCTATCGTTCCCACATGTGATTTGTTATCCAGTGCCTTCCACACCTATGCAGAAAATACATCTTAACATCGTCCTTATTATCCATTATTTAATAGCATTTTACTGCTAAGGCTTATCCACTTGATTTCTCTATTTCCTCTCTGAAACCTTTTTTTCCGCTTAAGCCCTGCTGGGACTCAAACTGACTAAAAAGGAGCAATAATTTTATAGTCTAAATCATTCAACTAAAATATTAAGCTAAGTCAAAACTAATGCTACAGTATTGGTTCAAGAGCCTGTACAAAGTATTCTGAACTGCTCCTGAATCTTAGAAAAAGTTTGAAAGGAGACATGGAAATTCAGATTGCCATTTTTAAACAAGTGGAGAAGAATTTTCTCCAGAACAGAAAACAAAAATAACCTTCCTTCCTGTCTTTCCACTATGACCTGAAACTGAACCAAGAACACTTTTGGTTGCCAGCAAATCTGAGATCATGTTAGGTCTTATATGCAAATCTACAGCCATGTTTTTGTTTTCCTTGGCTCCTAAGCAATTCCAAATCTTGTCACTCCTTGTGAATGTGCCCATTTCTATCTGTGATGTTGGTGTTAGTTCTGCTCAAGAAAAGCATCTCTGCAACTTGTAATGCAAAGACGCTGCAGAGTTGCTGGTTTGGGG